>CM060966.1:155491857-155966857 GCA_030765045.1 Tenodera sinensis | reverse complement strand
GGCGTGATTTAATGGGGGTCCCTTCTGAGCTTTGAAAATTATTTTGTCCAATTTGCACGATATTTTCACAGCTTAAATGAGTGGTCAAAATAAAGATATGCGCGGATTTTGAGTTACTTCTGATACATAATCTAATTATTTAAAAAATTTAGTTAAATAACTTGAACCATATTGTGACAATATTACAATTCATCGAACCCTACTTTTGACACCAGTGTGACAAAATGATAAACGTCTAGGCCAGTTATGTTTTTCTCACTTTATTTTCTTCTAAAGGTTTTGCATAACAACACAGTTACGTTAACACACTCTACAGTGTTTGGCGATATTATAACACGCAACTGTTTTCTTCTCGCGACCCTGACTCACTCCTTTCTGTCTTTATTCACTTTGTGACTTAAACAGCTGACTTGGGCGTAAACAATCACTCATTCCTTCGCTGATACATATATTAAAACTAAAACTGACTGATTTCTGTCTTCAACTCACTCTGCTCGTTGCTTCATCTCCTTACATAGCGAGGATGACATAATATGGAACTTTCTCAAACTTCTACAAATACGTCGGCTGCCGGACACTTCTCGAATAATCTGGAAAACCTTTAGTGTTACTGCTATGATCGTTGTCTCGACTTCGCAACTGTCGCGCGAGGCAGCCTGAGCTCGAGCGCCTTTGTTGCACGCACCGCCAGAGCTGTGAGGCAGCCCGACCCCGAGCCTTTGCTGTTGCCGCTGCTGTCGGTCGGCGTGACAACATATAAAAAGTCCTTCACAACAAAGTATGCCAATAGTTTGTCTGAAACCTTTTTAAATACATGCATAATGGGTATATATATATACAAAAGTTGCTATTGCCTATATTATGTCGTAATCTTAAGAATAGCAAAAAAGGCACATCTTAACATTTCAAATAATTCAAGTTTTCATTTTTATACTTTGACTGAAATTTTATGCACAATATATATGCGTACAACGTTTGAAGGAAATCTATCAAATTGCTACGCATGGATCATTTTGAATGGTAAAACATGTTTTGAGAAAACGCTTCCCCTCGCGGTAAGAAGCATGTGACTCGAAAATCATTTGAAGCCTGCTGTACCAATAGTTATTAGTTGAGACTGTACATACGTACACACTTGTGTGAGTTACATTTCATTTTGTCTGGCAAATGAAGATGTTTCATAAAATCAGATTTCAGTTACGCTCATTCAGCGCTCCCGCGACTTCCAAATGCTTATTGTGATATTAACTTTCTACTTCACAATTTAATAACCATTATTTCTTTGCACTTTGTATTCTGATAACTGACTCAGTGTGTCATGTTTAAGACTGCCATTATCATGTGACTTTAATAATTCATGCTGTAACCTATTTTATCAGTTGTAACTTTGAACCAATAAAACGGAAGGAAATGGTTGGTTTTGATGACGGCTTTTTATTGGCTTTCGTGCTTATCGAGTCTCTGGCTTGTTTTATGAATTAATGTTTCCAGTAGACACTCAACTGGAATAGCTGAGCGTATCCCAGCTTACACATTAGAGCTCAACTTTATGCGTTTGTTAATAAAGGCTTTTATCCATATTGCATACTCGGATATCTATGAAATAAAAACATCTACTTAGATTGCTGCAGACAATGCTATAGCGATAATTTTAGCATTATTATCCGGAGAGGTTTCAGCCTCACAGTTGCATTTCTATGCGTGGTAATGTCTTTGGTGCATTTTCCTCTATTTATCTTCTAACGCTTTAACTACGTAGTCATATCGCAACGCATCTGTTAGGCGATACAGTTAGCCTTCAAGGTCTCATCCCTATAGTAGTATAGTGTAGTATCTTGCTTCGTCATGAGTATATAGAGAGCTGTGCAGGGCAACTGCAGCTCTGCTTGTGAGTGTGGAAGACATTAGGGTGCCATACGGTATATCTGCTTTCATTATCTGTGAAAGTATTCACTGTTACCACCTGTTTTTCATTTTTACTTTCTCTACTACGTATAACAAGTGGAGAAAGTATAGTATTCCACCTAAAATTCGTTGTCGAGATTTCACCGGAAATATGTTTCGAGGCCCCCTGAATCCAAAAAACAGCATTTTTAGAAAAAGGTTCGTGTGCGTCTGTGTGTATGTGTCTTGTGTGTGTCAGCCTGTGGGCAGCATAACTCAAGAACGAAAGGTAGGTTAAAACCCAAAGTTGGTATTTAAATTTTTCTTTCAAGTATGCGACAGGAAGATTTGGAAGAAAATTGCTCCATACTAAACTAACCTTTATATGAAACATTTTTCTAAAATTTTAATTTTCTTGAAAATGGCTCTAACGATCTTAATTAAAATGACATTTTAAAGACATTTTTTATGACAAATGAAATGCATATTTTGAATTTTCTGGCTGTAGCCTATGTAGTTCTGTTTACTCTGGATGACTTTTGAATAACTCGTTAACTCTAGGAGTTAGACCAAATCTTACTATACAAAAATGTAGATATTGCTAAAACATAGTTTATGTCCAATTAATTTTTCTTATTGAGTGAATCATTTCGGAGATATTCCTTGTTATTTGTGTGAGTTTCGGAAAACTTTTCGTCAAATCTAACATCGTTGTTTATTTTTTATGTGCTAGCCGTGCAAAGTGGATGGAATCTCAAAGCTTTAAAAGATTTGACTATTGCTCAAGACCTACTGTATACCCATATTCCCCTTGTACCTACAAGGAAATAAACAATACGATAATTTCTGCAAATGTTTATCTCAACTAAGGCGAAGAAGATATAGGAATAAGTGTTTTTAAGAATGGTTAGTACAAGAGTAGAGAAAGTCAAGTGAGTGCAACGCATTTGATTTTTATTTAAGAACTTCGTTTCCATTGGTGGAGATAATTACGATAGATATTTGGTGTCGTTCATGGCTGTTACTCATACAGTCATTTTGTCTTTTTATGTGAGTTTGCAGGTTGTTCCTTGGTAAGTTGTCCCTAGGTTTCGCTTGTTTACCTCCTCTCTTAAGGAACATTTTGTACGGTCTTTGTTCCGTTCAAGGCAAAATCGTTACCTCGAGCTCTTTGACTAGTCTGTTGAACGCTTTCTGCAATCATTTGATTGATATTGACGCTAGCATCAGTCATCTTTGTAAATGTACACTTGTTTCTTCTGTTTCTATTTCTCGCGTTATATGTTCCTGTGTTGAACAGGTTTAGCACCGGGTATGACAATGTGACATCAGCTTGCACCACTGAATATGCTCGCACTGACAAGTTCAGTGTGTTACGTCACTGCGGTGTGTACTGCAGCCGCAGGGGAAGAGAAGATAGTTTGAGGCATGTGAGATGGAGCAATCTACAGACAGGAAACATCTGGTGTTAATAATGCAACTAACGTCTTGCGTGTTGTAATATTAATGCTGACTGTTTTAATAATTAGCAGCGGCCACGTATTATAAATAATTAGTACTTGACTCTATACTATGGGGAAAAAAACATAATTCTAGTCTATGTGAAGGACAGTCATGTTGTAAAGTAAATAAAACAGCACATGTCATTTTCTCTACAAATTAGAACAGAGTCACACAGAATAAGGTACACTTTCCTATACTTTCTCTTTCGTTTTTCTTTAACTAGTTGATCAATGTTAGGAGTAGTGTATGAAAAATTTGCAATCCATGATCTGACAGGGTACTTGCGGGTTTGAACTTAGCTAACTCCGTAACAGAACCGGACAGAAACACTCAGTTTCTCACAGTTGGACTCACAGCGCCGTTTATGTAGGCAACATGGTATTACATGGCTCCCTATTTGAGGTTAGAAATGCCTTATTATGTACGTTGGCAGGTCTGCTTTTTGGGATACTTTCCTCTGCTGTTTAGTGTAATGTCGGCCATGTTGAACTCTTGGAAACTGCCGATAAACTATGTTCACTATGATAGGTGTAAAGTTTTGTTAGGAGTTTTACTCTGCTCTGTTTTGTTCTGTGGAAAGCTTTCGCGTATCGAAAAATAATATCACGTGGACTTTTCCTTTCTGTTGGTCAAGGGCTTCGTGTATGTCTTTTTGCAGGCCCTAGATCGTTTTTGTATCTTTGCGAAATGTTAAGTGGAACTATCTCGAATAACATGGAGCAGATAAAATAACTAATGTAAACATTGTTTACAGAGGAATGAGTAGAGAAAGCGATTAAATGTAATACAGATATTTCCAAAGTTGTTCGATTAAGCCACAGTTATCCATGCATGACAGGACTTTTTAACGCTGTTGCTTTAATGTTGTTTCTTGCTGGTGATAATTCTGTCCCCTGTAATTAAGGAAGCACTTATTACTAAAAAGAAGCGAATTGTGTTTCCAAAAGAGCGTATAATACAGTTCGTGTAAAAAGATCACCCACGGTTTTAATTGTTTTTCCGGCACTCTCGCCCTTCTTCACTGCGTTGCTAGTTCATTAAGCGACCGTTCCTCAGCTCATAAACTTCATGCCGTCCGTTTGGAGCTCTTGTACACAAAGGGCTCTAGGTGCTGCTACAAGAGTCCCACGAAACTTTGAAATAAATAACGCTGCCCACATGACTTACTGTAATAAACACAGCACTCAGAAAACCCCTTTAAGGCGTATAGGACCGGCAAAATGTAAAACAAAGTTCATTTTTATTTTTCCTCGGTTATTTATTTTCGGAATACTAGCTTTAAAATTGAGTATTACACGCATAGTAAATAGCATACTATAATTTTAAAATCTATTAGCGGAAATACTCGGTGTTGCCCATGGTTTAACGATTTATCTCTATTAAAAATATATTACTTCATACACTTAAACAAAGACTTCAACTCCTGGATACCATAAAGAACAATAAACGAACAAAATAAATAACTTGGGGAAGGTACTGTCAAAATGCACTGTTAAACAATCACAAATACTGCAGGAAGAAAGCACGAGGAGGAATCCATGTGAATGTAAGACGTTCTATTTCAGTCATATAGAAAACTGTATAAATTGTGTGTAGAAGAGGGAGTAAAGAAGGAAGTGTGATTGTTTCGTAAAAGAAAAGTGAGTATAGAAAACAGTGTGAATGTAATGCGTTGCATTTCTATTTAGACACATAGAAAATTGTATATTGAAAGGCGAGTGTATGTGTCACGTAAAACAAAGGTGTGTAGAGAAAATCATGTAGAATCAGATTGAAAAAAATCCAAGAATCTCATAGACAGGATTGGAACCACGGATCTCTGACTTTCCGTACCGTTGCTGAGACCAGCTGAGCTACTATGACAACATGCCAGCCAGATGGGGGATGGGGAATTTTTTAAATCAAGATTCTCCCCATCCTTCCTGGAATCTGGAAGTATGGTGTCGGTGTGTGAATTTAATGTTTATAAAGAAAACTTAACGTATTCAAACCCAAAGTCACACAAACCATAAACGAGTGAATAATTGCCAAAGAAAAAGATGCCAATATGATCTTAGATGTTAAAGACGGCATATAAATGGAGCAAATAAATGAAAAGAAACAGTTTATTCAAAGTTATGTAATTTAATGATAAAAATGCCAAGGTTGGCAGCGCTACAAAATTTTAAGTTAAGGAGAACAAGTAAAAACGAGTATAGGTTTTGAGCGCTCGTCGACAACTAGGTCATTAACTAAGCCTAAGCCTCGGCACAACGCCCATGAAGAGCCAAGCCTTACCGCCCAACCGCTGCGTCCCCCACCTCTGCCCACTACAGGCGTCATTGGTGGGGTGCAGTACTGGAGAGTTGTACGTGGTCAGCGTCCCGATCCCTCCCGGCCAGTTATGCGGTCTTCATGACCTGGGGCCCCTACTTTTCCATCAAGTAGCTCCTCAATTGGTCCCCACCGGACTAACGAGGCTGAGTGCACCCCGTGCCATACCTCCCAGAGGGGATAAAATCCCGGGGATCGAGGCAGGCGCACTACCAACTGCGCTACGGAGGCGGTCTAACTAGGTCATTAGGGCCTACAATTAAAAGCATTACCAAAAAATAATTTCACAAAAATAATGTTTGCATACTCTAAATGTGTAATATGTTAAATTTATTTGTCTGTTACTGTAAACGTTACTTTAGCACTCTATACTTTCTTCTGCTATATTCTTGAGCGTTAATTACTAAATAATTTGTTTAATAAAATTAACTTTTATAAGTTAAAAGCAATAAGATATAACGTAAATGATTATATTGTTACAGATACTAATTTAATTATTGTTTTTACTAATTGTTATCTTTTGTGTACGTGTTATGCACGTCAATGGGTAATCCCTGCCCAGAGAATGTTTAATTAGGGACGATTGTGTGAATTGGGCATTATTATTTATATTTTATGTAGCAGGCATTTCTGTAGCAGATACATAATATAAGCAAATGTAATGCAAAACGAAGCAGCAAGTTTCAAGCTTCGAATGTAGCATTGCATTCCCTATTTCCTATCAAGTTCTTACAAAACGCTTGTGCTTAATTAGTCTGATTAGTATAATAGGCCGCATCTCGCACCATTACCCTCTGAATTACATTGCACTGCTTGGATATTGTGTGCCGCCGGGTAAACATCGTCTTGCAGAACACAAGGGGATGGTTATAGCAACGTTAGTTACACAAACTGTTTTCCTTTATATCGATAAAGGCAGTACTTGGCCCGGAGCGACACTCGACTAACAAGGCCGTAACTTAATGATGCTGCATTCCCAAGATAACGCACCCCCGAGGGTGCTTAGGACATCTAATTCGGGAATCAATGACCCGTCACCGGGACCCTGCCTTTTAGAAAATCTTAATCACTGCTTGTATGGTTATTGCAGTGTACGTATTTCTTCCAGTAGCACTCCTCTGAGAATACAACTAATGGTAGACTGTATGAAGACACTGTTTTCTTGCACGTAAAAGCCAATTTTTAACATCTCTGTGTATTTTATCAGTAGAAGATGATGACTAATTCTAACTATTGCTTTGCGCGTCATAAAAGATACATATGGAGCGATAAATACAATGCTGATCGTATTCATAGCATATTTCGTAAAATATGAAAACTACAGTTTATTTGACATTTATTAGCTTTTTCTGATTCTTTCATAATGTGCGTCGTGTATGGCTTTAGCTTAAGTTTTAATTTAATTGTTTAAAGTTAGCCAGATGTTAGGGGAATGACTTTAACGGTAACTTGTTGACGTTTAGCTCAACATAACTTCCTCTATCATTTTTCTCTATGTTGCATGGTTGCATAAATAAATATTAAAATTGGTCAGATGTTGGATTGCCAATATATTTCCACTCCTTTATCGCTTACTTTTATAAAATCAGCATACGGAGCTAGGGCTTTAAAAATGAGTTTATTCGGGTCTTTACCATTTGTGCCTAAAATGAGCCGTTTACGAATAGCCACAAATAATATTAATTGGATTCCCGTGAGTGAGTTGGAATAAATTTGTGACATGCGTTTGGTAGGCGCGCGATTGGGAATCGGCAAAATCTACCTGCTCAGCTCTCGTGAATACTGCTCGGAAAGCTTGAAACAATACCACTTCTCCTCTCGCCAGATACGTCATATTTTATTGCCAGACCGAAATAATGTATTCAATAATGTTCAATTGTCTCATTAACCTTTCACGTTGGATGAATTTTTATTGGACTTTTTAATCGCCATATTTGAATCTACAATTCCGAAATCTGCGCACTCATACTGCTAACATTCTGTATATATGTGTTTATATACTCAGTATATACATCACTTTATGGCTAACCTCTGGTCATTTGACTTCAGTTCGTGAATTAACGCAATTTTGTAAGGGTGGAACTGTAGGTCCAGGTGCAAAATCCATCTAGTTGTGTTCAATGAAATTACCAATTCTTGTGTTCGTTTGAAAACTACTATTCGAGGATTCTCGAGTACACATTCAAGAACACAGGCTATGTTGTCTTTGGAGCGTTTGCGTCATTGACATAGTCGTTTTTCAATGCTCTGCATAACTAGTTGCTTCCAAGTTTTCACACGTCGAATTGATCTTTCGCAAGGATGCAAATGGACAAAAACTCTATGTAATGAACGGAATGTTTGTCGAATGGAATTTAATTTTGTGAATAATTTTTCATGAATTATAGTCTTTATGGAATTGTGGAATGTTCCATTATTATTTGCCAATAGCAACTATAACCAAATAAAAATCCTGTGACGCCGGGCACTGCGCACAACAGGGGCCGGTCGGGGTCCGGCTGCTTCACGCCACATGCCAGATCGGTGAGCGGACAAAGGCATTCAAGGTCAAGTTACTTCACGCAACTGTTTGTGTGTACGTGACTAACAATGAAGCGGCTACACAAAAGGAGATTTCTCCAGAACTTTCAAGAGCTATACAGGTATCCAATTTTGATTCAGGAAAATTCTGAAATATTTATCACACTAAAGCTTCAATATCTTGGGGACGTTACGTTGGACAGTGTATAACAGCGATGTCCTACGTTTGCGAATGAGGGGAGTTTGGATTCACCTCCTTGCACTGTATGCGGCCTCTTTTAACACTCAATTGTGTGCAGTAGTGGTTTGGTTACATGTACGTCGTGTTTGAATTACGACAACCTTTCAAATCTTCTACGATAAACATCTGTTCATTTGTGGCTTCTTTGGAACTGTTTACGTTTAAGAAGTCTGTTAGTCTTTGGCGACAAAAGTCGAAATGCATGGTCTTAACATCCACCAAGTGATCGTCGCGCAACCTATTGTGATACAGACTTTTAATATAGTTCAACTTGGAGAAACTGTTCGCAAATATATGTAGAGCTATACTCACTCTTATACTAACTATTCTTGCAAATGCTTATTGCTCCGTATACTTCATTGTAATCGACATAAGAATGTTCGGAAAGTATTCAGAGTAGAGCTATACTCACTCTTATACTAACTATTCTTGCAAATGCTTATTGCTCCGTATACTTCATTGTAATCGACATAAGCATTTTCGGAAAGTATTCAGTGTTGTAGGTGCAAGGGGAATATATGAATACAGTAGGCTCTAAGTGATAGTGAAATGTTTTAAGAGCTGACTGCTATGTGATATCTTTGAGATTCCGTTTCCTTTGCAAGGCCAAGAGATGAAAAACCGAATAACATATTCCTATTTGAGAAAAGTATACGTATTTGCAAATTCAAATAAATAATGAAAAATATCTCGGAAATGGTTCACTCAAAAGAAAAAAATGAGTATTTGTTGTAATCGCCTGTTTGCGTACGTCACTGGATACTGACTGACTGGTTGTGAGCTGATTCATCTTCCGACTGGAAGAGGTGTTGGGGAATAGCAGTTAATGACGTAAGCGTCTCCAAAGGACAAGGTTGGACATCGCTGGTGTATAACCAACAAACTTTTTATTTAACCTTAAGAAAATAGGTTATTAAATCACTTAAGAAATATTTCACCGTTATAAATTGATTTGAATTGAAAATATTGATGGTTGCTTTTTCTCAAAATCGGATTTTATGATCGGAGAATGCTGCGGCGTGTCTGCTGATCAATAAAAGTGTTTATGGCCCTCCGGTTGGGTATAATTGGATAACACTGGTTAACAACTCAAGAGCAGCCCTCTTTTTCATTAAAATGCGATGCCACCGCCTATAAATTTGGATCCTTTTTGACGTTAACTACGGCATAATTTTTTCTTTTTTTGCTAGGAAGGCTGATATGATCGTCCACTTTCTTGGAGGGATACATCCTTAGAACCTGTCGAAAGGTTTACAGTGCCTATAAAAATCTCTATACTGGCGTCTTAAGCGCGTTAATACCCGATCGTAAAAGCCTGAAAGCGAAAGTCCAAGAAGAAGGGAGCACAGAAGTCCAACCCCTCGCCCATCTCGTAAGTTTGAATGGCACTCACAAAAGCAGTTGTAGACTGCTTGACGCTGGAGGCTGACGGGGTAGGTAACACAAATCGACAGCGACAGCAGCAGAACTTAGGATCGATAGTCGACTCCTACTCTTTCTCTTTACATTTACACGACGTAATCGTTTCATTATCGTTGCAGCTGTTTTCTCTTTAAATGTGACGTAAAGTTTAATTTGTGCTGCAGTAAAGGCTGGGATGGCAGAGATGGAGATAAAAGTTTGAACTGAATAGGAGAGCACGTGAGGATAAGGAGGTAATATACACTCTAGCTGGAAGTAAAGGAAAGTTCTTCATCTTCCAGCTGAGCTGCAAATCTGATGTTCAACTGTTACTCATTTCGCTACCCATTACGAAATCTGAAGCCTCCCTTACATATTCCTTTATGGTTATCTATGCTAATATAGGAGCATTTATGTGTGTGTATGGGGGAGAGATTGGGTGAGGTTAAGCTTAGAAACCAGTCAATCGATTTTGACAATGTCTTCATTGAAAACACTGTTCTTTGCAACCCTCATTGGCTACAAGAAAACTAATTTAAATTCCTAATAGACTAAACCAAAAGACCTGGAATTGAAATATTGGAGGAATAAAAACGGGCTCCATCGAAGATGGCTTTAATCTTTTTTATAATTATCGCTTATATGCACCAATCTAAGGTCATATTGGCAGCATGTTTTTGTTTTAATTCACTTAACTGTATCATACAATATTTGCATTTTACAGTTTTGCAAATGAAATACAAGACGATTCAAAGAACTGAACTGTGTTGAGGATAAGTTCGGTAATTGCCCTCAAAATCTAAAGCAAGAATTAACACTATGTACAAGAAAATAACACTAAAATATTTTATAATCGGAGATCTCATCGAACTCTTTTTCAGCATAATAAGGAATAAACCATAAAAGATAGACTTTTCTTCAAAAGTATGGAAGATTATATCCACCACAAGATGCAGCTGCACAGTATAAGGTCTGAACTTATACTGTGTGTGTCTGTGTGTGGAATGAGGGGACGATCGAATAGCCGATCGAATAGTTTGCAAAAGATGGTCAAGATACTAATACGGCGATATGAATATGGATCCGATTGTAGTTTCCTGGTTTTGGTCTTCTTCCTCTTCTTCTTGTTATTGTTATTATTATTGTTGTTGTGGCATGCTTCCACATTGTAGGAAAGAGACTACTCGAATGGTTGCGTTGTATATTTGTGTTTTTAGCTTTTTGAGGTGAGATTTCACAAGTTTCCCTGTTTTTATCTTTTCACTTCGGGCCCTAATGACCTAGTTGTCGGCGGGTCCTTAACCCTTTCAGACCCGAATTATTTTGCTACTTATGCCGTTCTTCCTCTAATTTGAAACCGGTTTAAATTAGGTGGTCTGGGACACCTTCAGCTTGCTGGCTTGGATAGCCATGATCGTTAAGGCACACGTAGTGCACTGGCCATGCACTCAAAGCCTGAGGTCATGAGTTCGAGTCTCGGCAACCGCAGTCAAATGTGCCTGTGGTAAAGGACGGGGAGGGCCCACGTAAAATAATCGGTGTGATGGCACGCGTGGATGATGACGGGGTATCATTTGACTGCGGTTGCACTACAATGTAAATTGTAAAAAATAAATAATTTTGTACAATTCAGAACATGTTTTTACATAGGTTTAATTGGTGACGAACAGTATAACAAGAGTATGGCAGAAAAAACCGTTAAAAGTATTACAAGTAGGCAAAAAATGCCTATGTCCATTATAATGGACACCGGGACTGAAAGGGTTAAACCATACACACTCCTTCAATACTGCTTTCTTATTTTTTTATATAACTAAACAGTTTTTGCTTAATTGAATTGTGAATAACGAGACGTAGTTAGAAGGATATTAAATAACGCATATATGTTAATTTGAGTGTTTTTTCTTTCTTTTGCGTAGTGTCGCGATTGTTAATCCGTTGATATATGTAATGCATGCCATTCGCAAGTGTATATTTATGTGTTCCATGCTCTATTAATTGCTATGGATATAGTGTAGCCATGAAAGTGAACGAGAGAGTTTCGCTTTAAACAAGCAAGGCTTCAGTTAAAGCCATTACAGTGTTGTTTGGATACCAGGCGGCCTTTGCGAATACAGGTTTTCATTCATTGTGAATACCACGCCGTCAATGATGCTTGTTGCTATGCTTTGTCCGGAAAACAGAAGGCTTTTTTCCCCTTTCCCTCGTCGGTGGATTTTCTATAGCCTCAGATTTATAAGCTTAGAGAGATTTTATGGCGTTTGTTATAATATTTATTTATCGATTGCCGCCTTTCACACGCTTATTCCCCGGTTGTGTCCAATAAGTGGAAAGGCCTACATGTATGCATGAATGCTGGATTGAAAGTAATGAAATGAAATAAATATGGCTGAAACCCATATGCTTTTTCTAGAGCTGTTATCCATTAATGGAAATGTGGTGTTAAAATTTCACAGAAACAAAATAGAGGCTTTACTGCCATTTGCACAAGCCTCGCTGAACTCATATCCAATCGAAATGGTATTTTTTCAGATATAAGCCATAAATATCCGTCTGGTTTTTCTTCATTTGAGGATTGTGAGTAAATATTTTATTGAATCAGTAAAAATATTTAACTATTTAAGATGTAATATTACACTGAGAAGAAACGCAGATTTAGATATAAAGTTAAATAGTTTTAACAGATGTGCTGTGTTATAAGAAGCAATTTAAACAGGACAACGAAAGGAGACAGACTAAATTTCATAAACTGATGATTCCAGTGCTTCTATATGACTGCGAGGTATGGACTTTGAACCCCCAGGAAAATGTGATAGAATCAGCCGAAAGGGATTCTTGAGAGTGTGGGGGAATATGTTAGAATGGATAAAAAGAGAAGCTCAAAAAGAGTTAAACATTTTGAGTTTAAGGGATTAAAATTGCAGCAAATAGTAATAACTGGAAAGAATATTTACAGCGGATGAACGTACACCCAGGAACACCAAAACAATTTTGAAAGTGCGATCCAAGACGGAAGCGCTCCATATATGAGATGGAGAGGTCAATATTTTGCTTTTTGGCCTGAGGAAGGAAGCCTTAAATGATGACAACTATGTATGGGCATTTTTGACTTACAATTTTGTGTTTAAAACCTTAATTATATTAATACGAATGAGTACAGATTTTATTTGATAATTTAATGCATAGCTTGCATTGAAAATGGAGTTCTAGGTATAGACCCATATCTGGGTCACTAAACCGTGTAGATGACGACAGTTTTGGAAATATTCAAATAACATCTTACCTCAAACCTGTAGTGGTACAGCTATAATAACCATATACTGCGTGTAATTCTTGGATCGCTACCAAATCGTAGTCTCTATGTTGTAACAGGCAGTAGGCAAAGTTCACAGTTAAGTATGCACCTAAAATGATATCATATTTGAGGCTAGTTCACAACCATCGGTAACAGTAACGATAACAAGGACGAGAAAGTTAAAATACACGTATTCAAATGGGAGTGTTCACAACCGACGGGAGGCTTTCCCGGGTCCGTTACAAAAAGGCTTTGCATGGGCAATTATTAAGATGCCGATTAACACAGTTTCCATAAAGTGTGTATCCGTAATCATAAAGTGCTTCCGATCATTGTAGATATGTCTTACAATTTTTCTGCGCAAAATACCATTGTGTGTGGAGGCAGCGCTGGAAGGAATGCGAAGGAAAAATCTAAAAAACTGAACAGACTGATTGGCTTAACGTTCCGTAATATCGTTATACAGCTGTCGTGTTCTCTCTTGCTTTTAAATCAAATTACTTAATTCACTGCTTTATAACTAGGTGTTTAACGTGCTTCTCCTATAGAAGCTTTATCGGCCATTGCATTTCTGAGGGATTTATAACCTGCAAGTTTCTATCGGTGGATTGAATTGACTCTTACTCTTAATACGTTATTTTGACCAATAAGACACGTCAATCATGGTTACTTATTTCATACTTTTCTCACCTCTCTAGCATTTGTATGATTTTATCAAAGATTGGCAGCCGAATGGATCAACGCAGAGGAACAATAATTGGAAGTGACTGACGAGAGGGTAGTAGAGACAGTGAATGTAGAAGCTGAAGAAGATGAAAGTGAAAGTGAAAATGAAGACATTAAAATGTACAATGAGAAAATTAGCCATGATAAAGGATGCAAAGCGAGAGAAAAGACCATCGAGTACCTAGAGCTGGCATGGAGAAGAGGGGTGAAAGGAATGCAATCTGGTATTTACTCTCTCCACATCCTGACAAAATCTGAAGGACTGGTGGTTCTCGTAGGTATATAGACAATAGCGGAAGGCGTGGTCTGGTAGCTAGCCGCTGGGAGGCGGTGGATGCGGTTAAAACTACGATGTAAGGGAAGTGACTCAGTGAGTCAGTTCTCCCCATGTATGACCTACAGCAACAGTCAGAGACAACTTCAACAGACTTCCTAGTACTGCGACGACGATTGCGCGGCAAAGAAGCGAGCTAGCTCCGTTAAATTGAAAACACTTATGGACTTCTTGAGAAATAACATTTTTTTTTTTTAAACTGGAACATATACTAGGCATATGTATGTGTTGCAGGCCTTTCCTTTCTTTTTTTCCATTTTGTATTTTTATTTTTATTTGTATGTGCGATTTTTTTTTTTTTTTTTTTTTTAATTTGATAATGCAGTAGATACCTTTTCTTCACATCTTTGATCACGTTTTAATTCATTTCACCAGTTTACCATGTTTCTCTCTCAATTTTTGACAGAGTCCGTATTATCCCAGTTTTCGATTAACTGGGGTACTGTCGATCCACTTTATCTCGGATAATCGAGGGTCTACTGAAGTAATAGTTCCTTTCGCTGTCTGCCGACTTTGAGAACTCCCGTTAGACGTGCTGGATTTTTACTGAAACCTGACGTTTCGCGAAGATGTTAGTGACATGAAAAGCCCTAGTATACACAATGCAGTTGCACCATATGCTTGACAATCTCTGTAATTTCATGAAGAACCGCAGTAGAACGTATTTTTTAACCATACGCCAGCTGCCTAGGATCTTCGCGAAATGACGACTTTCAGGGCAACGCCGAGTATTTCAGCTAGTGATAAACTGTAAATATCTCATCGTATACCTTTAGGTAACACAGGATTAAAATGATTAGTAAATACATTAAGAAAAGGGAGTAAACTTTTAACTACCTTGATCCCTTGCAATTACAGCTCAAGTTCGTCCCTCCCAGCTGTAATTACATCAGAACCGTTTCAGATGTTCGACTATGTTTAGTACTTCATCCAAATAAGAACTAAGTACATATGTATCGTTCAATTGCGATGAAGATAAAGATCCTTTTTTGCTACGTAAGTGTTGTAGTTGTTCCACCCAAATAATTATGTAATGCATGTTTCGAAGACCCCGAATTCCAAAATAGAAAATACTCTTATTTGTGTGTCTGTGATCAGCACAACTCAAAAGCGAAAAGTTAGATGAATACCAAACTTGGTATTTAAATTCTCATTACACAAAGGAAGCGATCAAAGATTTTTGACAAAACTACCCCTTGCATGAAAGATTTTTCAAGAGTTTCGATTTTCGGTAAAAGAGTATTGATTTTGGTTAAAATAACAAATGTTTAAGATATTTACATGACAAATAAAATGTATATATTGAATTTTACGTAAATAGCCTGTAAAACACTCATTATTTGGAAGACATTTTGTACACGTCTGTATAACTGGTATATGTTAAGCTATCCATAAAGATAGAATTTTATAAAATATACAATTTATATCAAGTAACCTTTTTTTTCACCGGCCATTTCCGACACTTGTTAATGGTTTGGATTTGTAATACATAATTTTTTAAAGTGCTGTCTTTTTTAGCTATTTTTCGCAATATTTTGAGTAGAACATGGAAGTCTAGGCCAGCGTATAGAGAGCCCGTTTTTAATAATGTAACTGGATTTGATCCCCTTTGTACCTTCAACAGATTCTTGAGCCTATGAATCTATTTCTGCAAATGTTTATCTCAACTAACCTGAAATAGATAGACAAATAGAGTAATTTGAAGGACGTATATGAAATTAAACAATAAAAGGCGGAGAAATTTATATGAATGTAAGACTTCTTTTTTACAACTTATAATTGTTTTTGATATTGCACGTGCCTTCATAAACAGTGCTGTGCTTAAAATCTTCTGTAGGAAAACTAAATAGAATTTGTGATGATAACTCAACATTATCAGAGGAAATGGCCGATAGAAAAGTTCTTGAAACCAAATCTAAGCAAGGAAATTTGAAGTACAATTGTTCAATATCATGGGCAAGGCCTCTTCCATATCGAAGTCCATTTTCGGTCCAGAGAGGTAAATAACCGATCTTGCTATAAAATCACTTCCCCTTGTGTGAATATGTTGGGGTGTTTACGTCCCCTTACGGTTTTAGGAAAACTCCCACCTGTAACATGAAAACCTTGAGGAACATGCAGAGGGTGCGTTGAAAAAAATCAATCCCAAAACAAATATAACAAGTGCGTGAGCGTGGTGCGATCCCTTCCCGAAGTTCTCCCCCTCCCTTTTCAAGAGGCCACTTTATGACTCCAGCACTTCCCCCAAGGGAGAGGGTACATCACGCTTCTTGCTAACATATGGAATGTTCGTTGTTGTATCTTAAGGACTTCGAGTAGTGCTGCAGTTTCCTGCTGCGACTCAACTTGCTCAGATTCCCTGTAAGTACACTAACCGGATGGCAGCGTTAAGGGGATGTTTATTAATAAATCTGATGCATTAAATTCACATAACGTTCTCTATCCTCTGTCATGTATTAGTGCGTATACTAAGTGCTCATACAAAAACTTATTTTTTCCACTTATTGTTTTAAAAATTACCTAGCCCTTTCGTTGTAGATTCAAAGAGAACAGCGATTTTCAAATGTTTAAGAACATTTTCAAATGTTTTATGCTGGCCATAAAACTCCACTCTCTTTCCTTGCAATCGCGAGAAACTACTGAAAATTGACACGACTTTGCAACAATGACGGAGTATTGCAGAATCCGAACCATTAATAACGAATATCTTGGAAATGGCTTACGAGTCTGACGCAAAAAAGGCTACTTGAAATAAAGTGTGTAGTTTAAGGAGACCTACATTTTTTTTTTTTTTTTACTTTCTCTACTACGTACGTAATGGTAAACATCCATCCAAAAATTCGATAGCGTGATTTCACCAATATGAAATGCGTATGTGACTGTGAATAGCATATCTCAAAATCGATCGATCGGTTAAACACCAAGAACACGGCACGGACAACAACAAAAAAAAAAAAAAAAAAAAAAAGATTTTATATAATAATAATAATAATAATAATAATAATAATAATAATAATAATAATAATAATAATAATAATAATAATAATAATAATAATCATGATGATAATAATACTTACCTACTCTTTACATGGAACATTTTTGAGAACATTTTGATATTCTCAAAAATGGCTCTAACGATTTTGATTAAATTACCCAATGTTTAAAATATTTTCCTGACATGGAATTCATATATTGAATTTTCTGGCAAGGGCCTCAGAAATTCTCTTCTTTCTGAATGACTTTAATTAACTGGTAAACCGTTAAGGGATTGCATAAAAATAAACATCTTGTTAAACTACATAATTTATATCTAACATGCGTTTTGTGGAATCTCTTTTATTATTTCAATTTTAAAATGTTTACACTTTTGTTTTAAATTGGATGTTGCCATTCTTTTCTTCCCTTCGGTCAAGCAAAGAGAATCGAATGTCAAAGCCATCACATAGCGCCCAGCTCCTAAAGCATTTGGCTATCCCTTAAACACTACTGTACTTCCCTATTCCCATTGTGTCTACAAGGTAACATGACATAAAATAATTTCTAAAGTGTATCTCGATTAGCATGTCGTAGATAGGAAAATAAGCGTTTGTAAGAAAAGGTAGTTTTTACGAAGTGAATAGAGAAGGTCATGTGAGGACAACACATGATATTTTTGTATGGCGGCTTTTTGTGAGAAAAGATGTATATCACTAAAAAAAAACATTAACTAAATGTACATAATGCGTCAGATTCAAACACAAGGCCGTTTTTCGTACCCAAAATCATTTGCTTTGTGTAGGTAGCACAAATTATTCTTACAAAAGATTGTTTTATAACTGCGTCAAGATAACTATCCTCCCCAGAGTCTGGAAGTAAGAATCAAAGTGTGAATGTGTGTGCGATCTAATGTACAGAAAACCCAAAGACTCACAACTTACTGTATACGAGTTAACGTCATTGCCTATAGGCAAACGGAAAGGAGAGACCGCCGAAATGAATTTTGTAATTAAATGGAACAATTAAAACAATGTTGTTGTTGTTAGCTAATGCTGGATTTCTGACAATGAAGTCATTAATCCTCTTGCTCTCCAATAATTGATATTGAAGAGAGCAATAGCAGCAATAGTAACCGCTTTTTAGAGAGCACCATATTTTTATGTTTTGGCGGTCACATCGCTCTCTCTCTCTGGAGGACCACTCCTGTCGTTGGTTTACGGGTCTCACCGACCTGACCGGGAGAATTATCAAAATAAATTCACCGACCATATCCTCTGATTACCAATCAGAGGACGTATTACATGCCATGACAGGTCAGCATGTTAGGGGTTAAGATTTTATAGAGAAGTTAGAGAAATGGAGAGGTTAGAAAAATAAAGACTCCCTAGCCCTCTAGAACCCTAATAGCATCGGGGTCGGAAGAGAACAAGAGATGACCAAGGTAAGGTCAGATAGAAAAGTTACAGTGAGGAGCAAAACACCAGTAAGTGGAAGTAATGTTCTGCTCAGCTTGGGTACCTTGTGGTCGCTATTCACATATCCCCTAGACGGAGATCCCTGAGTCTTAAAATTGAGATGTAGGTTATTGGAAAGGCACATACATAAACTATTACGCAAATTATCGTCGCTGATCCGAGATTTTTCAGTAACTTGATTATGCAGAACTCCTGCTCGCACATGTAAGTGCTGCCGAACATAGCTACTATTTTCGCAGCATTGTTAATAAGATTTGAAAAGTGTGAATCAAGAAGGCCTATGTAGAATTCTACAGCACTGAGTGTGTTGCATTTTTGAGTAAGTCGACGGTCACTTCTCAACTCAATTAGCTCCATTTGAATTGCTGCATCTTAATCTCGTTAACTTTTGCTGTATGGGGCATGTCAAAAATACAAAACATTTTTTCAATTGTCCGATTCATAATGGAGGAAAGTTAGCCTTTGAAACGCATTCCAGAAAATTATAAATGTAAGTGTTGTTTAGTGTTATTAACTGACTCACTAATCAAACAATGTGCATCTAGGAAATGAATGATGTCAGTGTAAAGTTCTTTTAAATATATTTTTAAAGAGATGTATATATTTATACCCAATGTTGTTTTAGCTCTTAGCGTTTAGTTATATAAAATTATACAACACAGTCTATTCCCAGAAAGTTGAAGATTTTGTTCATCATGTAAAAATGGGGTATTTTAATCACGGTAGTTAGTGTAGGAGGGATTTTCTTCAAAATATTCGCGCCACATCTTTAATACATCCTGCACTTAAGTTCCAAATTTGGTATTTATCCAAGTTTTTATTTTTGTTTATTGCCCCTTATACACAGGAACTTTCCTATTTTTGTTTGGGCTCATGGGGCTAGAAAACATGTACTTAAGGGAGGAATGCAAGTTGCGTGGTAGAGAGAATTTAAAAGAAGTTCCAAATGCAGTATCAATAGCTAGAGTGGTGTTAGGCATTGCCCAGACACACTGTCATTGTCAGAGAGGGAGTCTCTCTTTGCCCCCTGTCAAGCACATTGTGTGCCAGAAGCAGTGGCCTCTTCAAATTCCGGAACCGTTGTTGACCATAAACCACAACAGTGCGGTAACAAAACACATTGTGAACGCTTGGCAATCACAACACAGGTAGGCTTCCTATTCATCTTCGTTCTGTGGCACACGCCACCTGTTCTACGCTTCAACTTTACGGCTTTCACCTTTCGCATGAGTAAAGGTCAAGTTTCCCTCCTGACATTTCCAGGCTGCCTCCTACTTAATTGCTGCATTCTGTTGTCTCTGAAAGCGAGGCTAAACGTTTCACAGACGATTATTACAAAAACACAAAATCAAATAATTCTAGCATATTTTATAAATCTCACAAATAGTCACTACATACGAGTACTTACTTATGGATTTATTTACCCTTTTTGAGGTGGGGTTACCCTGAAGTTAGCATTGTTATTGTAGGAAACGAACATGTAGTAAGTGGATAGATTAAAAACACTTGGGATGTTGAGCGATGGTGGCTTGATGTAAACAAAACAAACCAGCTTATCTTTCTTTGTTATTTCGTTGTCTTCAAGCGCCGCGTTGTTTGGAAGCGTAGGCCGTGGAAATAAGTTTTTAATCATGTAGATAGGGTTTTGCTTATTAAGTTTATCTATATAGGTGTAATTCCTGAAAAACGCAATTTTACGCGTAACAGTCACAATTACTCTAAACCTTTTTGGCCATAATTTCTCTGTTAATGGGCCAATTTCAACAAACAAGCCAGGATATTAAAGGTCTCGTCACGGAAACGGCTCCAACAATTAGGATGAAAATTTATATTTAGTTAACATTTTGCTTTTCAAGTTTATCTAAATAAGCATCTTCTCCAAAAAAAAGGATTAAAAAAAGAAAAAGAAAAGAAAAGCGGAGCGAAGCTCGGTCTCTCAGGTACTATTATTTAATTGACCCAAATTTGGAATACCATATTGACCAGGTCATAGAATTTTACTTCACTTCCCTTTCTACAGATGGGAATTACACTGCAATCTCGTAAGAGCTCGAAATGTCCCCCATTAGCGGGCATTGCGACATTGCTCGAATCTTTTCAGAACGATCTTGATACACAGTAAAATAGAAATTTCAGTCGCCTTCAGTATCATTAACATGGGAACTTCTGGGGGCTGTCCTCAAATACCTTTCTTCAGCGCGCTCACCGCTTTAGTAAAAGGTTCACAGGTGCAGGGGCGGGTCAACATGGCAGGCATTCAAGCTGTCGACCGACCCAGTTTTGTGGAAGTGTTGGCAAAGCAAAACCAGGGGCGTTATATAAATTCTTAGCATTTCAATCTGCCTGTACGACTTTAGAATCGGCCTCCTTTTTCTTCTGAAATTCTCGGTCATGCTTCCTGATAACTTTCCAAGTTACGACTTACAAAAGGTAACATTAGTATGCTTATTTGGTTAATACGATTTCCATAGTAATCATAAAACTGCTACAGATGTTTTTCACTTTTTACTTTCTCAACCATGTATACTTTTTGCACGTCAGTATACCGGGTGGAAGGGAAGTCATTGCACGAGTATAAGCCAGTGGTAGATCTCGGTATTTGGAACATGTTGTATCTTACGCTTTTCCTACGGAAATATTTTACTTTTGTCGAAAACAAGCTGGCAACACCGCAGCCAGTGTGTGTGTCACTTTCCTTAGCTCAGTACATAAACAAATACCGTAACGGTGCGTCTTGAGAACATAAACACATACCTCGTCTTGTCCTTCCGTGTTTATTATGCGAGTGTAGGCCAATCACAAGCGTTAGCTTCCAAAACATGACAGAAAAGCGAAAGCGCCTGACCTGTTCACATCCAGAAGCCAGGTCAGTTCCCTGACCAACCTCAACGCAACGTTGTCGAGTTACTGAAAGAGCTTGTAATGCTTCTGTGAAGCGTATATTCGAAGAAATGTAATGACTTCGCTTCCGCCCTATACGCAGTAGATACAGAAGCTATTCATTTCACTCAAAAATTCAATAGCGAAATTTAAGTAGACACCTTGAATAAAAAGAAATACTATTAGAAAAAGTTTCGCATCTAACTCAACACAACATTAGCAGTAAGATGTGAAACAGTATTGTAACCAGAAATATGTAACTGAAGGTTTAGCTTACGACATACGTACTGGGTAAGGTAGAGAAGAGAGGTGAGATTCTACTATATAGACTATATAAACACCAAACTTGGTATTTAACTTCACTATCTTCAAAAGATGCAACACCAAAGTTTACGACAGCAAATCTCCCAAACCGAACTACCCTTTCCATGGTACATTTTCTGACATTTTTGATTTTCTGAAAAATGGCTAATGATTTTAATTAAAAATCATATATTAAAGACATTATCATGACCAAATACATATCTTTGATTCTCTGGCTTTGCCTATTAAGTTCATTAGAACGGAATTTTATATAATTTTCTATAAAGTAGTAAATATCAAGCACTTGACGAAAAATAATAATACAGGGTGTTTAAATAACTGTCCGATATTGCAACAGGAGTTCTGATTGGTCAAAACTAGAATAAATGTTCCTGTAAACATATATCCGGAAACAAATGCCTGTTGAGCTATGAGCCGTTTTACAAAAATATCCAACGTATCCATAGTTTTGATGGGTTTGGCATACACCCATGTCTTTAAATGTCCCATAGCCAGAAATCCAATGGATTGATGTCTGACGAACGCGGAGGCCACGCTACTGGACCTCCTCGACCAATCCATCGTCCATTAAACTTTTGGTTTAAGTATCAGGTTCCTTTAGTCTCAATGTGTGGGCAGAAATTGTGGGTGACAAACTCCTAGGATCATACATTTTACTGAACAGATTAACAGATGCTGTGTATGATCGATTCCTGCACGATGAGTTACCGTGCTTTTGGAGGAGTCATGGTTGTGGAAAGAGATGCATGTGGTTTATGCATGACGGGGCACAACCCCATTTTGTACGCATCGTATGACAATACTTAGAGCAAATATTTCATGGACAATGGATTGGTCGAGGAGGTCCAGTAGCATGTCCTCCGCATTCGCCGGACCTCAATCCATTAGGCTTCTGGCTATGGGTGGTGTATGCCAAACCTGTCGAAAATGTGCATACATTGGACATTTTTCTAAAATGGCCTATATCTCAACGAGTATATGTTTCTGGATATATATTTACAGAAACATTTAGTCCAGTTTTGACCAATCCTAAGTCCTGTTGCAATATCGGACACTTTTTTAAATATCCTGTATAGATGACTTTAATGCATGCCGTTTATTTAAATAACCTTTTTGTAACAATTTCCAACATATATGTTGTTAATGGTTCAAATTGTTCAATGCAAATTGTTTTCTTTAAAGCCCTGTCGATATTCATCTGTTTCTCGCGATTATATGGAAAGAATATAGGATTCAGTTCTTAAACATTTGATTCTCAGTATCCTTTTTGTATTTGTATCGAAAAGTTGATCTTCATTTAAAGTCTTGTAAGAATAATATCTATGCCCACTAGATAACAATGGAGGATAGGGAATTCATGTGATTGCAACACATCAGATTTGTATAATAACATGATTACCAATGATTATTTAGCACGTATTCCGTTTGTGCTGTTTACCTACATGCATACATTGCAAATCTTTACTCCCTGTAGGAGGAGGTGAAAGGTATATGTAACGCTTGGAATACGAGCAACTTCAGGTTTTATGTTTGTTCCGAAGTTCCTTTTTCTCCCCATTCCTTATTTCTTTTCTCTTTGGACCTTTGATGTTTGTGCTTTTTTTCCGAAGTAGCATTGAATATCGCCTTGGCAGTTTTCTCCAACAGTGCGTAAGGAATGCCATTTCTTTTATCTTTCTTTTCGTGTAGAGGGGGTGGGGGTGGGGGTGAGCTCACATAAAATGCGAGTGCGAGGACAGTAGTTACTCAGTGAGAAGCGTGCCCCTACAATTCCGTGATTAGACTTCCTCCAGCAACGCCCCTCTTGGCTTCACTATCCCACTCTTTCCTCAAGAAGAACGACGAGAAAGCTTAACGCTCAATTTCTTTGTTTCATTTTGTACTTTGCTTTCTCTATTACCTTTAGTCTTCCTTATAAGTAAATGGCGTAAAACGTAATCCTTCATCCTCTCTTTGAAAGTTAGCAAACACGAATGTTATTCGACACTTGACTAATGCATATTGCTGATGTTTCATCCATGTAATATAGATTGGATGAATAGAAATATTCCATCTCATGGGACAATTTTATCAAGTGTTAAATGCAACAGTTGATCAAATATAGGGAGACCCAAGGAAACAAACTTTTTATCCATAAGCAATAGAGTTATATATGAAATGGAAAAAAAATTATGTGTGGACTCGCATGACTTTCTCTACTCTTGTGCTAACCATTCTTACAAACTCTTATTCCTATATTTGAGATAAACATTTGCAGAAATTATTTTTATCTTCTTGTAAGTACAAGGAGAATATGGGAATACAGTAGACTTTTGGCGATAGTCAAATCTTTTAAAGTTTTAGAATTCCGTTCTCTTTGCACGGTTAACATATAAAAAATGAATAACGTTGTTCCATTTGACATAAGTATAAGTTCTCCAAAACTCGCACAAACAACAAGGGATATCTCCGAAATTATTCACTCAAAAAAAATTTATTTAGACATCAATTGTGTGTTTTAGCAAGATCTACATTTTTTGTAGAGTAAGATTCGGTCTATCTCCTAAGGTTTACCAGCTATGCAAAAGTCATCCAGAGTAAATAGCACCACATGAACTATCGCCACAAAATTCGAGATAAACATTTCATTTGCTATAAAAATATCTCAAACATATGGCATCTTAAAATCGTTAGAGCCATTTTCAAGCAAATCCAAAAGTTTCCATGTAAAGGGTAGTTTAAAGTGGAGGAATTTTCTTCAACAACTTCGTGTCATATCCTTGAAAGACATTAAACTTAAATACCCACCTTGGTTTTTAACCGACTTTTTGTTTTTGAATTATTCTGTCCTCAGACTTACACACACACATACACACACACACACACACACACACATACACACACACACACATGGGCCTTTTACTAAGCATGCTTGTTTTTTATTCGGGGACCTCAAAACATATATCCGGTGAAATCTCGACATCGAATTTTTGGGTTGAATACAATACTTCCTTTACTTGCACCATAAGTGCAGCTACAACATGTGTAATTACTGCATTTAGGCATACTCGGGCATAAATGAATTAAATATGTATGGTTTTATTTATGCAGCTCATCTGTTTTCGAAGCCGTTCATTCTTAATTAACCTTAGGGTATAATCGGTCACTATGCACTTTTCTACACTCTGAAAAACTTTCATGGAACCAACATCTGTAACTTCTGACTAAACGTTCTTTGAAGTGCCAGTAGTTTTAGTATTTATAACTGGAAAATTCCGTGACCCCCTGAAGTTAGTCAGAAAACCTTAACGAGAGCCGTCATGCAGGTGCCAGCAGCACAGAGTTTAGGATAATATCTTTCTGCCGAGTATCTAACGTTATAATCTTCCCGCATGCCACTTCAAACCACTATCTTATATAGACAGAAAAGAAAATGTTCGTGTTACATTCATATGATTTTCTGCCCTCATTCTTCTAAAAATATTCTTATAAAAGCTTATTTTTCTACCTACTGACAAACTTTCACTATACAGGGTGAGTCAGAATAACAGCGAATACTTTTAGGGCGTGATTAAGGGATTCTGTATTTTATGAATTTAGTCGAAGGTATTGGAATATATTATGCAGTCAGTTTTTAGAGAACATGTTGCAACGTGATGGTTGTTTGTATGACAACGAGAAAGAAATGGAGTTGCAACATGAGATTGAAAGGTATACATATTTCAAAACTCGGACTGGTAACAAAAATGTCTTGTTTATGCTTAGAATCGCACTAAATATTTTTTGTTTCATAAGCCCCTTGGTCATGTCGGAGGCTTTGACTTGAGAAACTACCCAGTGTTATTACTCACTGAACTGTAGGGTTTCTTAAGGTTGAGTTTTATCATTTTTAACATTAAAAGGGGAAATGAACAAGATATCCTATACACAAGAAGAACGTTCAACACACTCATTCGCTGTCACATTCATACTTCCAGACTCTGTGGGGGATAGGCAATTATTCTGGTTAAAGTAAAACTCCAAACCCCAGCTAGGAATCGTAACCGGGATCTCTGGCTTGAGAAAGCACCGACCACAGAGGGAGTTGTAAACATTTTTATTTAGATGTATTGTTTCCTTTGACGAAACCTACATGGTTGGTGTAGTAAGATTTTGCCTATGTCTTACATTTACCAATTATACAAAAGTCATTCAGAATGAAGAGGACTTCACGAGCTATTCCCAGAAAATTTAAGATGTGCACTTTGTTGTGCATATATTATCTTAATTTTAATCAGTCGGTTGAGGCATTTTTTAAAAAAAATTAAATATAACAAAATTGTCTGCATGTTAAGAGTAGTTTTGGAGTGGGAATATTTCTTGAAAATCTTCGTATCTTTGCAAGACACTAGCCATCAAATTATGTATTTAGCTGACATATAGTGTTTGAGTTACGCTATTATATTGTAACAAATGATAAATCAGTTACTGCTAAATACACTTTGTCTTCTAATTGGTTAGTATAGCGCTAACGTTACACTTACGTTACTATTACACAAACACAGAGCAACATAACTTATCCTTCGAATCGAATCACAATATAACCATCAATACCAGATCACAAATCACACTGAACTGAGTCGGCACGGTTCACAGTCGTTGTCCACTTAACTGTCTGACTCGACGCTCAGCAGCCCCTTAAATAGGTCCCGCACATAATGAGAAAGTTTCGAAATGGAATATTCTCGAGCGCCAGAAAACAAAGGAATTAGAGCCCAGAACGGTACACAGTAGCGATTGTTTCCGTACGGCCTTTTTATCTGTCAGGGAACGGGTCACTAACATAGGTAGATGCAGGTAGGCGCTCGGGTAGGTAACTAGCCGCGGGCGCGGTGACAATATATGCACACAGGTCGTTTTTTGTAATTTTTGTTTTATTTTTACTGTCTCTACTATGTACGCATGCTAAGTAGAGGAAGTATCGTATTCCACCAAAAATTCGATGTCGAGATTTAACCGGAAATATATTTTGAGGCACCTGAATCCAGAACAAAACCAAAAAGCATTCTTTGAAAAAGGTCCGCGCGCGCGTGTCTCTGTCAATCAGTATGTCTGTCTGACAGTCTGTGAGCAGCATAACACAAAAACGAAAAGTCGGTTAAAACCGAAGTTGGTATTTAAATTTAATGTCTTTTAAGGATGCGTCACTAAGATTTTGAAGAAAATTCCTCAATCCCAAACTGCCCTTTATATGGAAAATTTTTCGAAAATTTATATCTTCCCGAAAATGGCTGTAACGATTTTAATTAAAATGCCATATGTTTGAGATATTTTTATGACAAATGAAATGCATATCTTGACGTGACACTCCTGTTTAAAGCTGTCAGGATTGTCTAGCTATAATTAACTAAATTATTGCAGACACTGCTTGTAACTGAGCTGCAAGGGTAAAGAGAGAAATAAAGAAGAAAATGCAGAAGACAGGAGTTTGAGTTTCACATTCCTCAATTATTAAGCACCTTATGTGATTACGTAGCTTTGCATGGTTGTAGTTATTTCCTGGTGTGCTTGTCCCCTTTTCCCACGGAGGGAACGATGGCAGCTGTCATACACAAATGCTCGCAGAATATTGCCTGACCTATTTATGAGATCAAGTCGGTAATTGCTTTTCGCTGAAAATTGCACCGAAAATAAATAATTTCCATGTCTCTCGCATTCTCTCATGTAGACTTGGGTGGTTTATAGGAAACTAATGTAAGCGATTAGTTAATTAATTGGTACACCAAAGAATCCTGTTACAATATTGTGTTATAATAAGATAAACATTATGCTGTTTTCATCTGCAAACTCCCATGTAAATAAATAAATAACTTTTGTTCTTCTAACAATGCTGTCAATTGTTAGGGTAATATCAGCGTTCTGAATTGAAGTACGGAGCGATATTGGCAAATAGCATTGAACTATGCAACAGTACAGCGGCTGATATGCGTTTTTACTTTATGTACTATCTAGTTTAATTCCATACGCCCGTTAGGTTTTAAATGAAGCACCCTGTGTATAATGAACACATTTTAAAAAGGTCCGTGTGTGTGTGTTCTTTCGTTCATTTATTCTTTATCTCGGAGTACTGTAAGTTTAAAGCAAAGGTGGGTTAGCTGTATCTCAAATTTGATATTTGATTGCTTTATACAATATCCTAGATACCGTATTTTATCGCATAATTCCCCCCTTTTTTTTTCTCGAAAAAATTTGCTTGAAAACACTGGGGAGGGAATTATGCGAGTGGTGCTTCTAGGAACTCAGAAAGGAAGGGAAACCATGTACTATTATGTAAAAGTTATATAGGTATATAGGTCTCACTTTCGTCACTATCATCACTATTTTCATTCATATCTGGTTTAGATAACACATCTTCATGTTAACTATTCCACAACATGTCGTCAGAACTATTAATGGCACAAGAAATACCAGTTTTTTTAAACTCTTCTTAACAATATGACGACTTGTAACAAACTGACTTAGAAATACGTCTGCAACTTCATATTTCAATTTTACGATACGTTGTGACAACGGCGATACGAGTATTTTTGTGGTAAGCACTGCGTCCATTGTTGTCCGTGACAGGCACCGCCGTGTCTATTGTTGTCCATTATTAAGTCATTTGAAGGCCGCTCCAATAAGAACGGACCAGGATGCGATGTTTAATAGGTAAATCATTTTTAGCGATGAAAAATCATAGGGGAGGGAAATATGCGAAGGGGGGAGAGGGGGGGGGGGCTTATGCGATAAAATACGGTATGTGTTTTATATTCAAGCACATATCTTAAAGATATGGTATTTTAATCAAAATCGCTTGAGAAAACAACACCTAAGAGAAAATTGCCTATGTAAGGAATAGATTTTCTTAAAATCCAGACACTTAATGCAGGTTGAAACAATATAGTTACCTTTTAGTCTGTTGTATCGACCCCGCCGCCCGCGGCGCAAGAGCCCTTTCCGGGCCAAGGCCTACCACCCGGCCGCTGCGTCCCCCACCTCTGCCCACTACAGGCGTCACGAGTGGGATACAGTACTGGAAGGTGGGACGTGTGCTCAATGCCCCGGTCCCGCCCAGTCAGTTATGAGATCTTCACAAGGGGCTGCTATTTGTTAGCTTCTCAATTGACTCTCAGGGACCTAACGAGGCTGAGTGTACCCCGGAAGTCTTGTTTTATTAAAGATTTAAATAAAATCATTTTCTTTTATAATTGCCGAAATAAAATGCTTTTATGTTTTCAACGAATGGTCAGTTAAGTCCATCAATATTTTTATTTATTTGCTTATTTATTTATTTACTTATTTATTTATTTATTTTAATTTGACAGTTAAATACTACTATATGTTTCTGTCTACTTTAAGCGGCTATATATAATGTTCACATTAAAGAAAGCTTTTGTTTCGCTCGCTCTTTCTTTGAAACTTGAAGCAAGTGTTTCGGCTTTAGTTTCCTTCGTTAATTCACTTCAAATGTATGGAAGAACTTCCTTTAGAACTAAATGCCACTAAATATAACTACTTTAAGGCAGTCTCATAGCAGCTTCTGTGGCCGAGGAAAAGTCCAACGCGAATTCCCTCTCATTTGCAAGGGAAATCTCCTGGTTACCAAACACCTCCCCTTTGCAAGACATTTTTAAATTCTCTTCCTCCCACATTCTGCCTAGAGGAACTGTTGCACTCCACCCAAAATTTCGACGAGTACATTTTACCAAATATGCATGCTCTCTGGATGATGATGATGATGATCATGATGATGATGTGTTTTAGAAAAAGGTTCGATATGCGCCAGTTTTTGCATCTGAAAAATTATAACTTTAAAAAGCGAAAATCCTGAAATACGAGAGATGGCGTACAACTTCAGTATCTTGCATGCAATATGATTTTCAAGAAAGTATATTTTTATTTTAACTACCAGGTAGAGCTACCACAGATTAAGTGTTGCATTTCACCCAAACATTTTATATCGAGATTTCACCGTAAATAGTATTTTGCATAACTGGTGGACCGTAAGAGATAAACCAAATCTTAGTATACACAAAATGTAGACCTCGTTAAAACACACAATTAATGTCCAAAAGCACTTTTTTGTGGAGTGAAGCATTTCGGAGATATTCCTTGTTATTTGTGTGGGTTTTACAATACTTATATCCTTTTCAAATGGAAGGTCGTTATTCACTTGTTTATATCTTGACCCCGCAAAGCCTTGACATAGCGACTTCGCTGTATTCAGATATGCCCCTTGCACCTATAAGAAAATCAGCAGTAAGATAATTTCTGCAAATGTTTATCTCGACTAAGATGAAAATAAAAAGAATAAGAATAGTTACTACAAGAGTTGATAAAGTAATGTGAGTGCAACGCATCAGATTTGTTAAACTATCTCTCTGTGGTTTAAGGGGTGCCATCTTAGGTATTTAGGTTCTTGTGATATGTTAATGACTTCAAGAGGAAGCTAATACGTAGCCTTTATTTTCTCTGCCTTTTCAGGAAATGTACAGAACATTCGTGTTCCGAAGTTCAACTTATTTCCCGCCAAGAAATCTATCTTCTGGTGAAGCTTGTAGAAATCTGGTTGAATTTGCCCTCTCTGTGCTTCTGTTGTGGTTCTATTTATTTAATTAGTAGTATAACGTTTTCGGTTTTGCTACTAGCACAATGGCTCCAAGTGACATACATTTCACAGAAGAGGTATCGAGCCGATGTGTCAACATTCTGCTCTTCCTTTGATCCAGTCCACCTACGGCCGGTAGTTTTCCCACTGGATGGACCGACCGCAGTATATTTTATCTAGAGAGCCGCCACCCCGCATCTCCATGTTTGCCGGTAATGCTGTCCTCTCCAGATCGTTAAAAGCCTGTATAAAGTTCAAACTCCCTGGAGCAAGCGAGGGACTTCTGACATGCCCGGAACAATATCCTATGAAGGAAGGAAATCTAAGGCAGAGTTTCTTTCTCCGCAGCTGCAATGTCTTGTATACTCGGACATGTAATTTGTTCCCTTTTTTCAATCTTTAATGTGCTTTAAACAATACTCCTTTTAGAAACGAAGTTTCAGAGCTTACTGAAAAATGGTACATTCGCGTGATTTCCACTAACTAATCTTGCAAAAGCTTATTATTTATTCTATTTACTTCTTGTTAATCCAGATAAACTTTCAATACGCATTTATGCATTTCGTTGACGATGCAGTAGGTAAAAGATGGTCGGATTTTTCAAGAATGTTCCGTTATTATTTATTTATGCCAGCAAGCTTACTGCTGGTGTTGTTAAACACACAAGCCGTGTGTGGGCAATGTTTAAGAGGTTGAATCAGAAACTGAAAAATTAAAAAATCAGAGATAAATACCCCAAGGATGACTTACAAAGCTTACAAACTTACTTGCTTAGGCTGGAGGAATTTTCTTCAAAGTCTTTGTCTCGCATTCTTGAAAGATATTAAGGAGATTAATACCAACTTTGGTTTTTAACCGACTTCTCGTTTTTGAGTTATGCTGTCCACATACACACAGACACATACACCTTTTTCTAAAATTCCTTTTTTTTGAATTCTGAGGGCCTCAAAACATATTTCCTGTGAAATCTCGACATCAAAATTTTGGATGGAATACTCTACTTACTATACGTGGTAGAGGGGGTAAAAATAGATCACAAAAATTATTAAACTATACACTAAACTAGAATCTATTTTAAGAAAAGTAACCTTTTTGCCATAACAAAAGTATTTGATAATTATCAGCACGCTATATTATCTATTTAACATGCATATGCATATAAAATGCTTTTATTCACCAATAAATGTGACATCAAATTTTGTGGTAATATGAACGTTTAAATATTTGAAATTTTCATAAACATATTCATTGTACGAGTATTTACGTTTCGTTTACTTTGCTTTGTTTCAGGTAAGTGCAATGCCTCTTTAGATTCATCAAGTCCTGTGCAAGATGGAAGAGTGCGAAACAAAATCGGTAAGCGATTTATGTTCTGCTTTGAAAATGTATGGATACAGGACATTTATTTTCCCATAGGCATTGCAAACAGAACGGAATATGAAAGCTTTAAAAGATTTGACTATCACTCAAAGTCTACTGTATTCTAATATTCCCGTTGCACGTGCAAGAAAATGAGCAATAAGATAATTTCTGCAAATATTTATCTCAAGTAACACGAAGAAGATCTAGGAATAAGAGTTTGTAAGAATGGTTAGTACAAGAATTGAGAAAGTCATGTGAGTACAACACATCAGATTTTCATCTACATATTTGCAAACATTCGCTTTTATTGTATCCGTGCGTAATTGAAACAACCACAGCTCTGATAGTCATTCACTTAGACTTGGGTTTGAATGTAAAGGGTTAATGTCTCTTGCACCTCTTTCACGCGAATCGTACGCTATCTACACTCAATATTGACTTACGCTTGACCATTCAGTTCCTGAAACCTTCACTCTAAGCCATTCGTGCTTTAATGGATATTATCGCACAGCTTATTGGGAAAGGGATTCTTCGTATTATATTAACTACAAGCTCCATTGGAACAGTGCCATAGTCGTGCAGCAATTGAATACGCAAGTTATGTTCCAGCCAAAGGACATAACCGCAACTCATTTCTGCACCTATTAAAGCTGGCTGTTACCATTTTTGGCAGTCATATTCCACAGATTAAACTTAGTGTCAAAGTGAAAATGAAGAACAGATGTTAAAGTAATAGCCTCAACACTTCAATGCAAAGCGACGAAATTATGTTTCGGTCGGGAGTACCCATGTTGCGCCTGACTACCAGAAGTTTCCATGCGTCACATCCCGCTTATTTTTGGTTACATGTAAACATTTTATTTGTGAATAACTTGGGTTATAATGTAGCACATCCCACATGCATGTGCCATTGCAGAAAGGTACAACCGATATCAAAATGTTTTCCGACGCACGCGGGACTCGCCGTGGAGACGGAAGGGAGAAAGGTTATCGAGTAGTTAGTCCAAGCCAGAGCCGTGGTTTACCAGTCTCACGGGTTTCAACAGAAGAAACTACATGGCGACTGGCTTCTTTTGGACTTTACTGTACAACAGCGAAGATTATTAATTGGATTATAGATCATTGAAGATAAGGATGTGACATAAATGGGTCTGCAAAAATATTTTCGGAAATAGGGATGCAATGAACGCTACATATTATTATAAACGATATCTTACACGATATTAGGCAACGTTCACACAAACGGAGAGTTATCTTGTTATCTATTCATGTTTTTTTTAAACATTTGTTTAAAATGTTTCTAAAACATCGCTACCACAAAATGTCAACAACAATTTCCTTAAACACCTGGGGAAACGATGCGCAGATTTATTTATTTTATTATTTACTTTTTTTTTTAAAAAAAATACGTATAGAGCAAACTATTTCGTTCTTTGTTTCTTCAACAGAAACTACCCCGCTTGCTCCACCCTGCACAACTGCATGCGAATGTAAATAAACACGTGCAATAATCCGTCCCCAGAACAGCTCAACTACTCAATAAGAAAGTTCTCCTTCCGTTTCGGCACAACACCTCTCGCCCATCGGAAAACATTTGGAGCCGGCTGTACTTAAACACTTCAAACAAAGTTTTGAGAAATTAAAAGAAAGTGTATCTCAACAACTAAGGAGATACAGACTAACAATGACAATATTGGTAACAATATTTCGGGCGTAAAAATCCTTAGCATGACTACTTTCGGAAGGGAAGTAAAGCCGGTCGTCCCGTGTCATGGATTTTGGACAGTGAAACGTGATATAGAGACCTCTGAGCAAAAGTAAGCGATCTTTGACGACCAATATATAATGGCACACTGAGAACCATAATAGCAGTTACAGATCGTCCAAAAATGATTAATCTTCTAATAATATATAATCAGATAAGTGCTTGTGTAGACGAATTTCGTACATGAAATTATTTAGCGTACATAATTATACAAATTCGGCTGATTTTAGCACCTTTCGAAATGAGGGTATTAGATGTCATTTCTGAATAGAATAATTTCACAGATTAATTGTATCAATTGCACATGCTGTACAATATTGCATGAATGTTAAAAATACTTGATATATGTTTACAGTATTAAATCAGATCATATAAAAGTAAAACTAATACTTGTGGTGCAATCCAGATGCTTTTGAGAAAGAATTTGCAGAAATAAACTCAAGTTATCATACAACAGATTTAAAAGTACATAATTGAAAGTACAGAATTGAACCATAGTACATAGTCCACCGAAAAAGATATGGCGTGATAAATCCACTCTACCAAAGGCTGCGTATCAGATGTACGGCGAAACATTTGTTTTATCGGCTTTCTTTTTTCAGATCAAAGCCTGTGTTCCTCTTTTTTTCTTTTACTTTCTCCGCGTTTTTGTATTTGTGTAGTAGTTAATAACTAATGCCATTAGGCAGAGGAACAAACACATGTGCTGCGAGAATTGTAGATCCAGAGGTTGGCATTTCTTTCTTTCTTTTTTTTTTTCCCGACAGGAAGGACGATGTTCTCACGTAAGACCATAAAATACGTGTTGCATATCTACAGAAACCTAGGATTGACTTATTCTCGTGTGTATGTGTGTGTGTTTATAAAAGCGACAGCCAACTATACCTACTATAAAATTAATTATGAAGGGAGAAAGGAGCATAAATGAGTATTAGAAAGCAAAACAAATAATGAATTCATTGGCGTCTGAGAGCAGCAGAAACGAAAGAGAAAGAAGCAAAAGATAAACAAAAAACGTACGAAGCAGCGTGTCAGAGCCAGTGAACAACGCTCCCTCTCGACTTGCCATATATAATTCATCGCCTTCAAAAACCTTCCAGTACACGGTATGCGATTCACAATCTCATACAAAAATAAACCTTCTCGTTTACAGTGATATTTAACGTCGCTATATAATCTGCAAAAGAGAGGACGTTATCAACTAAATATAGCTATAGCATGCAGCGTTTTAACCAAATTATTTATGGATCAGAGATTTAAAGCCCAGTGTACATTATGTTTCCATTAGTGGGGAATGGCCGTGTTTTAAATCACGGTTGAAATACTGATAGATCTTATATTTTGGCATTTCAACATTGGTTTTTACTTGCAAATGAATTTGTTTTCATGGAACTCATCAATCAACCAAAGGGAACTAATTTTAGCAGCTCTGTTATGGAAATGCATACCGGCACACTAATAGAGACTTTTCTGGCATGCCGTAGTTAAAGTGGTAGTAATCCTACACTAATGGGGCTGCCATCTAATTGTGGCTGTGGAGTTCGGTTTATTAAGCCCTATAAAGAACACCATAATCCTGAAACCGATCTCTCATATAGATGCGGGTCCATAATGGTTCTGATTTAGAGCACGGAAATTAGGAACGGTTTTTAGCGTAATAGAGGTAACGTTAATATAAGGGGCTCAGAGGACAATTTTTACTTCCTCTGCTACGTATAGTATAGTAGAGGAAGTATTGTATTCTACCAAAAAAATCGATGTCGAGACTTCACCGGAAATACATGTTTTGAGGCCCCCTGAATAAAAAAAAGCATTATTAGAAAAAGGTACGGACGCGCGCGCGTGTGTCTGTATGCCTGTCAGTCTGTGGACAGACATAACTCAAAAACCAAAAGCCGATTAAAAACTAAATTTGGTATTTAAGTTTAATGTCTTTCAAGGATGCGACACGTAGATTATGAAGAAAATAGCCCCACCCTAAACTATCCTTTACATGGAGAATTTTTCGAAAAATTTGATTTTCTTGAAAATGGCTCTAACGATTTTGATTAAAATGCCATATTTTTTAGATATTTTTATAACGAATGCAATGTAGATCTTGAATTTTCTGGCTATAGCCCCTGTAGTCGTATTTACTCTGGACGACGTTTGCATAACTGGTAAATCGTTAGAGATAGACCAAATCGTAGTATACAAAAAATGTAGATCTTGCTAAAATACAATTTATGTCTGCATAACATTTTTTATTGGGTGAACCGTTTCGAAGATTTGCCTGGTTATTTGTGTGAGTTTTGTAGAAATTATATTTATGTTAAATGGAACATCGTTATTCAATTCTTTATATGCTACCCGTGCAAAGAGAACGGAATTTGAAACCTTTAAAGAACTTGACTATCGGTCAAAGCCTATTGTATTCCCATATTCTCCTTCCACCTACAAGGAAATAAGCAAAAAGATAATTTCTGCAAATGTTTACCTCAACTAAAGCGAAGAAGATATAGGGATAATAGTTTGTAGGAATGGTTAGTACAAGTATAGAGAAAGTCATTTGAGTGCAACACATCAAATTTTTGTTGCAAATACCGGTATAGGAGCGTTGTTTTGGAACAGTACTTCCTATCATGTGAATTAAATGTCATATAAATCAAATGAATTTGAGTTTATAAACATGAACTCACGACAAGCTAGAATAACAAATAGCATGGCAGGAGAACTCCTGTGAAAGTTTTTGACATTGCACTATAAAATAAAGAAAGCAAAATTTGGAATCTAGAATATCTTTTAAATCATTATCTCAATAACGAGAAGATTTGAGTGTAATTAATAATAATAATAATAATAATAATAATAATAATAATAATAATAATAATAATAATAATAATAATAATTATTTCAAATTTGAATAATATGTACACATACTTCACAATTAAATAAGTAAATATAAATATAATTTTTGTAGTGTTTAACGCCCGCTTTTATTACAAACGGTACCGCAGGCGGTGACACTGATGATACATGGAATTAAGATGGAGCATCGATGGAAAGAGATGGCGGGGGAAATCGGAAAACCCGGAGGAAACCCGCCCCAGCGCCGCTTCGTCCACGACAAATTACACATGCGGTTGCCTGGATTCGAACGCGGGTCGCTTATATAAATATAATGTAAATAAGGATATGTAATAGGTTGATAAAACTTAGGGAACAGATATTGAGAAGAAAGTGTTAGCTGATGGTGGGGAGTGCTATCAGACATTACGAGAGAGTTGGTATATATCTTTTGCAACTCCTCTTTTTTCGGCTAGTAATATCTGATCATCTGCAAATAAAATAGTTGCTATTTAGTTCCATTTATTAGAATCCTTTGGGTTTTCTGATACTTCTCTACTCTTCAAGTGGTCTATTCAGATACAAAAATGAAAAAATAAAATAAAATAATATCTGCCAGCTATGTCCAGATACCTAATTTCTTATATCTGGACGTAGTGTGCGGATATTTTCATTTATTTAAACTTATTTATTACAATTTGTTCACAATAGAATGTGCAGAAGTTACTAACCTAAATTAAACTAAATAACAATAAGGAAAATTGGTGATATTGTCAAGTTTTCCTTAGTCTCTGGTAGGCTGTCCAAGTCTCATCAGGCTGTCGTTTTGGCCTCGTTCTTCTCCTTTCTGCTTACAGTTGGTTTGACAATCTTAACGATCGACGGGATGGTGCTACAACAGTCGCTGGAGGTGTATACAAATTTCTTAGATTTCTTTCTTGTTCAGTTTGTCTAAAAGATCTTTCTGATATACTGATTTGAGTCGCTAACTCATTTAAAGTATTTAGGTTTTCCTTATTCCTGACCATTTCCGATAAAGTGAGGTACATGAGCTTTTCCCTGTTAGATTGTCCTATTTCACTGTATTTGTGACAGTTAAACATTACATGCTCAGGAGTATCTTCTGTATTGCATCTGGTGCACATTTCAGAGTTGATGATACTAGAACGTTTTAAGTAAGTGCCATATGGCCCATGGCCCGTAATATAGTGTAATGAAGCTTGTAAGGGATTTAGGTGCTTTAGTCGTAACCTTTCTCGTATATTAGGGTAAAACATATAGGCGCGTCTCCCAGTTTGCAGGTTATCCCATTCTGACTGCCATAAGGATATTAATCTATTCAGATACAAATGAAATAGTATGGGTCACAATCAGTTTTTATTTTATGCCGAGAATTTCGAGCAATGGAGTGCTTAAGCAGGTTTTTGAAACTGCCCAGTTCCTGCAGCCGTTACGTGGGTAATTGAAACGACATGGTCAGGAATAGGCAAGTGATAAGGTAATATGCGTGGGTTAATTGTTTCTCATGTCACACATGGGCTAGTGCACGCTCACATGACAGATTAGATTTGTAACTGTCGCGCTAATGTGTGTGAGGGAACAAGACATGTGCCTCTAACACGCTTACAGATTCAGCCGGCCATGAATGTTGCAAAGAGCTTAGCAAGAACAGCCTGCTGCATCTAATGGTGCACATCGTCTACTAATTCAGAAGAAAACCGTTTACCATTCTTAGCAAACGCTGCTTTTATGTCTTCCTCATGTTAACGTTTGCGGAAATACTTTCATTACACACTTTGTTGAAGGTACAAAGCGGATCGCAGCATTTTGACCTAAAATTCCATTACATTGCAAGAAACAACTGAAAGTTGGCATTAAAGTTCAAAGCAATAATCATAAATGAGTAGTCAGAAACGTTTACCTGAAATAAATTTCTTGTACTTAAGGGATTTATATCTATCTTTATCAAGCTTTTATGTATCTGTCACGGTGTATCCATTATATTCATAACAATACGTAATTCCTTCTAATGAAGTTGATTTCACAGGCCTTCCCAGAGCGTTCAGTATGAAAACAAAGTAAGAATTACTGAAGTAATGGACACACACAGCAACTAGCTACCCTCACGGTTACAATAGTGCATTGGTATCGCTTATTAGGAACTAGTTACCTCAGCCCATTATGCAGTTACACCGCGAGTTACACTGGATGTAATACGTATACCATCTGGCGAGAAAAATGCCTACGAACTGTACGCTTTTTTACTTTCTCTACTGGTAAGTAGGGGAAGTATTGCATTCCACCCAAAAATTCGATGTCGAGATTTCACCGGAAATATATGTTTTGATGCCCCCTGAATTAAAAAAAAAGCAGTTTTAGAAAAAGGTCCGTGTGTGTGTGTCTGTGTGTCAGTCTGTGGACAGCATAACTCAAAAACGAAAAGTCGGTTCAAAACCAAAGTTGGTATTTAAGTTTAATGTCTTTCAAGGATGCGACACGAGGATTTTGAAGCAAATAGCCCCACCCAAAACTACCCTTTACATGGAATATTTTGATTTTCTTGAAAATGGCTCTAACGATTTTGGTTAAAATGTCATATGTTTGAGATATTTTTATGCCAAATGAAATGTATATGTATATGTATAGTCGTATTTACTCTGGACGACTTTTGCATAACTGGTAAACCGTTAGAGATAGACCAAATCATACTATACAAAAAATGTAGATCTTGCTAAAATACACAATTTATGTCGGAATAAATTTTCTTGTAGGGTGAACCATTTCCGAGATATTCCTTGTTATGTGTGTGAGTTTCGGAAAACTTAGAACTTTCGTGAAATGGATCATCGTTGTTCGTTTTTTTTATATGTTAAGTGAGCAAAGACAACAGAATCTCAAAGCTTTAAAACAGTTTACTATCCTACAAAGCCTACTGTATTCTAACATTCCCCTTGCACCTACAAGGAAATAAGCAATAAGGTAATTTGTACAAATGTTTATCTTAACTAACACGAAGAAGATATAGGAATAAGAATGGTTAGTACAAGAGTAGAGGAAGTCATGTGAGTGCAACACATCAGATTTTTACATATAGAGACTTTTAGGGGTGTAAGTGCAAATATTTAACTGGTAATTAAGGACAGTCTAATCAACAATATTACATCAATATTTGCTTCATTTGCACACACAATTTTATTTATTAAGAGTGCATCCAATAACAAATATTCATATTGAAATGCGGTTAAAACTAATAGTTACTGCTAACCGTTACACGTAACCGTCAGTGCAGTGTTACTGTGACCCGAAAACAGCCGTGTGCAACATGGTTGCTAGCAATGGCCACGTTGGTCTCTGTGTGGAAGTGCTAAGCTAAACATAGTTGCTGCAAATGGAAATAAGAAAGTGACATTTCGATTTATGTTTGGTATAAAAAGGCGAGAGGTTCTTATAGCACTTGTGTAACTGGATTTCGTTTATTTTGCCACCTAGGAGCAGGGGACTTGGTGCACATAAACTTCCTGGCAGCTTCCTCCGCGACCGTTCTTGCATTTCCTTGTCCTTGCTTCCCCTAGGAGATTAATGGCTACTAGTTTTCCCTCACTGCACTCTGGTTCCTTCGTCCCCCAACTTGGACACATTCTCAAAGAAATTAAACTTTCCCTCTTCCCCGTCGTCATTAGTTCCAGTATTAACACCTGAAGATAAAAATTGATCCCGCTCTTCATCGATTGAACACGGTGGAGACGAATAATTTGCATATTTCATATCCCTAATGAGACTTTAAGAATTAATGGCATAGGACGGGCAGTTGCAAAAAAGTTTGGAGTTTCCTAAAGATCGGATATTTTCCTCAAAGGATTGCCAAGTAAATGGATGGTTGAAGAAGCTCTTCTTCTGCTCTGTCTTAATGAGCTGTTTTAGCAGTCGTCTTTGTTGGATGAAACACGTTAATTTTGAGCACAGTTTATTTCGTAGCTGTTTAAAATTCATTAAGAGTGAGCAGCGTTTCTAAAATCCTCTCCTTCTGCGTTACTTTATCAGCAGCGCGTAAAATGTCTGAGATTTCCTTTAAAAAGAATCTCATTTTGAACATAACGATGTGGTTACGATTGTAGATTGTTTATGGATTCTGTTAACGTTTACCCAAGTAAGAACTTAATTTAAGACCGGTTAGATAGAAATACCCCAGGCGTTCGATTGAGTCCACGGAGAGTAAACGTCTTTTTAATGAAAATATATTTAAGCAGCAGAAATTATGCGGCAGTATTTTAACAAGCAAGTACTTCCAAAATTTAAGAGTTGAGGGTAATGTAAAATGACAAAAATTGGCACTTCGTTTTTGGCGTAAAAAGTTAGTCATCTTTTGTGATTCAGAATTATATGGTTTATTGGTCATTTGAAAACTTAACTCTTTAAAAAAGGAACATTAAAATTATTGTGCGTTTGTTTAAATTGAGACACACTGGGCAGCTAGTGCTCATTGAGGGCAGCCTGCTCACAGCCTTAAAATGTTGTTGTTAGCTAATGCTGGATTTCTGACAATGAAGTCATTAATCCTCTTGCTCTCCAATATTTTTCACTGATGGATGGGGCACTAGAAGTGGCCGGGCATATTTGAAGGTGGTCTCGATCCATTTCCTCTTGCAGATCACATAGAGGACAGTGTGGTGAAGAATATATCCCAATTCTGTTTAAATGTTTTGCCAGACAATCATGTCCTGTAATCAACCTGAAGGTTGCAACTGCTGTTTTTCGAGGATACTCAGGAATTACTGTTTGAATGTTTGGTAGTTCCCATCTTTTATTCTTTGATTTTTCATAGTAATATTTTGCAATAATTTTTTTGAATTCAGAGTTGACTAATCTTTTAGCTGCATAAAATGGTAGATTAACTATTGATTTTTGTACACCGCTGGTACCATTTTTTGCAAGAAAATCAGCTTAAAATGTTAACTGTATGATTAGGAGGTAAAAAAAATTAAGGTTGCTCAAGGTATCCTGTGAGTCGCCCAGGCCTGGTTTAAATATTAGAGTGCTATGTCCGTTTTTGCTGAAAGAGCACCACAACTTTTACCTAAAAAGTCTCGCGACAAAATACGTGAAACAGCAAATCAGGAGGCAACATGGGATGCAGCTAATGGCTACTCACCTGGAATGTACTAAGGTGAGCTGTCAAAAATGCACATTTTAAAACATATTCCTTTTTCTCTAAAACTATAAAAGCTACGATGCCCAAATTTTGCGCTCTTGTGCGAGATAATCTATTACATACACTGAACTAGGGATATACTTTTAAGTGTTATACATTTTCAAAAGTTCAGAACGTTGCTTCAAAAATTTAAATATAATTTTGTTTCGTCTTCTTTACAGGCATAATATCTAGTGTGATTCGGGTAAAAAAAGTGAAAAAGGAATAGTTATGCGTGTTAAATATTACTTTTATAATACACAGTTTTAAAGTAAATTTGTTTTAAAAATTGCTGATAATCTAAGTTCTGGAATAAAGCTTGGTAATGTTACGGAGAACACTGGGACTAAGTTTTAGGTGAATATATTAACATTTCTACCCTTCTTTCCCTGGCTTCTTTTTAACTCAATTGAAACCTTTTTTCCATGCAATTCTGTTTCATAATTTTTGCACATGGAATTTATTCATTACGTTTCAGTTAGCTCTGATTTGTATGGAAATGTTTATGCTTAATCTCATGCATCTCAAGATTCGTGCATGTATTTTATGTATGACTGCTTTAATAATTGAATCACAAAACATAATTTATATCGAAAAAAAGGGGCGATTTTAACACCAGTTTCATGAAAATAAATCTATTTAAAACTCATTACATCAAACTTAATTAAATATTTACTTTCACTGTACTAAAGTATCAGAAAATGTCACTATCATGCTTCTCTGAGAAAATGTAAATGTGCAAGACAGTTTCAAAAGCTCTGTATTTTTGGGCCATAACAACAATAACAACAAGATTTCTACCTCTTTTTGCAGTTTTTAATTACAGGAGCTGCTTCTGTCTTACTTTCTTATGCAGAGGTCTAATTCTAAAATCGCATAAGAAATAAATGCTCTGACATTTTCGAGGTATAATAAATATTTAGGTTATTGTATAATTGTTGACTAGTCAAACAACTTTATTTATTTAATTTTCAAATATAAAACTAACCCCTAGCGCAACAGCCCTAATGGACCAAGGCTTACCGCCCGACCGCGGCATCCCCACCTCTATCCTCCCGGCTGGTTATGCGGCCTTCGCAACCTGGAGTCACTACGTCTTTATCAAGTAGCTCCTCAATTGGCCCGTCCGGGACCTAACGAGGCTGAGTGCATCCCGTGCCACACCTTCTAGCGGGGGAAAATCTCCATAGTGGCGCGGTGGATCGATCTGCGCCAGAGACAGGTACGCTACCACTGCGCTATGGAGGTGGTCATTTTCAAATATAACTAAAGTAGATTGTTTTTCCTATAAGTATACGAAGTGTATGTTCATGGACATAGCTATTAGCTGACTGTGTGTTTCAACTGACTGTGACTTTTGAAGTTTAAAAATACTGGGAAAAAAAAAAAAAAAAAAAAAAAAAAAATTAAATGAAAATGAGTGTTTGAATCTGTCAAATTACTGCAGTTTGGTGTCGATTTGCAGATACATTTTAATGTGATACAAGAACCATTCTTACGAGAAAACGCAAATGCAGCTTAACCTGTTCATCACAGGACGAAGTCGACTATTTTCTGGAAGATATTATGTCAGAAATAATTGAAGTTAAATAAGTATGGCAGTTCTAGATCTATTTAAAATACCAATTTTGTGTGTGTCGCTCACAGGCACAACAAAGCATATACACTTTCTGATCGAATTTTTAGTAATTCATGACGATTTTCTGTACTGCTATGCTGCCCAGGATATAGGATTACGAGAGCGGAACTAAAACATTCTGACCTTAAGGTAAAGGAAATAAACTTTTTCTCGCTGAACGACTATGTTTCCTTGTTGATATTAAATTGTGTTGCCGTTTGTATTGATTTTAGGGTACTTTCGCACTGCGGTTTGTAGGAACAGATGGACAGCGAAAGAGCAAAGCCAATACCTGGAGCATAGCCATCCCCGTTCTTTCACCCCTTGCCAGTTGGTTCCCTTTGGCACTGATCCATACAGGGAACAATCCCCTGGAATTTCGTGCATGTAATTATTAGTGAAATGTAGACAGTGGCAACATAAGTTATTGCCTACTTAAAATGTCTGAGCCGTCGCATCCTAAAGTGCAGGCAGGCCTCCGAGCAGGAAGTTGTGACTTCTACAAGAAATTCGGTATCCATGAACGTTCACCTTCCCAAAACTCCTATTTTTAAATGGTCCTCCAGTTATAGTGAACGACAGTACACATTTCAGAAATAGCGTAAGATAACGTTTCAGAAGACAGGGAGGGGGAAGAGAATGAAAAAGAAGCGTAAAGCTGCAACCCGTATCTATGCAGTGTCTGTCCCTCGCAAGTGAAGGATAGTGGATTCAAATTTCGCGATGTCTAGTTGGACTTCTTACCTTCTCTACCGTGTACTTTAACTAGAAATAGTCTTCTGTTCCTTCCGAGATTTCACCTAAAATACACGTTTTTAGGGTCCTTGAAAACCAAAAGACATTTTTGGTAAAAGGTGTGCATATCTGTGAACAGTATAACTCAAAGAGACAGAGGCCGATTAAAAAAAAATGGAAATGTAGTTTCAGTGTCTTCAAATTCATGTGAAAGCTGAGGTACAAGCTGTGCCTCAGTTGGTTAGACGCTGGCCTACTGATCCTAAGGTCGTGGGTTCAAACCCGGCCTAGGTCGATGGTTTTTAAGTGTGCTTAAAAACGACAGCTCCATGTCAGTAGATTTACTGGCATGTAAAAGAACTCCTGCGGGACGAAATTCCGGCACACCGGCGACGCTGATGTGATCCTGGCAATTGACAGCGTCGTTAAATAACAAAATAATTTAATTTAATTTACAAGCTGTGCGTGATAAAGAAGGGATTAAAGGACTCGAACTCACGAGTTGTAATTAAAAAATATGTGTTGCACTCACATGACTTTCTCTACTCTTGTACTAACCATTCTTACAAACTCATACCTCTATCTTCGTGTTAGTTGAGATAAGCACTTGAACAAATTATCTTATTGTTTATTTCCTTGTAGGTGCAAGGGGAATATTAGAATACAGTAGGCTTTGTGCGATAGTCAAATGTTTTAAAGCTTTGAGATCCCGTTCTCTTTGCACGCTTAACATATAAAAAATGAAGAACGATGTTCCATTTCACGAAAGTTTCAAGTTTTCCAAATCTGACACAAATAACAAGGAACATCTCCAAAATGGTTCACTCAAAAAAAAAAAAAAAAAAAAAAAAAAAAAAAAAACCGACAAATTGTGTGTTTTAGTGAGATCTACATTTTTGTATATTAAGGATTTGTATATCTCTTCCGGTTTACGAGTTATTGAAAAGTCTTCCAGAGTAAACAGGACTACATAGGCTACAGCCAGAAAATTGAAAATATATATTTAAGTTGTCACACAAATATCTTAAAATGTGACATTTTAAGCAAATTCGTTAGTCATTTTCAAGAAAATCAAAATTTTCGAAAAATTTTCCATGTAAAGGGTAGTTCAAGTTGGGGATATTTTCTTCAAAATCTTCGTGTGGCATCTTTGGTTTTCAACCGACTTTTCATTTTTGAGTTATGCTGTCCACAGACTGACAGACACACACACGGACTTTTTTTTTCCTAAAAAATGCTTATTTTTTGGATTCCGGGGTTTCAAAACATATATTTCCGGTGAAATCTCGACATAGAATTTTTGGGTGGAATACAATACTTCCTTCTACTTATCAGTAGAGAAAGTAATGTGGAAATCATTGTAGATATGTAGATTGCCTCTCGTAATTTTCAGAAACAAAAATAAAGAAATATAATAAAGAAGGAATTGAAATTGTGAACGCGAGTGTCATTTTTGCAGGAATGTATCCCCCTGTTATTGAACTAAGTGGTGCGTTTCTTTACCAAGCTGTTGACAGAGCGAGTAACAGAACGGCTCCGCTTTGGTTGTTGCAAAGTAGTTTTTGCTGCTACAAGGCAAGAATTTCTTGAAAGTGTGTGTACATTCATTTGAGATAAGAGTGACTGATTGGGCATGTGAGCAAGATAGCCTCAGCATTCTCTTTTTAGCCAGTCAATTTCTGCACCCGAGACTTTGAGTTCTAAACTTGTCCGAGTACTATAGCCCGCGTTTAAATTAAAAGGGAAAGGAAAGCATCCTTCAAAATCAAATCCAGTCTTAGAATATTTACTACCAAGAAATAAATACGATAAAATAGACTACACTGTCAAGGTATTTGCAAAATTTAAACAGTAACAGAAAAAACCACAATTTTAAAAAGCTCAACGAAATTCAGTCTGTATTCACCCAACTGCCATGACGTGCTTGTGCAGATATTTCAGTGCTCCGAAACGGGAACATCTTTCCTAGTTCCTTTTAGTCGCAACTGAACTTCACGCTCTCTCAGTATCGGCAGGCAGTCGGAGGAAGCTCCTAGTCCAAGTCTGAGTCAGCACGTCACTCCAAACAAGAGAGGCAGAAACAGCGCTTACTTCCGACACTGCATCTTTCATGAAAAGAATCTATGTAAGGAATGGTGGAAATTTCGCGTACTACGGCAAATGCCTTGACAGATAAAGCAAAGCTTAGTCGACCTACCCAGGGGTAATTGAAATCGTGCACAACAGCGTCTAGCGTCAATAAATGACACAGTGCTAATACATGCAAATAAGAACTATCACTGCAGCTAAATCTGGGCAAAGATTTTAAAATAATGTTGTCTTTTGCAGGATGAAACAAAAATATGGATATCTTTCCACCCCGTGTTGTTATTTTTGCAGAGATACTGGATTGCATAACTAGCCTCCCTTCCTAACTCACACAAAAGCACTATCTTTGGACTGCAGCTGGGTCTGGGCGCGGGCGAGAAAACGAAAAGGGCTGCTATCCAGCGTTCTATGGAGAGCGGAACACGCCCAGCGTGTGCCAGTGACGTTTCTAATTAAGTGAAAAAGCTCTCCAGAAATCCACAGTCAACGGGAAGAGTCAAACCAAGATTTCTTTTTTGTATTATTATTTTTGTTTCTATAGAGGATGAAGTGGCTTTACTTGGCGAATGGTTTGCACAGAGAATGGTGAAAAGAACTGGTGTTGATTAAAAGACTGTGTTACCACGATTGAGTGTTGTTTTGTGTTTTTACTCAGAAAAGCTTGGTTCTTGCACTGGCAGAGACAGTCATTATTTTGCTCTCGGCAGGTTATTGCTTTGATGCTGAAAATGATAGGGAGAGAGAACTATATTTCATGAAAAGCTTTAACTGTGCACTACGTTTGCACTTGAAGCTAAAGCGAACACCTCTACACCTGTAACCTGAAGTCTATATAGTGAAGCGAACCGGGAGTTTCTCTGCCCTCGGGAGATTAACTGTCCGGGGTTAGCTCCGATGGTTCACATAGCCCTAGGGTTCTGGCAAGAAAGCAACTTCATTATTATTACTATCAGGAAGCGCCGGAGAATTTTAGAAGTCTCCCGCGTGCTCCCTATTAACCCCATTGTGTACCTTTTCAGTGTGTAGTTTTTCTCCATTTTACACCTGTGCATGAAAAATAAGCAAAATAATTTATAGTGAAAAACAACATAAACAACTTCATAAAAACCAAAATGCATTGCCCTGCAACTAGTAACATCAACTTCAATGAAATTTCTACAATTATTTCCACTGTACTGAAGTATCAGAAAATGTCACTACCTTACTTCTCTTTGTGAATACACAAGGCAGCGTTAGAAAATTTAAACTTTTCCGCTAATTGAAAATAATAGTATTATAACTGCATTATTGAGCTATAACATTGAGATTCTGCACAGTGATTTCCATTTTACTCATATTATAAACGTTAGAAAAGTCAGCCCTAGAGTTCCTTAAATGTGTACTCATTTATTGTGAGTATTGCGCTTCTGGAAACTTCCATTTGGAAGGGATTAAGTGAAGCATAGATCTGGGACAGCCGGGATCCCTACTGTCTTCAGATATTTACATCCACCCAGAAATTCGATGTCGAGATCTTATCGGAAATATGTTTTGTGACCCCCTGAATAAAAACAAATTTTTAGAAAGTGTGTGTGCGTGCGTGCGTGCTTGCGTGCGTGCGTGCGTATGTGTGTGTGTGTGTGTGTGTGTGTGTATAACTCAAAAACGAAAAGTCGATTAAAAACCAAAACTGGTACTTAAGTTTAATGTCATTCAAGAATGCGACGCGGAGATTCTGAAGGAAATAGCCCGACCCTAAACTACCCTTTACATGCAAATTTTTTCGAAAATTTTTATTTTCTTGAAAATGTCTCTAATGATTTTTCTTAAAATGTCATATGTTTAAAATATTTGTATGACAAATGAGATGTATATTATGAATGTTCGGCTATAGCCTATGTATTCGTGTTAACTGTGGATCACTTTTGAATAACTCCTAAACCGTAAGAGATAGACAAAATCTTACTGTACAAAAGTAAACACACTAAACACACAATTTATGTCTCAATGTTTTTGCAGAATGAACCATCACCGGTATTCATCTTAATACAATCTTTCAGCTGAGATATTGAGAATTCAGTAAATAATTAATGTTCCGGTTGTTTCATAGAGTTTATTAAAATTCGAAAAAGTTATAGTTTTTAGACATTACTTTTTTTTTTTTTTTTTTTTTTTTTTTTTTTTAAATTTATTTAGAGTCGCTTTAACAATTAAGTCATATCGCGACTATTCTATATAATACAGCGGTATACAATAAACTTGTTACAATTATTTTACCAAAATCATGAAAATACTAATCAACAAATCACTGCAACAAAAATATCCTTCATATTATATTTTCGTATGTAAGTCTGTACTTTTGAGAAATGATACTCTTCTGCAGTTGGATGGCGTGTTCAGAATGGTGGATAAGTCTCCAGTGATGTGATGAAGCTGTCGTTGTGTAGACATTACTTGTTTATATCAGTGATGTCCAACCTTGTCTCTTTGGAGACTCTTACGTAATTAGATGTTATCCCCACCACCTCGCTGATATATATTAAGTCTGCCAACTGCTGACGGAGAAAACTTACTCAACTGCTTAGTAGAAGTACGTCAAAAGGTACACTGCATTCGCAATCTTACAGCAGCAGTAATTACATTCAATTTACGGAAGTAAAATGATAAGGACAAAGAACTTTAAAAGGATAAAATGAAGATGTAGGTATTCAATTTAATACACTTCTCTCCGTTGAATGTTGTTTTATGAACGTAATTAGCATAACAAGAGTACAACATAATTATGAGACCTGTGGTTGTTTATTTATTGTCGCTTGATACGTTTTCATAGGGACCAAGTTTATCATTCTGTTTAGTGATTATTCGCGAGCCAAAATCTTAAAGCCATGCAAGGTCTCTGCTACATGATAACATTTTAGTAGAAGACCTGATTGCATTGATAGTCTTATAACTTCATTTGGCTAAACAACGAAGAAAGATATAGCTGTTTCGTTTGGGGTGTTTGTTATTAAATTAACTGAATAATCGGTATAAACTTGGCTGTATACAGTGTGGAAGTGAAATAATCCGCCTGAAAGAGGTGAGAGAGTGCGTGTAAACTAACAAAAAATTCCATAGATAATCGCGTTTAAAGGTGAGAGTGTGTGATTATTTCAATTCCATCTTTTATATACACTTAACATTAATTTTATATGAAAACACCTAACATTAATCTTACAAGATAAACAACTGCAGAAATAGACAGATAATTATCTTTAATGTAAATTACAAGAAAATATGTAGTAAGAGATGACACGTCCAGTTACCTTTTCTGTCACTTTATTTCCCTTCTAAAACTAAATTATAAAATCACAATTCTCTGTTTGATCGTTAACGCAATCTATAATTGCAACTCAAGCTGTTCTGTCCGATCGTAACCTTCGCACACTACACTAACGCTCTCTCTCTCTGTCTCTGTATCACAAACAACTGCTTCCGACAATACATTTGCACTCATTAAAACTGGCTTAATATTTTCATCGCACCATGCAAAGCAAAAATTCTGAAAATAATTATGGAACTTGCAGTCAATTATTTTAAAGTACTCTACCACATTGAACGATTTTAGCTAAGCAATATGTTAGTTTTCACTTAGCCCTACATCTTTTAATTCACTGTAGTTCCGATGTCAAATCTGATGTGGTATATGACGCTTGAGGCAACTCTTTACAAAACCATACTTTTTTCAGGTGATGCACTATACTGCATCTCCATGTTTAATACTCGCGCTCTGGAATGTCCAGTCCAGTCCAGGCCCTAATATGTCCCTCCGGGCTGTCATAGTTGCTACCATGATAATTAATGAATGATGCACTGTCTCGCTCGCTGCATATATTCAAAATATGCGCTGGTAAAATTTCCCGTTATTGTTGGACGTGGGACTTGTCTCAGCGAAGTGGACATTCCACGTACGGGAATCTGGTACATGAAACCTCTACTCAGACGGTATATTTTACTTTTACTATATCCTTCACCGATGAAGCGCGGTTGCCAGTAGCGGACACCACAATCATGTATGGACTTAAGAAATTCTACACACAGTTTTGAAAACAACTGAGCAATGACTGTTCAGCATAAAATTTGGGTAGGAAAATGGTAAACATTTCCATAAACTGCTACGATGGAGCTTTCTCATGAATTTGATCTATAATCTTTAATAACATCTTTAATAGATGCTTATAAACCACAAAATAGTCCAAGTACCTATTATATATTAAAAAACTTGCAATCCAACTTACCCTCCTAACTTAAGTAAAACTAAAAGCAAATGTACTTCGATGCGTTTCACCAAAAGAGGGCAAAAGTCGAACATTTACGTATAGGTAATACAGGCAAAATACTCGTTGTAGGAAAAATACTTGCATTTTAATTATGTTTTTAAAAATTGTGCGGCATCTGTCATTTTCTGATGTGAATTCAGCAATACTTTGCAAAAGAAGGTTCTAACTCGTACGCATTTTGGAGTAGACTGGCAAACTAGCCCATCTTTTAGGGAAAGTTTCGCTCTATAAATAGGTACTATCGAGCGGGATGGTTCATGCGGTCTGTGTCGTGGGTTCGATCCCCATGGCCGCGCACTCCGACATGGGTTTTTCTGTGGTTTCTCCATATCACTCAGGCAAATGCCAGGGTTCTTTTCCACGGATTCCTTTCTCTTCATTTCTCATTTCCCTCCCTTGTAATCTTCAAGGTTTGGTTGGTAGCGCGGTTCGTTCCGGCGAATGCGTACAGATGGCATAGTTCCTTGCGCACTGGAACCTCTTCCCTGGTCCTCCCTGGAAGTTGCTGCCCGGGCCGCAAGGACCATAAGGGTTCCTCGTCGCCCTCTCCCTGGGTAGAAAACACACTTCGGTTTTCGCCAATGTCAATATCTGTAACTCTTAGGGACCTCTATACGTACATGTCTGAGCTTCTTTGGCTCCGCTCTCTGACAAGACTACGGTCTCACTCCGCCTCAGCCCTTCCCCCTGATGGGGGTGGTATTCCGGAATAGATACATGTTGAGGCCGCCGTGGGTCGAGGTGTCCCCCATCCATCACACACACACACACACACACACACACACACACACACACACACACACATACACACACACACACACACAGCGCGCCCTCGCGCATATAGGTACTGATATTAGGTAATGCAATTTGTGTTCAAGCCATGTGGTCCCTTTCTGTGCAAATATTTGCGAGTTTGTTTCCTTCAATTTCGCTTTCAACAGCTTTTTCTGTGAATGATGTTTTCTGGTATAAATTACCCGTATTCTCGAAAACTATCGAAGCTTCATTTTAGGATTATAAAGCCAACTTGTAAATAATGTTATAACTGGTTGGGTTAATAAATTGACTGCTTGTTGTTTTGTTAATAACGCCTGATAAACGTAAATTAAAGGGTAAGAGATTACTATCTTCCTTAATGAACAATGATTGTATAAGGACAATTAAAGGACATACATTCACAATTATACGAAACTAAAAATTTCAATAGTTTATGATAGTGGGTCATAGCATTCGCGGATAGGGCTTTAATTTCCCCTTTGAGTGCTTTTCTAAGATCCACCGATGTAAGGATCCTCTACTGGTCGGGCTGCAAATAATCTTAAAAGAACAACAGTTACAACAAATGCATCCCAACTCAGTGTCGTATCATCATGAGCAAAACGTGAACAACCCAAGCCAGTCCAAGCCAGTCCTAGCATACCTTCAACATTCCAACTCAATCCCGTAGATATACGAGTACTACGAAACCGTAATAATTCCCTGAGCATAGTCTTCGCAACCAGGGACCGCTACTTCTCTAGAACATAGCTCCTCAGTCGGCCCCTCAGGGACCTAAATAGGCTGAGTGCATCCCGAACCAGGTCTCCCAGCAGGAGAAAAACCCCACACCGGTATCGGGAATCGATTCCGAGTCTCCTGCTTGATAAGCAGCAGCGCTACCACCGCGCCAAGAAGACGATCCACCGGTTACAAATATTGATCAAAATATCGATTCCTAAAATAATAGATGAGAGGGATATAAATGGGCTAATAAAACCTAAGCTATCTTTAAATGTAAAATAAATGTAAACGAATGTTATAAGTATTTTGTGTTATAATTTACCGTATGTTATTTATGGACGTCGAGAGATGTAAGTGTTTCAGCATCTTACACATATGACCTTTTAATAAAAAGTGTAGTTGTTTATAAGAGAGCAAATAATAACAATTATTTATATTGGCAAGCCGTTGCTTTTGACGTTGCTTTCTGCAAATCTTCATGTAGCATCCTTCAAAATGTGCTCGAAATATGGAAGCTTGGTATTTATTAGGCTTTTTCTTTTTGAGTGCTGTTCAAAGAAGGGCAGACCCATTACATGGACAATTTTATAAAAAACTTTCCTTCTCTCGTTTTTATTTTTAATTTTAATTTTTTTTAAATTTTTTGCTTTCATCAAGGGAATCCTGAAATCCACATAATATCTAGGCACTTTAGTGGTAGAAATTGCGGGAGTAGGTAGGGAAACTACTTGGAAATTCCAATTTTTTAGTATTGCATTTTTGAAGAAAATGTCCTGACCAAGTTAAATTAATCAAATAATTTTATAATACAGCACCCGAATAGTAATGAATAAACGGTTATGGAAAAGTGGTAGGATAGTGGTAGCCAAGTAGGGCTTCTCTACTCCACTAAGCCCATTTGCACTGATTATTCCTGAACAACATTGCGGCTAGTTTCCCGAGCGAGCCCAGAGATCTGCAGTATTCAAATAGTTATATCCGCTTGAATATCTCGGGCACACGCATTTGGTGTTTAGCGCCTGCGGTTATCCTGCAGTTTGAAAACCGCAACAGAATTGTTCACTAATTAATTTATTGTTGTTGCTTTTGTCCCGAGAACTACATACCAAGTGGTCCGTTCACCTGTATTTTATTAGTGTTTTATGCTACCTGAAAACATCGGTCCCAGCCTGACTCCTGAGTTCTTAAAAGGCTCCACATGCTAAGAAGTATATTTGCCAATGCTATATGAATGGTGATACATTTTAATTATATACTAAAAACCACGAAAGGCCTATGCATTTACTTTGTGCCATCCAAATCCCTTATTAATTTGCTTACTCAGCTAAGCCTTCAAACAGAAAAAAAATAACCCATCCAGGACCATTGTCTTCATTTAAAAGAATCTTCAGTTTCCTTCACAGACAATCTTTTGAACGTTCATTTTTTCTACTCAAATTATCCTTAAAGGAACGTATGTCAGAAAGTAGTTGAAAAATCATAACATTGTTGGTTTACTTTCTCTACCTTGTAGGTAATAGATACATAGAGTATTGTAACAATTTGAGAATTCGACGAATCCCACTTCTGACACCAGAATGACAAAACGACAAAAGTTCAGTCCAATTACATTCTCTTTATTCTTGTTCAAAACTTTTGCTCAAGTACGCAATTCTCTTCTTGACGTTAACACATACTATTCTTAATATTACAACTCACAACTGTTTTCCTCTCGTAACCTTAACTCACACGTGTCTTTCTTCCTTTTGTCTGTCTCTCAAATAGCTGACTCAGACGATACAATCACTCAACACTCATTACGCTATCTTCCTCCACTGCGCGTCGGTTCTTTCACGTCCACATGTAGCTGACATAAACACACACACACACACACACACACACACACACACACACACACGTACACACACAGACTGAAACTAACAGCTCAACTAAACTGGTGCCCGCCGCCTTCCCTGGCTTGCCTACTTATGTTGCGGTCCTCTCTCGGACTTCCATAAATACGCCAACCACCGGACACTTGCCGAATAATCTGGAAAACCCTCTGCGTTCTGCCGCTCTGATTGTTGTCACGTGTTCACAACAGTCGGGCCGGGCAGTCTGACCTTGAGCGCCTTCGATACATACACCATCAGTGGCCCCCCAGGGGCCTGTTGCTGTAGGTACGGGTTTGACGCATCCGGGGTCCCGAGCCACACTTTCGATTGGGTTCCTTTAACAGGTTCGAGTATATGTTAAACCTTCAATCAACTTCGGTCCACTTTTGTGCTTCATCTCCCACCTGATACCTCCCTGAACACTGTCTGGTGGATATCTTTCGTGCGAGTTGTTCGTGGATGGGATGACGCAAGAGATGACTGGGTAACCGCGTAATTCCCAGCCCCTGGTTATCATGTAGGATATGCGTTCGTATCCGCTGATAAAGGTCACTTCCGGGGAGGGGCCACTGCATGAGCTGATGCACTTCTGAAGGCGATTGGGTTCCTCTTTCTATACACTGGGAGGTGTCACAGGGTGAGCAAGGTCCAGGTCAGGACTCTAACCTAAGCTGGGGTGGCGCCCAGGAAGTGAGCATGCCATCGGAGATCGCGAAGATGAATGGAAAGGAAGTAGCTGAAGTCTAATGGTCCTTGCTACTTAGTATTTACCAGGACAGAGAAGGACGGAAATTTACTACGGTGGATCTATTTGTAATCCGGAAGGGTCTTGAAGGGTCTTGCCCAGTGAAAAACTGCAGATCGCGAAATGACACTCTCCTGGTCAAAGCTAATTTAGCATCCCATGAAAGCCAAGGTATGAAAAGTCAGTTTGTTAGCCAGCTATCCGGTCAAATTAGAAATGTACAGGACTCTGAACTCCTCGCGCAAACACTCGTGCTTTGGACGGTATGTCCAATGAGGAGATTCAGGAGAATTTAGAACAAGGTGTGACGTCGGTGTATCTAGTTCAGTGGAAAGAGCGTGGCGAATCCGTGACCACATGTGCCCTGTTCCTTACCATTGATAAGGTAGATCTCCCGCATAGGATTAAGACAGGGTATGAGGCCTTTGAAATTAAGCTATATATACCGAATTCGCTCCGATGTTACAAGTGTCAACGATTTGGGCCAACGACTGTGCGTTGTGATAGCCCGAAATATTCTAACCTGTGTTAACGAGGAGAAGAAAGCTATTTGTGGTATTTTAGACGATAGTAAAGTGATAGAAAAGTAACCGGACCTGACTGAACTTTCCTAATTTATCACACTGGTGTTCGTCGTATTGCTCTTTTGTTACAAAATTTAATTTTCAGACAACTGCAACCTTAAGTGAAACGATTTTAATTGAGCTTAGTAAGGGACGCGAGTGAATGAAGAACCTAGGAAAGCATGACTTAAGCCTTGATGTAGATAAAAGGTGTTAAAACAGTTAAGTAAGCAAACTAACGCGACATAATTGAAACTCCTGATGCCAGTGTGTTTTAACAACTTTTAAGTGCTTTAACTTCCAGCAATTCCTGTCTTGCCGTTCTGAGAGTGACGTTGAACTGGGCTGGTTGAAATTCACGCTGTCGGGCATTAAACAATGCATGGACGTGGGGACATTGTGTCAATACGTCAATAAAATGTCACTTCGAACACATCAAATTTTACGGGCACTTAAGCTTTTAAATAAATTTACATCATCATGTACCTCGTAGCTAATATGATATATTTTGATGCAGAGTTTGTATATCCTCCGCGACTGGTAGTATCACTACGTCTGTCTGCTTCTGAATAATAAAGTTCACGGATGAAAAGCCCCCAAATTTGTTCAAACTTAGGTTTCCGTTCAGAATTTTTATTATGTAATCCGTAACTGTTGTTAGCTAATGATGGATTTCTGACAATGAAGTCATTAATCCTCTTGCTCTCCAATATTTTTCACTGATGATATTGAAGTTAATCCATAACTAAGGAATAAAATAACTCATGTCAGTCTTCTAATTTTTGCTGCATAGATTGAGAAAATATTCTGTTCCACTCAAACATTCTATATTGGGAGTGCATCAAATATGCACGTTTGAAGGTTAACCGAAAATAAGAGAATTGTGTTCTATGTACTAATCATAGTTTAAGTGACGCTACCTGCTTAAGAATCCCTTCACCTGTTATCAGCATTGCTGAAAGTCGAAAATCCAGTGGATGTCCAATTTCATATTTGAGAGATATGCTATTTAAGTATATCAGTTGTAAAATTTCAAACAGATCTTGCCGCCTTAGACTACCTTTTACATAGTAAACTATTAGTTTTGTTTTTCTCAAAAACTGCTCAAACTAATTTTAGTTAAGTATTTTTATTGGTAATTGAAGACAGTGTAGTGGACATTATTGCATTTATGGACTTGTAATTTTACTTTTTAAGAGTAGTATGGTTTAAGATTGGTTAGTACCTGTAGGAGTAATACATGTTATGACATGAGCCGGTCTCGCAATAACTAATGGTGTACTGGAACTGAGTCCCAATGCTTCGGTAAGGCTAATGACCTCTCACTACTTAGGGTCGTAGGTCAGGCATTGAGGTGTGGAGCAAAACGAGTAGTCCTTACGACATGCGTTATTTCGCTGTGTAGTTAAGGACCATACAAAAGGCATCAGGTGTTGAACTATGTAATTTGTTTTTGAAAAAACTGTTAAATATATAATTTCTCTACTCTAAGCTACCCCTTAAATGGAAGTTTTCAAAAATTTTGATTTTCTCTTTGATTAGCGCTAACGATTTTGATTAAAATGCCATGTGTTTAAGATATTTTATAACAAATAGAATGTATATCTTGACTTTTCTGGCTATAACCCATGTAGTCCTGTTTTCTCTGGATGACTTTTGCATAACTCGCAAACCGTAAGAGATAGACCAAATCTTACCATACAAAACATGTAGATCTTGCTAAAACACACAATATATGTTCAAGTACATTTTTTATAGAGTGAACCATATCGGAGATATTCTTTGTTATTTTTGTGAGTTTTGGAATACTTAAACTGCCGTCAAATGGAACATCGCTATTCATATTTTAAATGTCTTAGCCGTGCAAAGAGGACGGAATCTCAAAGCTTTAAAAGATTTGACTATCGCTCAAAGCCTACTGTATCCCCATATTCCCCTTGCATCTACAAGGAAATCCAATAAGATAATTTCTGCAAATGTTTATCTCAAATAACACGAAGAAGATATACGAATAAGTGTTTGTAAGAATGGTTAGTACAAGAGTAGAGAAAATCATGAGTGCAGCACATTAGATTTTTAATTTCTTGTGAAAAGCAGTGAGGTTATCAAGCAAGTTGCAAGTTAGCTTTCAGTTAAGCAAAGAATATTACAGGGGAAGTTAATAAAATCGTTGATGCAAAGTATGGAAAAGTTCAGTATTTATGTCAACACATGTTGTAATGTGATATAAACTTGAGATGAATTGGTAGTTTTGCAATATTTTTTTCTTAGTTTTACGTACAACAGAACGATACTTCACAACACACTTTTGTTTCTCTGTCAAGTCAGGAAATGCTCCAGTAAAAAGCAGGTAGTGAGTGAACTGCATACTTGAACAAGTTTCCTATTTTTATTCTTCGGAAAATATTCATAACATGCTTCAAAGATACTGTGCGACTTCCTAGCATAAGAATATAAATGGATCACATTGTTTGGCGAGACATTCATATTTGAGAAACTGTCATTTCGCTGTCGTCGAGATACTCTCACAACGGAACAGATAAATGGCACCAATCGATAGAGTTGAGGGACTCCATCACTAAAAAGGAGATGGTTACGTCCTTATTTATGAAAGTGCGTGAGTTGTTTTCAAAGAGTACTATATCTTCACATACCTGTATGATTTCTTGCTTTTGACATCGTCGGGCTGCCTTCGCTCCATTGTTTATGGAAAACTTACTCTATCACTGCAATAACGTGAATGGTCTATTTAATGCTATATGAATGAAACATTTTGCATTGGATTGGCAACTACTCGCTAATGGCTCCAAAAACTAGCCTCAAGTCTAGTAAATCCCACTATTTCAGATGCAAACCCAAAAGTTCAGCTTGTGCTTTAGAAAGATTCAGGCGTCTAACAATGTAATTCAAAACATTTTGTGTCAGGAGATGTGGCGTCATTTCTTCATAATGAAAATCAGAGCTTGCATTCTGTGTACTGCTTTGACCTGTGTTTCATCTTCGAATTACCGTGTGTCTGGAGGAACGGGGACAGGTAAGGAGGAACTGTGTGGTAGGGGCGAATAGATGACTTGATGTAGGGATACTCAATCTTTCTATCCCTTATTCCCTAAATAACTCATACATACAGTATGCAGATACTTTATTTTCCCCTTTTGTTTGTATTGTTTTCATTTAGATATGAGGCAGTGAATGTTGCATTGATGCACTTATAGATCGCAGTCACGCACAGGGATCAAGAATAATGGATCGAGTAATTATCCGGTGACAGTGGTAACAATGAAGCTTCATCAACGTTTTCTTCATTTTCTACTGCGAAATATCTGGTAATTAAAAACGCTGTGTGGAAAACATTAGACAATAACATTTTAGAATTATTGAAAAGGTATCGAAGTTGTTTAGATAGCGTCCAGAATCAAGGTCTAATCCATAATTGGAACATAGTTTTAAAATTTGTCTCCGAATTGTTCATAGATCATGCAAATTAGCGGACTATTGTATGCAAAGGTAACTGTTTTCCCATTAAAAACGTAGCTCAGAAAATAAATAAGGAAAAGCCGAATTTATTGCTTGGATCCATAAATCAGGAATGTGCTGAATGAAGTCCAAGGTGGTACGCCACTGGAGAATCCCTGCTATACAGCCTGGATCTAGATTGTTGTGAATGAAAGGAATGGAAGTGTGAAAGTCCTGCTGAAGTACCTGTTTTCTTCAGTAGGTTACGCACTGGTCTGTAGGCTGCAATCGATCCACACAAAGCTCTGAGATTTAACCTACAGAAGCAGCAAGTATATTGAAAGAGCAAAAGAGGACATTCAGAAGCTAGAGGTGGCGTGTGAAGAATTTATACGGAGCAAACAACATGAATCGCGCCCGGAAAGAAATATATAAGGGTGCAGTTGCAGGCAGGGGCGAGTGGCACGTGGGGAAGTCCTTCCCCTCTCTACCCCATTACACTCACGTGCCGCCGTGGCGGGACCAGAGTACGACCTCGACATATCGACTGTGCACGTCTCCTGGGTGCACAATGTACTCGGCAATTAACACGCATTACCCTGCAAAAGTCTCCAGATTTCCCCTCTCTTCTCATACATTTCCTTCGTGACAGGGTTGATAACGTGGGTTGCGAGAGAACGCCTACCCTAAGGCAAAACTGCATTATGCCTTTTGTTGAGGGACGCAGGGATACTCTGAACAAATATTCCTCATAATGAGGAACCAGACAATCGATTTCTCGTTTCGTGTTGCTGCACAGAATGCAGGTATATATTTCTATCCCTCGTACTTCTAGAGTTGCATACTTGCAAATAGAATGTGTGATAGATAATTAACGTAACCATTTTAAACATGGCGCATTATCCAGATATAAGAATTAGGGAATTGGGACACCAATACTTTCATCATATGATACGTAGTTGCCTGGGGCAACCCACTCCAAACAACCCTTTACATTATTTCTTTTTTTAAGAAAACTTTTGTTTTCAAAAATAACTCTAAAGGTTTTGATTAAATTATCGTATGTTTAAGATATTTTCAGAACAATGGAGTATATATCTTCAATTTTCTGGAACTTGCCTTTGAATTCAACTTCATTTTCAATTACTTTTGCATCTGGTAAACCGTAACAGACAGAGAAAATGTTACTACATAAACATGCAGATCTCCTTAAAGCAGACAAATCATTTATGTCAAGTAAATTTGTAACGATTGTTAACGATTTCCTAGACATTCGTTGTTATTGGCTTGAATTGTTTAATACATGCACTTTTCCCATCATTACTTTCTTTAATTTTCTTTTCTTCGCTTTTCTTTTTTCTTTATGCTACTGGCCATGTAAAGATGGCTTAAACCTAATATATTCTTCTATTCCTATTGTACCTACAAGGAAGTACATAATAAAACAATTTTTACAGATACCTATTTCGATGAACATGAAATAGAATAGTTGTTTAAAAGTGAGCAGAGAAAGTCATGTGAATCTAACATGTCAGAATCCCCCGCTGTCTTTTATGGTGAAATAATATAAGCTCCTTTCAACATTCTGGCCATAACTAAAAAACCTAAATGCTGAAGTTATATATTGTTTTTTGTTAGGGAAATATAAATTCTAGAAATAGGTTTTCCTTTTACAAAGCATAGTAGAGAGCATAGTTTAAGCAACATTTTCAGATGTGTATGGTACATTGTATCAGTAAACCAATGCAGAATGCTGAAACTATTTTCCATCCTGGTTATTGAGGCTATTAGGAGTGCAAGTAAGTTAAAATCCGCGACTACTTGGAGGTGTGCTGTTCTTAGTGGTGATGGAGGTGATAGATGTGAACTTTGAAGCTTGTAAAGTTGGTGACCCTAGTTTCTCTTTCATCTTAGCGTCCCCTCCTTGCTGGAAGGTCTTGTAATTGAGGAGGGACCCGCCTCCGACTATTCATCGGGAGGGAAAAGGAACGCCTGCTTATGTAGACACCAAAAGAGGAGCGGCGTGGTATCTTATCGTCTTCTGCAGATTCCTTCCTTTCTCGCTGGAGCACCTTCGTAGTAGATATATGTGGCATATTAACCATTTGCTCTCCCAAGTCCCAAGTCTTGCAGTAGAGGAGTTGGTAACTTTCCCGTCGTTGCTTTCCCTATTTCATAACGACAAATGACGAACACTTAATTAAACAGAAAATAGTTCCCACAGTGTTTGTCCAATTGTAATTCACATCCGGAGCGGTTAAGCAGATTAAGGTAGAGGAGCAACTAGTCTTCATTTTATTCTTTATTTTCATTTTCGTCTTTAAATGTATCACTTTGCCAAAATTATAATTTTGTTTTGTAGAAATCATAATTTGTGCTAAAGTTATGGCGTTGCACCAGCACATTAATTAGGCTGAATAACTGACCACACTCTCACCTCATACGACTGCGGCATCCTTCATATTTAACAGCAGTGCACATCGTTTTTATTTACCTCTATTGCATGTTTAAATAACAAATATGGTACTCTTATTTGTTAGTCTGGTTTATTAAATTTGAACTAAAATAATTTACTTGGTTATATTTCCTTACATTTTAAGTAAATTAAATTGTTAAATACTTGTTGCTGATCGCTATAGTATACCACACCTATTTGATCTTTGCTTTGGATGCACACTTAAATACATTTCGGTTTTAGTAGTTTTCACTAATCAAGTGTGTTATTTCCATTAATCTGCAAGATAAGTGTTGTTGCCAAACAATTTTCATTCCAGATTACTTTGCACACATTTATGCAATAGCGAGCATGGTGTTCATTAACTGTTTTCAAGTATTCATCGAGATCTATCTCGTGCAAATCATGAAATCCGTTCACTTTTCACCTGGTATGCTTTATTCATTTGGATTGGATAAGATACAGGAGCATTGGATATTTGTATAATTTTGCATCATCTTTTACGATCTAAAATTCTCAGGTGCATTTGTTATTTAATCACTTACATCTAAAAGACTGTTAGGTATATATGTAGCAGAAGGTCGTTGTTTAGCTTAAAATTCAAAAATCCATTCACCTGATGTTTGCTTACAGTGAGAGGGTCCTTTAGCTATATGTGGTTACTGTTTATTCTTCAGAAGCTTGTGAAGTGTATCTACAACATCCGTCTGGTGCAGGAATAATGGCAACATCAAAGCCCAGCTGGTTTTTAAACTACTATTCAAAGCTACAAGTTTATAATCTTAGACAGATCGGGTGAAGTTTTAAGCACGCAACATACAGAGATTCCACCACACACCTCCAAGAATAAAAATAACGCGTGATCTTCCAAAACTCTCATGCCTTGAGCGTCGCGTGCGAAACCATTAACGCTGTTGAACCCGGATGTTCATAAATCAGAACATGCTGTTTTACAAGAGAGCTAAAGGAACTAAACTCTCTTTTCCTGGCATGCACAGCCATCGCACAATTAACCTCCATTCTTGTGAATGCGTTGTGTTAATTCTCTACAACTTGGAAATCGTAAGTTAAAATGCAGAGCTTATTAGAATTTGGAATGTGTATCAAATATTGCATGGCTACTTCTCTAATATCTTGATGCACCATCTGAAGGAACATGTTTTTCTCTTTTCCTTCGCAAGTACTCGCTATGTTAACCATGATGGGGAATTCATCATTCTCTGTCTATGATTTATGGATTCACTCTTATTTGAGCCTCCAATAAATATTTGAGCATTAATTCCCGGTGTTGTATGTTAATAAGTAGTAATTATTACTCAACTTGAAATCATTTCTGCAAAAATGTATCGAGATTAACGTAAGGTGGTTGAGAGATCCACTTACATAGTCGTCGCCATCTCTAATGCTCTCTATATAATCTATGCCTATCCCAAGTAGCTCATACTACCAAGCGGTGACAGCACCCATTTCTGAAGTGGGAGCACCTTCAGAGCGTAGTCCGTTACCTCCGATGGTATGATCATGATGAGGATTGCAGTGGAACGAGAGGACCTACAGCTTCCACCATAGAACAACGTTTGGCTTTGGGGCACTTCACGTGCGCTAACAGAGGCGAAGGCTTGGATAGACTCGACATAAAATGGTTGCCCCAAACCGGAAACCAAACCACGGACCCTCGCTATGAGAGCCGCGAACGAAATCGCTGAGCTATCTGGTGTCTCCTGCAATACTAATATGATATATTTGCAAATTTATGATGGGTATAGGTTAACGTGACTGTGCTATACGAGGATTTAATGTACTGCTAAAATAGTTAAGAACAGTTTTAAACAAAGTATCCGCTCATTAAATTTAACCAAGAATTTTTCATATAGTATTGAATTAATTACTCACTGTACATTTGGCACTACTGGGTTGTACTGCTTATGAAAGACCCAGAAGCGTCACCATTGTCTTCCAGCCTTGGTTTGTGACGCAAGACCGCCATGACAAAGCTGTGGGTATTCTCACAGAGTCGGCTTAGTATCCATTCAACATGGGAGAAGTAAGAGGATTAAACTGTACACGAAGCTTAGCAAATAACGATTTTTAACAGACCTATTTCTGTTATTCTTTATGATCGAGGTTTTAACTTTCATTGTCCAACTAATTGGTTAAGGGCTTCATTTAACGCAAAATTTAGGCCTGAGCATACCTTAAGATATTCCTTGTATTTATTTGTTAAAAGATACTTCTGCCATTACTGCAGTACTTCTGTAGGTCCTGAAACTGACTCATTACACAACAAAGCCGCTTTCAGTGGCTTAAAAACGAAGAAACTGAACGTTTAACACGAGAAAGATGAAAGAAGTCTGACACTAAAACACAGGCACGCTTGCGCGGTGCATGCACATATACAGGCAAACAAAGCTTTCTCTACCCATTCCAATACACATGTCATTCTTATACATCGTTTTCTAATCTTCTTCCTTATGTACAGCCATGGAGAAAATAATTGACTGTGTTCTGAATCACCATTTGTATTTGTTCTAATAAAGAAAGGGGCGGAGTAGCAAACTGCCTATATGTGTCCGACAGACGATAATGTATGGAGCAGAACTGTTAATAAACTCAGACTGCAGTTTGGAAATATCGACTTGTGTAAATCGCGCTGCAACACGACTTAGAAATATTCTGCTCTCCTAATGAGCTCAATAATTTTTTCCATGGCTGCACAAATAAAACAAAATTGCCTATAAATGAATTCCAATAAATGTTTGCTACTGATGTATCCGGAATAAAAGAAAAACTGAAACACTACCAAGTATATTCCATTATAAGATTAGAAGATGCACTCACATAAGCTAAAACCAATTTTTAATAAATTCTATTATTTCTTAATATGGTGTCGTTTATGTTTAATGATATTCCAATTTTGTAAAATCCGATGGGAATGAAGATTTCACAGGCTGTTCGCAGAATTTGAATAAGCTTTATTCATGTAAGTATATCACAAGTTCGATATTTTACTCGAAATCGTTGGAGGTACTTCTGAAAAAATGAAACTTTTTTTCCACGTTATGAATTATTTGGGATGGGCGAATTACATGACAAGTTTTGAACTAATAAAAGAAGCCACCCTTAATATGAAGATTGTTATGCATTCTATCCATCGATTTTAGTAATATTAAATGTATAATACTACTACAGGGTGCGCGCGCACACTAAAAGTGCTTCTTATAGTTTCGAGAGGGATCAAAACGTTTATTCATGATGAAATAGCGATGTCAAACTTTTAGATGTACGCTCACTTCCATTTATGCCGTCCTCGTAACTTCGGGAGGCAATGAACTGGCCTTCACAGATGGTTATGTTAACAAGAAGGTGTGTGTGTGTGTGTGTGTGTGTGTGTGTGTGTGTGTGTGTGCGTGCGTGCGTGCGTGTGTGCGCGTGTGTGTGTGTGTGTTTACCTTCGCATGCAGTGGCGTGCTGTTATATGTACGTGCACACTTGACATGATTATTCACATTTAAATATATACCTTGGAGCAATCTCTTCAAATGACAAATTGACTTCCCACATACCCACAATCCTTCCCCAGTGCATCTCGGTAAGTGTTGTAACCTTTTCTGTTTGCTTGAAGTTTGGAACACTGAATATAAATGAATGCTCAAATAAATAAAAAGACTACAAAAGCTGAATGTTCCAACTCAGTTTCTCAGATAAATAGACCTAAATGAGCTAGTTGTTGACGGGCCCTTAAACATCACTCACTCCCAGAGAAATACTTTAATTTAGCGGAAAAAATGATTAAAAAAAAAAAAAAAAAAAAAAAAAAAAGAGAAAGAAACCTAGCTTCAGATTTTTCAGAGTACGCTAGTGGCATTTTGTGTTACTTAAGTAAACCAAAAATAAAGTATTTGAGTGAAGTTGTTACTATTTCTTGGATAGAAATCATTTTTGTATTTATAAAGTTGTTGCTGTTAAAATTTCTATTCTTTTCAGCATAAACTATTTTGTGCCAAGGAATAAAGCAATCATAAAATGCGTATTTGAATATTTACATATCACGTTTGAAATTATGGATGCAAATTTACATACAAATCAGAGCAAAACTGAAATGTAAGGAATAACTTTCATGCAACATGCAAATCTGAGAAAAAAAAACCCAATGTGGTGCACCACAGTGTGATTAAAATAAAGTGAACAGGTGACCTAAACATGTTGCTGGACTTTTGAAAATAGCGGGTCGGAAAAAAATATTTGGCCAAAATGATTCACAGGTGTCTATAGAGTGTTTATATGAAATTATTCAAAAATCTAAAGCGCCTTTTCCACCAAAAAACTTAATCCTGATGTTTCCTAACATGCTTGGTCCTAAGAAATGGTAGAGCAATTAGAAGCAATAGAACTTAGTCTATTCTGTTAGAGGGAGGGTCATTGTAATTTTTGCTCATTAGCGCTTCGTGTGCAGTGATGCTATTCATAATGAGTGATCGCTGCTTCAGATTCCAACATGCATTTTAATGTCTCTGTTGTCCTCTGATGAAGGAGACCATGCATAATGCTTGGTCACATTTGCATTTAGTGCTGTAGATTGGTCGAGTTAATTGGTTCTTCTAGTCTGGAACTAAAGAGAACATGGCAGCAGCTATTTTAGTTACAGCTTTGTCATCACATAGGCCGCCTTCATGTTATTCCGTCAGTCTTAGCACATGACCTTATTCTGTTACCCCCCCCCCCCCCCGCCCTTAACTCTGATCTGTTCTTTGTTAAAATGTGCACATCTTTCTATTATATGGCATATCTGTGTAGGTTATTCGCATGCAAATGAGGGCTCAGTGACGCTAAAGAACACTCCTCTCTTGCTCCCGGCGGAGAGAGAGGAACAATGTAGCGTAGGTAAGGCAAAGTTAAATAAATCACCGTTAAGATGAAGATTGGCAGTGCAAGGAAAGCAAATTGAAACAAATGCTTCAGATTCATAATGCTGGGTGAGCGAAAGTTTGCATGAAGTAATTTATCTTCAAAATTCGGGTGCATGCACACAACTGTTTTCTCTTTTACGAGTCAGAAGGGGAATTTCAAAACTGAACTATAATACCAGGATTAAACTTTATTTCCGTAGCATAGTCCTGTGCATCTCGCAGTTGATATAGAACAATATATTATCACAAGTTATAAAAAAATATTAGATAAATCAAGAAATATTTTACGAGACAACTGAAATAAATGAATGGATAGATTCTTACATCTCACAAAAAATTAACGTATATTTCTTATTGTTCTATGAACAAAGGTTTTGGTTACCAGCATTATGTGAATTAAGGATACCCATCTGTGAAATTTTCAAAATCTACAGTTTTCATTGGATTGATTTGAAATTTTAACACAACAATCACTGTATAGTGAGGAGTAACTGTGCTAAATTTCATACATTTAGGCAGATTAGTTCCAAACATATTAATATTTTATTATACTTTTTTAAATAGTTGTATAAATGGTTCCCCATGGTGCAATTTTGATTTGAAAAACTTGATAATTTTCAGTTATGTCCTGTAATAGATTGTTAGCAAATTGATGAGATAATTTCTTAATGTTGTTATTAGTTTGGATAAAAATAAATTTTAAAGTTTAAATTCATTATTTTTTTCATTTAAATTTTGAAATATAAACTTTAATATTTAATTACTCAGCAGTTACTCACTTTATGAAAAAATTATCTCATCATTTCTTTTTAATGTTATTTCTAAGCAGGTACACCAAATTTCATGCATAAGTACTGAAAATTGCATCGCGTGGAGCATTTTAAAGAGCAAAGAGTGCTAAAAATAAAAACGTGGAAAAACTAAGTTTGAAGTCATAGCAAGGATAGTGGAACTGTATGGATTTACATGGACACGACCACTTACAGGCAATCAGTTAGACGGCCATGTGACATAGATAAAAAGGCCGTAAGGTTGTAAAAAGCATATCAAAATAAAGCAGACGACTTATACTATTTGATAAAACAAAAATCCATTTTTGGCAATTTTGGAAATTTTTAGCCTTTTTTCACAGATGGGTATCCTTAAGCTCGAGAAATTAAGAATAGCACTCGATTGTGCCATTATTATTTAATCTCGTAGAAGTGTTAGAACAACTGTGTTCCTATCTTCAAGAGAAGTGACGGAGTTCCCGCTGGAATTGACTGAAAAGAAGAAAATAGTAACATAAACATAACATATTGCTCTCAAATTTAGTAAAAGTAGGAATCACTAAGGATTAAACCCAGACAAGACGTCACAGGCAACAAATGACGTTCCATCCCTAATACAGCATATTGTCAGTGAGTTTTGACCGCTGTTATTTGCATTCCTTTGTTTTGACATTAGGTTTGAGATAGTTAATTGAAGCCAACTGCTTAAGAATTTCTGTTTGCTAATGAGGTGGCATTGTCTTGTGGACGTTGAGTTTGCAAAGGGGGTCAGTTTGTATAGGTGTAAGATGACAGATGCTAAAAATCTCTCATGTCCCTCAATAGGACGCGCCGCACTTTTTGGGAGCCCTGGAATAATGCACACTAATGTAAAAGTTGTATTTGCAAAATCCTCCGATTTATAAGCTACTCCAAGTATGATAAAGACAATGAATGTGTCTCCATTTCACGTCAGGGAGAAGTATGTGAGAGCGATGAAATCATGAAGTTGGCAATTGTTATGTGAGGTATTTCATTTGTTTTTAGTGATTCAATTGGGAAAACTTCTCGACATTCATAGGAAAGTTTATCGTAGCACAAAATATAATACGTAATAGACGTATAGAGAGCAATGTCTATGGAAACGGCATTATTTATGCACATGATAGCGAGCTACAGGTAGCCATGAACCTCAATTTACGCGGACCGTCTGACATGCAAATGAGTACCTCGCTCTTGGGACTAAACAGATATGAAGCAGCATTAAGTCTACCCTTTGAACCAGGATTCTGAATATGAAGTGCTTCTAAAAACTTGTGCTGTCCTCATATTTTGCAAGAACAGGGGGAACGTTCTAATAAAACGCGCACAGCACATGGGAATGCTGTAGCTCTTGGTAAACTAAGCTACGCTTCGGTTTCTGGCAAGGGGGAAACACAACGGCCATCAAAAGATCTACAGTGAAAAAAAAATTTATTTTCCTTTGCTCACTAAATTTTGTATGTATACATTATACATGATTGTTCGAGTTGCTGAACTCTGATCGTTCTTTGTACTTTCAAAGAATAGTATTTATATGAATAATCCTAAAGCTTTCTGTTTTGTTGCCTCTTTTCAAAAACATGTGAAAGTGGAGTTTACTGAATTTATTATTATTAAAGGCCGGAGACGTGTGCGTTTGTCCATAGGTACACTGCCCATGGACTTTACTGTTATGGCTCGCGCATGTAAACAACTGCAGGTAGGCACAGCCTGGCCATGAAAGAACAGTGTCACTACACGTCTGCAGCTCACTGCGAGAAGAAACAGAACAGTCGTGTTATTCTACACCTTGACTTTGTGTCTGCAAGCACTTGCAAAGCCATGCTTCACTAGTTCGCAGAGTACTACGTTACGTTGTTTTCGGCTCTTGCTTCTAGTGGCAGTTGTTTGCACGTTTGTTGGCCATGTTGTACCTCTGACGTCATTCATACTCTGCGTTCAACTAACCTGTATCGCATGCGAGCGCACATCTCTCCGGCCTTTAATTATTAAAAGCAACATTCTTCCTCTACTGCGGTATGAAAGTATTGCATTCGGTATCGAAATTTTATAGGATCTACACAAAGCATCCTCACAAAGCACCTTTTAACACAATTGGTTTGATCAATTTGAAAAACAAAAATCCATACGAGTACCAAAGTAAGCATTTAATTCGAACGTGTATTAAAATGCAAGTTGTTGATTTTTACGACATTCCCACTGCACCTCTACCGATTCAACAAACTTCCTTATTTCTAATTTTCAAAAAGTAACTAAAATTTTTGATTAAATGGCACAAGTTTGAGGCATTGGAAAGACGGATTAAATATCCAGGGTTATCCTTTTGATATGGATAATATTGATGATTATTATGACACCTAATATGATAGTAGGAGGCAGTTTTTGCTAATACTTTAGGTTAAAAGATGAGTTTTCGTGCATGGCAAAAGTAAAAGTCAACAGTGCACAATGATAAACTAAAATCGTGAACTATTAATATAGCAAAAGAACAAGATCAAGCGCAATGGTTTAAATTTCGTGTGTTACTTTTCTCTAAATATTATGTCTCAGTCATTTGGATAATTTCGTAACGAACTACATAGCATTTCCAGAACTGAAATATAGAGACGTTTTAGATCAGTGATACATATTAAGAGTTGAAATGAGAGAACTAATTTAATTAATTGTGCATATATTACAATGTTTGAAGAGTGAAAGCATCTATGCAAACTCATAAAAAGGTTATTCGAAATTTAAAATAATTATGTCCTGTAACGTAGCCAAAGGCATCTAGTTTTTAGAAATTAAATCTATTTTGGGTGTACGTCTGAGTAACACGATTGTAAAAACAATGTAACAAACAACATGTATGACAGACACAAAATTTAATGGCGTCTGATAGCTGATCACTTATGATCAGATTATTCTCTTTCTTGTTGCGAAAATAAATTTTATGAACACAAATTATATTTATATTTATATCATCAGCTTTTCTATAGCATGCTTTCCGAGCGTATTTAACTGTACCACACCACAAAGCAAGGCTCTGATTGGATGTTGTGTTGATCAGTCTCTTGCCACCCGCCATTAACTGTTGTGTCCGCTGTAATGCAATTCATATTCCCTTATTTAAAACCATTTTAGGTCAATATTTTTCGCATTTATCTAAATATGGGTAGAGAAATTAAGCGGAAAATCTGATTCTTGAGAAAGAGAAAAAGATACAAAGTTTTTAGTCATTATGGCTATAGAGATTATCTCCCTCCCACCCGCTCTAGTCATTAGCCAGCTACGGAGGCATAATGGCATCATAAAGAGAGCTTCCTAGAAGTAATAGTTCAACATGCAATACGAGTCACTTTATGTGAATTCAGCTGTCACCTGCTTCAAGAATCACTTTCTGAATGGATCGCTTTAGGCAATTTTCACTGTGGGCTAACATCTGCAAATGCAACTGACATCGTGTGAAAGGGAAGTGGGTCAGGATCCCATAAATTTTTAACTTACAAACCCTTCCACGCAGCGCACAATCAAATCGCCGTTTCCATTCCGGTGCCAATATTTTTCCAAGCAGCATTACTGCGTATAATGAGAAAGAAAGAATCTATGGTGTAGCCGAGGTGCGAAAAATAACGTTCTGGGGGGCGGTATGATGTAACTAGTAAGACCAGCTGTTGCTAACCCTAAATTAAAACGGCTGCTTTTCTCCAAGCTAATATTTATACTTTCCCGGTTTGCCCAGAGGAACCTTGCGTTATTTCCCCCGCAGGGAGAGCAATATACACGGAGCTGCTCAAATTTGCGAATACGGTAGAAAATTGATATTTCATTACACGGAACTTCCATATTACATGACCCCGGGAAGAGAACATTTGCACAAAGCTAATAAGAGATCGTCGAGCTTTTGTTTAACTGGTTCCAAGCAAAAGTAATTCTATATATTCACACAGTGTTGCTGAAGATTCTATTTTCAGTTAAAAACATTTTTACAACATTATGGTTCATTTCCTTGGCACAAGATAATGGCAAACAACCAATCCGTTATTTCGCAGAGGAGGAAAGTTTATGCTTTGTCTTAAATCATATGTAACAGCATTGTGCTCAAATTTGTTTATCTGTAATTCATGAGATGTTACTCATTAATTTTCAGAATTACTGAATGCCAATTTTTGCAAGTGATAAACCAAATTTATGGAACGAAACAACCGAAAATCACCATATAAAATTACTCTAGAAAACATTCCCCTCCACTTAAAATTATGTAGTAGCTGATTTGGCGGAGAGAAATTTATAATTTTAATGAAAAAAAGCACAGATTATGTTACAGCATCATATTTTAACGTTTTTTCCAAGATTTTTTTAATTTTTAACGTTTGTGACATTTCAGAATTGTGTTCTATAAATTTAATTCAGAATGCTTCTGTGGTACCATGGCTGAAACAGTTCTTGATCTGACAAAGAAACACAGTCACTTACTCCCGGGTTCGATTCTCGAATGGGGCGGTAAAAACTAACGGTTAAAACCTATAGTTTACGAATTAGTTGTTTCTGAAGTCAAAGTCCGGCATATGGCAAGGCGGCTATAGAAATTAAACAATGATAAAAAGTCACTAATTATTAATGTTTATCCGCCTCAGCTTTTGCGACTTCATTTACGATTTATTTTTCACACGTCAATGACACGTATAAAATAATCTAGAATGTGCACTCAAATAAGTTTCCCTACTCACTCTTGTACAAACTATTCTTAAAACACTTAGTCCTCTATCTACTTCATCTTAAACTAGATAAACGTATGTTAAACGAGAAAAAACTTTGTAGAAATGGTTTTATTACATTTTTTCCTTGCAGATACAAGAGGAATTTGTAATACAGTAGACTTAAGCGATAGTCAATCTTTTATAGCTCGCGCGTTACTTCTTGCCGAATGAAAATTTTATATGAAAGGTTGAATGCGAGTCTCTACTCAGCTTTTGCGGGAACGAGAGAGAGGAGGTACAGTCTGCAGTGAGATGACGCGCATGCTTCTGAGCTGAAGTAGTACAACACTACAAATAATTTATGACACTTGCAGTAATATCAGCCACACGTATTATACACTATACCTCTATAACTGTTTCCACTTAACTTTCTTGCATTTATTCTATTCCCGACATCTCTCCCTCGTCTGAATTGCTATTTTCGTTGCATGCATACATACATCCGTACCGCACAAAACTTCTGCAGTCGACTGTATACACAAACGTGACAGAGGAAAACAGAGGTGTCTGTTATCGTAGCATAAACATTTGCTGACCTGTTTATTAAGGGTAGGCTCACTCATTGGATTTCTGCTCAAGGTCATTCGTCAAGAACGAACGCGCAACCTATAACAACTGGTCGCTGTGTGATGACTTTGAGTGTGCACTATCTTTGCGTGACAAGGAGAGAGGGAGAGATGTTTTCCATTTGAGAGAATAATTGGAAAATTCAAATGAATAAGTAGAACCAGTCTCGAAAATGGTTACCTCCATAAGAAAAATTTCATTTTTTAACAAGATGTACATTTTTTAAGTAAGACTTTGTCTATCAGTTATACAAAAATGATTAAGAATGAAGAGGACCTCAGAAGCTATTCTCAGAACATCCAAGATATGCATTTCATTTGTCATATAATATCTTAAATGTACGCTTTATTAATCAAATTCGTTAGTCATTTTTGAGAAAATCAAGCTTTTCGTAAAACTTTCCAGTTACGAGATAGTTTGGGGTGGGAGGATTTGCACCCTGTGGGATGGAGAACTTGTAACTACCAAATTTTCGTTTTTGAGTTATGTTGCTTAAGGAAACGCTCACACATAGACCGGCCTTTATGTAAATTTTTTTTCGGTGTCATTTCGACACCCAATTTTTGGGCGGAATGCACTACTTCCCCTACTTAACTATATATAGTGGAGAAAGTAATATTACTGATTTTATTGCCAATTTATACTCTACATGAAGACTTTCACAGAAGTCCATTGAAGCACAGATTAAGTGCGTGTAATCCTGAGGAGCGGCTGTGAAAGAGCAAGTTGCAATTTCCGATATTGGAATGCTACTTGGAGCAGAACAGGAAGCATGGATATATGCTTACATGCGCGCAGCAAGTAATCAAGATAACGGTTAGACATTCTCAGATTTGGGCAGGGGAAAGACTATTTAACGAAACTTGGTGGCAGCAGTGGGACGCACTTGACAAGAACTGCCTTTGGCAAACCTTAAAAAAAGAAAAACTGCATAGATTTGTTTTTCCATAATTACTTTCACAACCTTTCTTTTGTTCGGTTGGAAAGAAAAGGGGCTACCGTTTCGTGTATTACTTTACCACAGTGGTTGAAAGTGAAGCGTGTTGCACGAAGTTGACTGTTCTTGGCTCTTGGCGAGGAGAAAGCAAGTCGTAAAGTTTGCCAACTCTTGGTTCCTGGCGAATACTTTACCTTTGCCTGTTAACCAACGGGCTTTCTTGAGGTTGCAGTTCCTCCTCCTCGTTTACCATTGATCCAAGGGCTCGGAAGCAGTGGCGAATCCAGCTTTCAGACTCAGATTATTAACTGAAACACACTATGCACAGTGATCAATTAATTACACACAAAAATAAATTACTAAATTACGCGTACTCTTATTATTTCTGTCTTAAAAGTAAGAGATTAAAATGACAATCTGACTTGCGTTTCCCAGCAATAAACACATAAGTTTCTGCTGATTTTCTTCCCAGTTGACCTGGAAACTTTTTGTGAACAAGTTTGTTGGAACCCAAAGTGGCATAAAATGGAAATTTATCAAGATTTCGGATATGAAGTTGCGAATGAACCTTCATAGAAGAATTTCTTACAACCTCGTTTTACCAAAATGTGGTAGAGATGGGCAGAATTTAAAATTGCTTGTTTCCTTCCCTGCTTACTGTGTATGAATCTATAACCACACATTTCTGAGTCCCAGTCATTCCTAAGAAATACCTAATAATTTTATCCTTAAAATAAAATTCCACGTAATCACTTCTCAGTTAATGACCGAATGCAAAAAGTTTATTGTGCATGCATTTACTAAGGAAAAATCCAGCATGTGTGAGCACGTTTGTTCCTGAGTTCCAGCGCAACCCAATTCTAGATACATCCATAGATAAATTGCATAACTACTCGACTTCAGTTTAGTGCAGCAAGATTACACGGAAGTTAACTGCCCCCTCCCAATTTATTTAATTCATTACCTCTGCAGCGGTATTGTTTGCTCAGATTGTTATTAAAGGTAGGGAAATAGGTATCGTTATTTTGCTGTTATCCAATTACAGTTCCAGAGTGATATAGCATATGTTTGGCTGAAACACAAAATTAAAGGTGTGTATGTAATGTATGTACAGCGGGTTAGGGGTATAAGTGCAGCTAGTTTTACTGGTAATTGAAAACACAGAAGATATTGCGGTTTCTTAATGACAAATGGTGTAGGGAACCGAGTTCCAACGCTTTTTACAGGGCCAATGATCTCATGCTACCTAAGCCAGTAGGTGACGCCTCGAGGTGTGAAGCAAAACGGATATTATATATGGCAGGCGTTGTTCACTTCGCGGCGCATTTACGACCATGCAAAAAAACATCAGATAGTAAACTTTGTGAATGGTTTGTTGGAGAATGTTAGAGGAAGAGAAAAAAGCAATTACCACGCTGAAGGGCATCATACCAATTATCAAAATATCTCCTAACAGGTCCTGCGCCGTGGCGTAGTGGGCTAGGGCGTCATGCCTTGGTTCCCGTACCAGAGAAATCGCCACTGCTCGGGAGTCGGAACGGGTAAGCAGGAGCTGAGGCACACTTCACCAGTGAAATATCGTGTACCTACGAATACGGGCGGTTTGAACAACTTTTCCCACGCCTGAATGTTGAGTGGATGTGAATCACGTGATTCATCTTAAGAAAAAAGGGCAAGATGGTGCTTCTCTCTTGCTTTTCCATTTGTGGCATTCAAGAGATCCTGTGTTTCCTTGATATTGGCTGAGAAGGAAGAGTGAAGTACCGTCGGTTTCCCAGGGATTTTTGTGAAGCTTAAGAGAGAGGAATATTCCTTTATCTGTGTTACCACTCCTCCCGTAAATCCTTATAAATATTGCATCTGGAGAAAAGATATTATGTCTTAAGTCTGCTTGTCTCTGACGGTTTAGAATCATGTCAGCTTTCCAAAGCATAGCAAGACGATTAAACTGTTGAAACAGCATTCGAGATGTTGAAATATTCTTAATAGATTTTTTATTTGGAAAGACTATAAATTATCGATTATCGACTCCGGCCGTATACACGACTGAATATTATTTATTGCCTATATAATGGATAACGGAAGTTCTACGGATTTACAAATACATGACTGAAGATCATTATTTCTTATATGATGAGATAGTTCGACGGAAGATCTGTGGATTCCCAAAGACAATAAGGAGATTATTTATCGCTCACACTGTGCAAGTAGAAAAAAGGCAAGAATGTCCAACATCAACTGATGCTTTTCCGGCCTATGTAGCCTATCTCCCCTAGAGTATATGTAATCGAGATGTGAGGCATGAAACTCTTTCACAAACACCCTGGCAGTTGTGACTCCAGGAAGTTAGTTTCGGTCCTCCTACAAGCACGTCGCATTAAGTAGGTGACACTTGAAGGTGGGTGGCGTCACTTCCCATGATGTCAAAGTTAGGTAATCCCTGAACTGCTGTCTTCCTTCCTTGCAGTTACACGTCACAAGTTAGGAATATTTTTTGCTCATTTGGCAGCTAGCTACACCTGGAAGGAAAGGTCGTTAGCACTTGCACGGAGAAGCCCTTTTGTTTTCTTTGGTCTTTAAAGCCGGCTAGTGCATATACCGAAACCAATTAACATGCCGCCCGCATGGTGCACCAGTAACCTGTGAATTTAATGGTGCTCCAACACAAAGAAAAGGACTTCTATGTATTCTGACTGACCTGTCCTCTGCAGCTTGCTCGTTAACGGAACTCATATTGATATCTCTTTCGAACTGCTCGCCATATTCATTCCTCATCTCACTTTGTACCTTAGTGTGAAGATAGTAACAAAGGCTTCATTGAAATTAAGGCTGATGCTGCTGAAGAAAGAGGGAAAAGCTGAACGCGAAAATGAGCGCCAAGCACAACAGCCGCAATCTATATACCATCTAGCAATTGTGCAGTTGTGTTGGGAAATCCAGTTTACTCCGTTATTTTGGTAACTTTAAATTTTAATTGGCACAGACATTTTGTATACTAAACCTTAACACTTTATATATCCATTTGTTTTCGATTGAGTTAGTCGCGACTAATAGGGCTCCGGTACCAGAGTAAATTTGGACAAATACGTTTTCCTTTATACACCTGTTAATTATAATTTGATGGAGGCGATTCTAACGACGTAAGGTGACCCCAGAAATAACTCATACTCCACTTGGAGACCCCAGCTCAGTGAAGATGCTTACTTATTGCCTCGAGTGTTATTGGTTTAAATATGCATGCTGTGTGTTTGAGCATAGGAAACCTCGATATTCCTTGGAAGCAAGATCGGAAGGTAGAAGACCAAGAGGAGGCCCCCTGAAACTATATCTCGAACACATTGAAAAATTGGGCAGAGTAAGGAAGAATGGCAAAGGATCGAATAGAGAGGAAGAAATAGACTGACATTACTACTCAATGCTTAACCGTATGAAGGAGTTAGAGGAAGAAGTGTTATTGGTGTGAATCATGCTGAACAAGTCCGTGTCTATAAGCCTTTGGAATGGGCGACGAAAATCAATCAGCAAAGTACATTGTTTCTCAATGTTTTAAAAGTTTTTGTTAGGATGGTGTAGTATGAAAAGACCATGGCCGTCCAGGCAGTAATTTTGGTACAGAAGTCTTTGTCAGAGATAGTAGCATCCGATCATCATTAAATCTCATTTTAACAGAGCATGTTTTAGAAGATGCGATAGGGTTCGATCCCAGGCAACCGCATGTGGGATTTGTGGTGGACGAAGCGGTGCTGGGGCGGGTTTCTTCCGGTTTCTCTGGTTTCCCCCGCCATCTCATTCCATCAGTGCTCCATCTTCACTCCACGTATGATCAGTGTCACCGTCTGCGGTGCCGTATGTAGTGAAAGCGGGCGTTAAACACTACCCCCCAAAAAGGAGAAGATGCGATTACTCGATTGATTCCCTACTATACGATGAACAAAAGCAAGGACAAAAGAACTCGTAAATTACTCTTGCGTTTCAGCAATAGAATTAAGTACTCCTAAGCCGCACTGCTATGGATTGCTATAGATGAGACGTAAATTCCATCATCACATTCTCTAAATGTCTGCAACAGTCATTAATAAAGGCCGGAGGAATGTGCGCTCACATGCGATACAAGTTAGCTGCACGCGGAGTATGAATGACGTCAGAAGTACAGCACGGCCATCAAATGTGCAAACAACTGTCACTAGAAGCAAGAGTCGAAAACAACGTAACGTAGTACTCGGCAAACTAGTGAAGCATTGCCTTGAAATTGTATGCAGACGCAAGGTCAACGTGTAGTATAACGCAACTATTGCTATTGAATCTGCAAAGTCTCTGATATCGCATATTTTATAACGTTAAAAGACCTGAATATAGATGGGACACAATGCAACAAAGTTAAATTGCAAGGAGAATTAAACGATATCTAACAAGCTGTGGAAGTAAGTTTTTCTGCATTATTTCTGACAACACGCTGGTGCATTCATTTATGAGAGCATTGCCAAAGTGTCTAGAGTATTTGCTACAATATTACATACGTAAACATTGAGGAATTACTGTCATATCGCTGAGCTGCTTTGCCACATAGAGTATCTTATACAGGTTTATGTTAAGTTGCGTGGTAATTGATGTTAAAGTGTACAAATAGAACAAATATAAAGAATAAACCAGGCAGAAGCTTCTGGTTAACTATGGGACATGACGGGTGGTCTATGGTTGACCAAGCAATGTGCTGTGCATTTCTCGGCGGCAGTGATAATTAAGGAGAGTTAGGTTCTCCTGGGATTAATTTATATCGCATGTAGTTTCAGCGGGTTGCCCTATCTAGTCTAATAGCAAAGCCCCTTGAGATTAGCCATAGATACGCTTGCATCTCTGCAGTTGTGCTTCGTACCCCATGCCGTATTTATTGTTTCAAGCACAGGCTTCTAATGGCTAATTATTTTATAGGCTCATAAAGCTTACTGTAGGTGGAATAGAAAACATTCCTTTCTCTCCTGCTAAGACAGATGATTAAATATTATAAATACCGACAGTATTCATTTTCTTTGTCCTTCATAATTTTATAGTTGAATCTTGTATGAAGAAAATGTCCTTTCCATTAAGTACATCATAGAGGCGTATTTCATTGATTTAAACATCGCGAAAATTGCATTAACATGCTTCATAACTTATTTGTCTAGGTTACTGCATAAAATTCCGCAAGAGTGCCTTTTTCTTACTTGGATAGACGATAAAGCTACAGAAATTTCAACGCTGAGTGGAAAGATAATAGTTTATATGTATCAGGGATAATAACAGAAAATAGTAATGTGGGGGAATAATCCTGTAAAATTTAATTAATTATTAATAAGCTTGAAGTTCTTAAAAGAGAACTTTTGTCGAAAAAAATTAAATGAAAGGAAAAAAATAACATAAAAACTCACAAAAATGTTTTAAAGATAGTCAACATTAAAGTTGAAATGGGATATTTTAATTACTTTTCGTTTAGTGCTTGGTAGTATGAGAATCTCAAATATATTTAAATGTATTAGCTCTATAAAAATGTTTCAGATCTGAAGTGGTGTTTTAAGGCGCACAACTCATTAGCATTTCAGATCTGAAGAATTAGGGCCCTGCATCTAATACTGTGGGCTATGAAATTTAACTTTTTGTTCAGAAGCGTAATACAAGACCCAAATACGGTTGTAATTTAAACCATGCTGAATTGATTACGGACTTAATACGTTCCATCTTATATCGATTACAGAATTTGAGAAATAAACTCGCAAACTAGTGTTAAAAAGTATTGATGTATTTGAAATTAAGAGTATATTAATTAAGAACATTTAATTTCAATTAAAAGGTTCACAACGGTTTAATGGTGTTTGCTTACTGGTCCTTTTGTGTAGCGTTTATAATTAGTCCATTTTTCCACTCCGTGCTAATTGATGTATTTCTATGCCCTTTGTGCGAAATGCATAAAACGTGAACTCTAATACGCGGAAGTGGACATGAGCTAATTGCCAGAATTTTTTTAATTGTAAAACTGAAAATGAACTATACAAAATTATTTCATCCTTAATCCAGTACGTTAGCACCGTTAAAATACATCCGGTTTCTAGTAGACCTCAAAATATATGATGCAGTGAAATGTTGCAATTTTTTAACATTATTCCTGGATAACTGAGAGGCCCTTTTCCCTGCATTCAAAGGCATTAAGGTTCTTGGACAAACTTTCAATTAATTGCATTTTTATTTATGAATAATCACTTTATAAAGCCCTGGACTTTCCAGAGGTGTAATGCTTAATAATACCTGTAAGAAATTGCAGAGATTGTTAAATATTCTCGTGAATACCTGTCATGGCGTCTCCAGCGAAATCCAAATGTACTGATAGAAGCTTGACTTGTCTGTCATGACGGATACCATTAGTAAAAGCAACGGAGAAAGACGCAAAGTGTCATCTCAATAGCAGTGACTCTGAATGTCCGCAACGAAAATGACACCTAATGTATGTTCGAATTACCCAGAATTCCCTACAGGACCCAAGTAAAAAAATACTGTCGGCGCTGCTTGGGTAAGATGGAACCTCTATAGCAGGATCATCCGTCACCATAAAATAAGACCAGTGATAGCTGATCCTCTAAGGAAACAAAAGTGGATATTAAACGAAGAAATTCATGCTCTAGCAACCCATGGATCTTGCCACAGAGTGGAGATATTTCCCATTTCACCTGGTTCGTCTTCCGGTTTCATTATCGACGCGTCAGTGAGAACAGATTCACATCAACTGCCGACAAAAGTTTATGTCGGAAAAAAAAAAAAAAAAAAAAAAAATAGAATATATAAGCCTGCATTTCCACGTTACAAGGAAAAGTACCGTCTTCTCCATCAGCCTATCAACCTTGTAGTCGGAGCTAGCGACAGAACATACTTAGTCAGTTGCTGAACTTGTGGAAGCATCCTAGGGCCTATTGCAAGAAATAGCAAATACTGCAATCATATAGTCTTTGTGAATAGTAAATATTCATATTCAATACTCTGTCTTCCCCGCTCTTTCTGTTTACTGACTTTGAATTATATTTAAAAGTGTTTTATGTCATTAAATATATTTATGTTCATTCATAAATGTTCAGAATGCATATGGACTGAAGAAGATATTTCAACAAGGTGCTCCAACTCTATTATAATAGCTATATTTTAAAAGGGAGATCTAAGAAAACTTCGAAAGTTACAGAGGCATACATTTATTAAACGGTGGTTATAAAATGTACGCCAATATTATAAAAACAAAATAAGTAGTAGACATCATGATCGGAGAAGAACAGAATGGTTTTCGATGAGGCATATTTTAATGGCATTAACAGTATACCACAGCAGTTTATAAATAATATGTGTAATATTTACTAAACACATTAGGTGCAGCTAAAATTAATAACAATTCAGACTGCCTAAAAGGAGTAAGGAAGGCTGTACACAAGAAGGAGCACAAAATCATCATGCCTACTTCCAAATCAAATAGGCATTTAGAAATAGATTTGTTGGCATTTGTAGATGGTCTAGTGTTAACAGCATCTACTGGTCTTTGACGGGAAATACTCTGTCCCCAAGTAACATTTTTTGATACTAAAATTTTAGAGAAAATTAATACCTTCACACATATATACTATAATTACATTTTTATAACCTAAAAATAAAATTATAAGGTATTACAAAACTATGGGAATAATCAACGAAGTAATGAAACCTTTCATAGTCTGTATAAAACACTAGTAAGATCAGTGTTGTATCAAGGAAGTGAAAAATGCACATCAAGACGGAGGATGAAAGCGGAAAATGAAATGGGTTTTCTGAGAATTGCAGCAGGATATACGAGATAGGACCGACAGCGAAATGAGGTTATAATGGAAGAACTTGCCTGGAGCTGCTTCTGCATTTGTACACACCTATCAGAAGAATTTAAATACTCATTTAAGAAGAATGAAATCCCATAGAATCCCAAAAGCTATACTCCATTACCAACCCCATGGGAGGAGATCTCTGGGACGTCCAAAGAAGGGTAGAAATTACTGTTTTATGACCTATGGCCTAACACTTGTTTGGGTGATGAGTTTGTTTCATAATTATTATACGCTTCAATTTTGTCTTGATTAATTTTTGTATAACTTTTAATATTTGCCCATTATGCCTTGTCAATTCATTCTAGCTAAAAGAAATCGTTTTATTATCAGCTGGTTTATTTGGAGATTGCTACGATTATTTACATTGTTATGCCTTGCTGATATGGTCCAGTATATTAGCTAGGGTTCATGTGGAATGGCCAAGTGCACTGAACCGCTACTCATAAATGAGTTATGGAGCAATCATTTATATTTCTTATTTTATTTTGATTCTGTATCGTCGCACGCTTGGCTTCCTTCCAACTGAGGTTCCGTCCTCAAGCACTTGGCACATTTGCAGGCCACTTTCGTTCAGCGCCATTCAAATGTGACTGCCTCCTCCGTTCAGCTGCGAACAGAGATTGAGAAAGGTCAGCTAGGATATACTACACATGTGTGAGCTTCAGATCATTTGCGCCTTCGGCAGTCAATATACGCCTTGAATCGATCTTTCCAGCCATATAACCGGTCCTTCCTCACACTCATAGCTGATTCCTTCGTCTTCCTTCCATTTTCTCCTGACTTTTCCTGGCAATGTCTTTGTAGTTAATTGTGGTGAACTGCCAATTTTCTGCGTGGATGGTTAAGTTTCCAGTACATTTGATGTTAGCACCAATGCTCGCTTATCTTCGTTTGGTCACTCTTGTTATAAGTATACTTAACCTGAGTTGTCGCCAGTTTCTCTTTTGCACTGCGACTCTTTCACATTGGAGTGCATCGGTGAGGAGAGGCATAGGAATGAACCTGCGAAGTTCCCAACCGTCTACTTCTTTCTATTGGTTTTAAAAATTGGCAATTTAGGATGATGCGTCAAAAAGAGAGAATGATACAAACCGTAACTAACCGAATAAGTATCGTTTAGATAAGGCATGGGGAAGAGGGGTGACAGGGATGCCCTCGAGTGTTTACCTTCTCCACTGAATGACACAGTTTCAAAGACACAGGTTCTCTGAGGTAGACAGACAATAGCGGGAGGCTAGGCCTGGTAGCTAACATCTGTAAGGCATTTGAAGGGGTTATAACCGCGATGTAGAGGAAATGACTCATTGAGTCAGTTCTCCCCATCTATGGTTTAGATAGAAACTATTGTAATAATAGGCATTAATTTTACTCGTCATTAGTTTGAAATACTTCACGGAAACTCATATATTTTCCTGCATACTTGTGCATTTATAATGAATGATACATAAATGCATATTAAAAGTATTTGCAACACTCACCGCCTTCAATTTATAGGCACATTATGTTCCAGTTTGGTTAAATCTTCTGAAAAGTGACCCAGTAGAATATTTCAATTAAAGTGCGACAAATGCATATTTGGAGAACGAGGAAGAAGATCGAAACTACGAGAAGTTGAGTGTTTTCACTTTCGAGTTCCTGCGAAACACTTAAAAGAGGTGCATTGCATACCAATTTTTTTTTTTCGACGAGATTGCATAAAAATGTGTATGCGAAAATAAAATTAACCACGGTCAGCTGTTCAAAAGTAGTATCAAGGTCAAATGTCCTAACCTGTGCGAACTAGTGGTCGATTAGTCACGCCTGATAGTGCTGTCCTAATCAACAATAGAAGGGCTGCTTGCGCCCAAAGAATTGCATTTAAATACTACATGAATTAAATAATATCTAAATGTTAATAAATAAAAGAAAGTAAAGAAAAAATTAAAATGGTAAGATTCAACAATAAAATGATTATATTGCACGCCTACAACAAATATATGCTAATCAATAGTTGGTTAAATACATTTTATTAATATCTGTGGTAAAAATTTAAAACGCACGAAGTGCAGGAGTATCAACTTCCCACGTACGATAGCATGAGTAGGATGAGTGACAAAAATACCAGCATCGAAAAAACTACTAAGTGTTTGGAAGCGCATACAATGTTGACGGCTCACAGACCAATATTCAAAGCACTAAGATTTTATCATAGATCATATTTAGCACTATTCCATATTTATTTGTATGGAAAATGTTAGCTTCTCTTCCAAAGACATTTTCAATCTTTCCTAGAAATCATTTTCCCCACAAGATTAGTTGGACTTAAAAAAAAAACTGCCTATCTATAGTCCTGGCATCTAGAGTCTACACCAAGACATAGTATACAGCGATTTTATTTTTATTCAATTTATTTTCAATTTTATACATATCAACACATTTGCAGATCAATTACTAGAATTGGAAAACAAACAATTAAATCTAGATAATTATTGTTCATTTAATATCAAGTTAAGGTGATTCTTGAAATCAAACTCGAGCCTCACATCTCCTTGCTGGGCTCTTATTTAGTCCAGTAGTCTCTTATCCTGTTTACTCTAGATGTTCCATCTTCTTCTCGTGGTTTCATTTCTTGTCCAACTTCTAGCGATCTCACTTCTAGATGTTGAACAAGTGTCGAAGGATGGATGGCTGTATTTCATCTTCGAGGTATCGTTTCTTCAGGTTAAATTCTTATTTCTTCTACTTTTCTTATTCCTTGGAGTTGTAGATATTCCTCCATAACTGCAGTAGAAACGACCCTGGCCACCTCTTCTAGTACCAAGAAGTCTTCGTAACATTAATTGGACTAGAAATTATCACCCGTTGAGACTATCGTCCAGAAATTAAATACAATGCTGTCTCTGTTGCAACTTCAAAGGCTTAGTTAGTCGCGCTCTGTAGCCTAGGATATCATCTGGTTATAGAAGTTGGCGGTTCAAAACCGGCGGAGGGCGACGACTTTTTTCGGGCATAAAATCCTTAGTATGTTTTCCTTCGGAAGGGGAGTAAACCTGGTAGTGTCATGTCGTAGATTTGCGGCACACAAAAGGATCTCAGTCCTAATGAAGAGTCCCAGCAAAATTAATTCGTCTTTCATGCCTAAGATAACATGGCCGCTGAGAACCATAGTAGTTAAAGAGCATCCATGATAGACGAAACTATAAAGGCTTAGTAGCATTTTACAACTTGATCATGTAGTTTTGCACTATGATCATTGTTTTCAGAGACATTAATCCCAGCAAATGTAATGTAAGTTAAATTAAACCACACTATTCATCTGTATTTTATTGCAAGTAATCTGGAGCGCACACCAGAAAATGTTATGGTTCATTGCGGCTATTTTCCACTGCGCATTGCAGTATGTTATGATTAACACGCCGTATATCTGTCTCACGTGGCTATGAAATATCATACTTCACACAAAACCTGTCATTTTGGAAAGGACTTCATAGATCTTTGAATGTGTTCCTTCCTCTGTGCTTTTGGCAAGCTGTTCTGTGCACTGGCCACATACGGCGTTATGTATTGAATGTCTTACAATGCAGTCCATTCAGCTCATCCTAGTCCAGAACTTGAAAGGATTTACTGCTGAATAGCAGAAGGAGAGATGGGGTGGGAAGGAGTCTCTTCCGGTGAAGGTATCAGTAGTTCGCGTTGACCTACTGCGACATGCTTCCAGCGACACTAGGAGTTGAACACGAGGATTTCATGTGATACAGTGAATCAATCCTTCCCAAACCCAGAAATTGCCATAAGATAAATCGACTATTTTGTAATGATTGTAACAGGACTAAATTACTCGTAACGGCTACAAGTACTGCCTGGCCTGCATATACGTAGCTCTGCTATGGACTACTCTGTGTTCACCTTTAAGACATTTCCTGCTTTCCGGCACTTCAATCTACCTGAAATTCTGTGTTCGTTTCCTGTTCATCAGTCCAAATAACGAGTATGCAATATCAAGGTCTGCATATAAAGATTGTCACCTATTGCCTTACATGAAGTACCTACGTAAGATATAAATGGAAACGTTCAACTGGAAGTAGATGCAAAAAACGATTTTTAGCCAATAACTTGTAGAACAGGCATAAAAGAAATTGCAGCGTAAATACAAAGTCCTGTGATTGTAGCCCATAATTTTTGGTGGAAAATTGTTCTTATACAGGTGCGTTCTTCTTCTTCTTCTTCTTCTTCTTCTTCTTCTTCTTCCAATGGCGCTACAGTCCAAAGAGGGCCTGGGCCTTTTTCATCTGAGACCTCCAATCATCTCTATCCAGAGCTATCTGTTGCCAATTTTTGCATTTTAGGAGCTCATAACTGTCCTCTTTCATTGAATCCATCCATCTTTTCCTTTGGTTTACCTATCGGTCGCTTCTGCCCACAGTAGTCTTTTTAATTTGGCCACAATGGACAATTCTGACTCTTTGAAGAGGTCATCTCCTTATTGTATCTCATTCTTCATATTCCATTCTCATTTTTAGGCCCATACATTTTTCTTAAGATCTTTCTTTCAAATGTGTTCATCGTGTTTTCGGCCGCCTTCGTCATGGTTCAAGCTTCACATCCGTAAATAACTATGGGTCTTATGCATGTTTTATATAATATATTTTTGTGTTTCTATGTATAAATAAACGTTTGTTGCCTTACCTTCTCTACTTAGTTCATATTTAATTGATGAAAATCCTAACCACACACTAACCTCAAAAGCTATTGGACATCAATGCATAATGATTGGTCTTAAGAATACAATTATCTCAATTTTAATAAAATCAATCTTTTGTTTCCGTAAACCTTCATAAGCTAAATGCTGTGCCTATTTTAGTCGTATTGGACATTGGGCACATTTGGCAGCACTGCAGTTGTTTCTTTCATAAGAAAGATGCACAAGAGCGGATTGTGCCTTCTCGAAGGGCAAACCGTGGAAGGAAAGAAAATAAAGGTGACCTATTTTCCCTGTGAAGAAAAGGATTAAATGCGCACTTGTGCTTCAACCATCTCGTGGTGCGCATATAACACAAAAAGAATTGTAGGTTACAACTCTCAAAAAAGTGCTTTATTTTGTAGCACGTGAAGGACAAACAAGTGCTGAATATTCTGAAGGTCAGAAAGTAACACGAGATGTGTGTTCAAAAGTTGAAACTTTATAAGAAAATGCATCCTTAAAATCACTCGCCAATTTGTTTCATGCGGTAACCCAGTTGCGAACAACCAGCTGAGCAAAAGTTAGTAAAGTAGGGCGGAAAAAAAGAAGCTAAACTTTTGAACAAAAGTTGCACCACTGGGACTTGTGTTTTTGGAACACGGTTATTGCTTGTCATAAACTAAGCGGAGATTATTACGTCAAATATTTGCGGCGATATGAAACCAAATATTGTGTTAATAAAGCTCAACAGGTAGAGTATTCTGTTTCTCGTTGTTGTTGAAGGTAAATCTTCGCTGAGAGAGCTTATTATCATGAATGCGCATTATAACAATGGAGTGTGTGAGGTAAACTACCTGGGAATATGCTCCATATATGCTCTTAATTAGGAAAGCTTACGAAACAAGAATAGAGGGATTTACTCGAATAACCGAGCGCTTTATCACCTGCTTGTATACGGTGTCATTTGAGATCCCGCTGCATGATAAGATTTACTCTATTAAATAGCACTATAGTTTCGTTAATCAAAGTTTGGTATTGGGAGGAGTTTGACAAACTCTGACATGAACAACTTCTTAGAGCTTTATGTTTTCATTCATGCAATAGAGAAAATAGACGTTTATAATACAATAATATAGTATTGTAACAAAACGACCTTGTAAGTCCTACATGAGGGCAGGGTAATCTGAAGAAGTTACAAAACAATTCGACGAATCCCATTTCAGACACCATGTAACCAAAACGACTAAGTCCAGTCCAATTACTTTTCTTCTTTGTTCTTCTAGCTGAATGCACAACAATACACTTTTCTTTTACTGACGTTAATATATCTTTCGTGATATTACAACTCGCAACTATTTTCTTCTCCTGACCTTGACTTGCTCCTTTCTGTCTTCACTTTCTCTGTCTCAAACATTAACTGACGATACGATCACTCAACATGCATTAACTGCTTCGCTGTTTTCCTTCTGACGTCCGTAGACACGCAGATTACACACACACACACACACACACACACACACACACACACACACACACACACACACACACACACACACACACACACACACACACACACAATAACACACACACACACACACACACACACACAAACTAGTGTTCCAGGAAAACAAAGTTGGTAACTCTGGAGTGTTTTCATTTTATTCCACTCTCAGTGGCACAATTTTCTCCTTTTAATTAAAATATACTAATACCTTCGTATACCTTCGTCTGTATAAAAATAATATTTTACAAGAGATGTATGAAAATAAGTGGGTTGCGTTGTCTGTCAAGAAGAGGGGATGATATTTGATGAGGAAACTGTAACTTGGCTTTCGCTTGCGGTTTGTTGGTACTGTACTTCCCCATTTTGGGAAATGCGATACTACTGTTTCGTTGCTATGTCTCCAGTCCTGGCGTTTTGTGAGAATTGAGGGAAAGAAAGGGAGAGAGACGAATGGAAGATATCAGCATTGCTAATCAGTGATAGTAATAAAACCTGCTACTTTAAGGAAGGTCTAGTATTGCGTTTCTCCTAAAAATTTGACATCGAGATTAAACGCTATTGTTTTATTATAAAATCCTATACAGCATAGTAAGGGTATAAGTTCCAGATATTTTGACAAACGGTACCTTAATGTATTAATTTTGGTCTGTTGTTTTTCTCACTTCGTCTTAACAGCTTTTCCACGAACCAATTGCATAGTTCACTGCCTGATGTTTCTTGCATGGTCGTAACTGTGCCTATAAATGAACAACGCTTGTGGCATAGGCTATCTGCTTCGCATCTCAATGCGTGACACATTGATATAGATGATGTGAGGTCACCGGCCTTGCAGAAAGCATTCGAACTCAGTTCCGATACAGCATTCGTTTTCCCACTCTGCGCCAAGTTTTCTGTGGCGGGCTTACTTGAAAGTACTAATCCACCTGAAAACACTCTTAAGTAAAATTATAATCCGCAAACGAAGCGAATATTGATGTAATATTGTTTATTACACTGCCCTCAATTAGTAGTACAAATATCTGCACTTATACCTCTGTATATGTTTCTACCATTAGCAGTATTTAACTAATTATTTGTATTTTCTTTGATTACAGGTGAGTAACCCATGGAGTTAGGAGTTTGATGGTGAGCACAGTCATGCATGCTTTTACATATACGTGCATGTTTTTACGTGGTTTAAACTGGTTTAAAGGCAGTTACAGATAGTTAAAAAAATTGTGAACCACTGAGGTTAAGAACGACCACTAACGCCATTATTTCCATTACTATGTGCTGGATAGTTATCCTGTTGAAGTTGATTTGTCAAAGTGAATTAGGCGCACTTTATAACTACACAGTTGGGTAGTTGATTCAGTGTGCAATAAAACCGTTCAATTATTTACTGCGACGTATCTCGACCTGTGCTTCATTAATCAGAACTATTTTATATTCTCTACCTCTTACTCAGTAATGTAGAACAACTAGTGTATTCCGTCCAAAAATTCAATGCCAACATGTCATCGTTGAGCCCAAAATAGGAATTTATGGCGTATCTATGGTAGAACAAGTCAAAAAGGAAAAGCTGAATGAATACCAAACTTCGTAACGCCAGTTACTTTCAAGAATGCAACACGATTATCACTAAATTTCCTCTTACCAAATTACGTTAGGAAATCGTCATTTATCATTGGGTCTTATATATGTAATTAATGTTTTTGAACACGATAGCCGTGTGTAGCACATGATTGGAAAGGGTCGAGTGAGACTGAAAAATTGAATGCCATGACCGGAATTTGAATCACGGATCTAAGGTTACCGTCCGGCTGCTCTAACCACTAAGCTATCATGGCCAACGTGCCGATATGACATTAAATTCTCCAACTCACTCGCAACTAGAAGCCCGGGGCTTGAGTACTTACAACACTAAGTCGCCATTAAGGTATGTTATCTCAGAGTAAATTGAAATCTCCTTGTGTGGTTTACCAGGAATAATGCGAGTGAGTTGGAGTGGGCGTTGGCTGATCAAGTTTGAAGGCCCAGATCTTCGTAGAGAGGTGAAACTTTATGGTTTACCTTAACGAAAACTAATTCTATGAATATACATTTCGTAACACAAGGTATTTTTAGTTTTACATAAAATAAAATTGGGAATAAACATATCATGTAAAGAAAGAAAAACAAATATATTTTGAAGCACCACCGTCGAAGATGCATATCTCCCCTTGACGTCAGTATCTTTTGACTTGCATCTTTTGGAGTGAAGCTGAAAATGTTTAAGTATTGCTGATGCATTCTAAGAATGGGAGCTTTTGCGGTGTTTGCATTTCTAAAACTAGAGACCCATTGAGACTGGTAGGAGGGAAGCCCTGCAATGCATCTGTTGCTTGTTGGAATGAAGAGGAACTACAAGAAAAAAACAAAGATGTTGTTGCGGAAAGAATAATGAATTCCCCTTCCCGCCTTGCAATGAAAACATGACAGTTTCAGGAGCGCTTCTTTGTGACGATCAAACGCTGAAAGCAAGAGAAATGAGAACTCAAGATGAGAGCGATTAAATTAAAAAAGAAAAGAAGTAAGAAAAGAACGGTACCGGGCCCCGGCGTTTAAGAGAGAAAACGACTCAAATGTCTTGAAAACTTCTTACGGCGTGCACCTCTTTCTCATTTCTAGAAGTAGGTCTCTTTGGTGTTTAACAAATTATTGATCCAAGTGTTGTAATATACGACGTTTCTTAAAACATCAATATGTTTGAAAACGCACATTCATTTTGCTCCTTCAGACTGCAAGGAATAGCTACCGTGCTTCTTTGAATTTGTTACATCAGTAGAAAGTTAGAAAAAGATCTGATGTGTTGCAATCACATGAGTTTCTCTACTCTTGTACTAACTATTCTTCCTCTATCTTCATATTAGTCGAGATAAGCATTTGCTGAAATTATCTTATTGCTAATTTCGTATAGTGCAAGGGGAATATGGTAATACAATAGGTTTTGAGCGAGTGGCAAATCTTTTAAACCTAGTCGCTATACGAAGGCTTTAAAATTCAGTTTTCTTTGCACGGCTAAGAGATAAAGTGAATAACAATCTTACATTTGAGAGAAGTATAAATATCGTAAACCCTCTCACAAATAACAAGGAATATCCCGAAACAGTTCACTCCAAAACTGTGTACTAAATACCCAACTACGGTTAGGTAGTTTTGGCACAGTAGATAAATGTTAGGATTACGACTTGTTTTGGGTTTAAATAACATTACTCGTGATCACTATTAGTGTATTCGATCCAAACTGTAGTATATTTACTAGAGCAGCTTCCAAATGTTCTTGAAGACACCAAAGTTCGGTAGGTCTAACAGTCCTTTATATACCCTCTCTCAATTTCGAGAACTACCAGCTACAGGTACTACAAAATAGATACCTCAGGACATCAGTAGCAGCCGAGTGGTACATCCCCAATGAAAATATCCACACTGACTTATCATTCCCAACACTCATTGAGCGCATCAAGGACCTTGCAAACAAGTTCTATGCACAACTTCCCAACAGCTTCAATCAGCTCATACGTGGACTTGGGGAGTACGACTTAGACCCCGGCGAAACTTACAAACGCCCCAGACTAATACTGACAAATCCTTGACTACTGCATAGACTCTCATCATCCCCAATATCATCAGTATAACCCAAAAAAGAAAAAAAAAATCTTAGACAAAAATCCCACCGCTGAACCACCATCTTTTTAAAACACCATTTTATGCCAGTAAGGGATTCTATCCCGGAATGGCTAGAGTCAGAGGGCGCCTCCCATAGTGAGGATAACCCCTCAGTGACCCCGCTACAAGTGGCAAATGAGAAGGTTCAAAGACCAACGCCTCCGGTTTCTAGAGGAATCTAGTAAAACATGATCAAAAAACGTAAAGAACGCGATAGATATGAGGTAACCTGAAGTGATCGGTCTCTCTCCCAGGCCGGTTATTACCAACAACGGAACTAACAGGTGAATAGCGTTCTCGGTTTGATTGGTGGCAACTGTTGACACGAAGCTTGCAGAATGTTAAGACATTCGTACTGCACTTTCTTTAGAAAGTGAGGTGGATCGAACCTTTCTTCACATACTACGTTTACACAGCATTCAAATGAAACGTAGCAGAAAGAAAGAGGGAAAGGGAGGTCGAGGGGGAGCACAAAAGTAAACACTGCCCCCTCTCTCTCCTTGCCCTGGAAACGTACGACGTTGTTGATGCAGGTTTCTGAACCATAACAAGCACCTTGATGTAGGTGCACATTAAACACTTACGCTCTGTGGCTACATCTAACTCAATTAATTACTAAGCCTTGCGGTTGCTATCGATCGTCGAGAAACACTTCACTCCGATTAATTGCTTCAACTCTGGTATGTGCAACCTCCCAAAACACCCTTGCTTTTTCCATTTACATAAAGTAAATTTGAAAGATTTGAAGTGATTGGAATTGCATATTTTTCCTGATAGAACTGACGTGCGTTTTACTGTCTCTATTGTTTACTTATAGAACTAGAGGAAACACTGCATTCCACCCAAGAATTCAACATTAAAATTTCACTTGAAATACATTTTCCAAAACTCATGAAAAAAAAAAAAACAGAAAAAAAAGCATGTATGTGAATGAGAGAGACAGAGAGGATGCAAACGGTGTAAATAGTCGAAAAGAGGCTTGCGTGCTAAACTTGGTGTTGTTTTCCAAGAATGCGACACGATTTTCAAAAATATCACCCTACCTATATAAAATAAATCGTTGTTAATTTCTGATGTTGATATTTTTCTTCAAAATAAACAGTACCAGCAAATATGCGGTACAAAACAAGAACTTTATAAAATTAAAAACCAGGAAGATACAAAATTCAATTTTTATAAAGCTGTGGCGGTACCAGTGTTGATGTATGATAGCGAGTCCTTAATTTATGAATGAGAGTAAATTACAAGCTGCAGAAATGAGATTTTTGAGAAGGGTAAACGGTTGTATTAGAAGAGATTTCTGTTGCAACGAGGATATCCGAGAAGAGGCAGGTATATAAAAATAAATGATAAAATCGAAGAGACCAGAGAGAACTGGAGACATCTGACTAGAATGTGTTACGAAAGAACACCTTGAAAATAATGAGTGCAAACCACGAGGAAGAAGATATGTAAGTTGGAGCTGAACAAATGTAGAGGGATCAGATAATTGGCTTAATCCATAAATTGCAGAACAAGAATATATTTTTCTTCAGTTTTCGGCAATTTAGAGATATTATAACAAAAAGTAAAATGCTTTTTAAGCAATAAACATAAAAAGTTGAAAAATAGGGACAACTTTCGAGAAGATTACGTTATGTAAGATTAATAAAATGAAAAAGCTTTAAAAACATCAAAACGCTTTAAGTGTAATGTCGTTTGTTCTTTCTGTATAGCACAAATTAGAATTGTGTCTAGACTTTTTAAGCGGAGCTGGATACTTTTTGATGTCACTGTATCAATTAAAAGTGCGAGAGCATTTCTTATATCTTAAAGTCATTATGCTATAGAGGTATAGAGGCGCAAACATATGTTTGATATATGTACCGTATATAGGACTCTTGTTAGGGTGAACGTGCTTTAGGAACACAGTTGATGTTATTGGCCGCTGATGTCCGAGTTCTCGAGAGCGGTAAACCCTTGAGAGTGAAAGTGCGGAGAGCAGGGATCGCATACGTGTTACTCTCATTCTCACCCGGAATTTCTCGACTAAATACATTATTTTACGACATAGGAAAAACAATTTGGCGTGTAACTTAGTTTGAGCAAGCGAACCGAAGGAGGAACGAACGCAATGATGAGAGCTAGTGAAATTAATCCGAGGGGGACCGAGTCGGACCGAGCGAGAGAGCGAGGCGCGGATGGGATACAGCTACAACAGGGTAGCAGATCGATGGATGCGTGGTGGTTTGCCATCCCCGTGCCTCCTCGACGCTGCTGCTACCTATGTACGTCTGCCCGCCCGGCTTGCTCGGGTGGAGCAAGGGTAGTAGTGGTGGTGTGCTGATTTAGTTTGGTGGGGTAGTCTCACTGCAGTACGTTGCGGTGCTCCCTGGTAGCGAAAGTGGTAGACGCGCGCGAGCGAGCGAGCGAGGACGTGCGTGCGAGCGAGCGTGCGTGCGTGTGTGTGTTTGTTGTTTAGCTTCTAGTGTCAAGGTTTCGCTCGTCACAGTGTGTTAGCCAACGGGAATGTTGCTTTACTGGCTGGACACGTGGTCTGCTGTGTAAGTCACATGCATGTCTTGCTAATCTCTGATACAACATGACCCTCGAGGAATCCTAAATAATCCATCAATGCCCTTCAATTACTTTAATATTTAAATTTCAGTAAAAACGGTTAATAAATGTATTTACTGTGTACAACTCTGTTTGACGAACACATTGTTTTGAAGTGGTCTGCTGGAGAAATTCCAATCATAAATAACAAGATTACCATCAGAAATAATCCTATTCTTCCTTATACAACGGAAACTATTTTTCAACCAACTATAAACTACAAAAACTATATTTTAATATTTGAACTAGAGAAGGAATACCATTAGAATATCAGATTTTAAATTTATTATTTTTAGAAGACCTTTATTTGAGTTAATAGTGGCCTAACTACACGATTTTGAAGCACGAATGCAATGAAATATTGCAAAGGTATAACAGTTAAGCAGTATAAACCTTGATGTAAAAGTTATTGGTTTACATATAATCCCTGATTGTACATTTTACATAGTCATCTGTATACTACATTAAATTAAATAATAAATAAATAATTCTAAAGTGGTTAGCGGTGCTATTTCCAAATTTTATCATAATTTTGTACATTATTACCGCTTGATCTAATAAACATTTTACGTTGCGTCTTTTTATCCTTTATCATTCACACTTATTATCTAAAGATTTATTAGCAAGCTGTATCTTTATGACAACAGTAAAATAGGAAAGATATCCAACTACTGAATTTTCTCTCTGGCTGTCCACTTTGTTTTCATTTATTTAAACTTCTTTACAATTTATTTACGTGTCCGTTGGCAATAACAGTGTAAAAATTGCATTATAATAGAAAACAAAGGGGAGATTTTCACGTTACTAGTCTGGTTATTGAGAAATATTCCGCTAATAGGGAGTAATGTCCAATTGACATATGCAACTTAACAATTCAGATATATATTGTTTTAGAGAACAGATAGGAACGCGTTGCGTCTTCTTTAATAGCACTTTTGTTTACAAATAAAGAACAGATAATACTAAAAATAAAAGCCGAAGTTAATTATTTCCATATACATGTAGCTGCATTCTTTCAGTGTTTTCTGGACTGGTAAATACAATAATAGGTCTGGCACGTCTAAGGCTTCTCACTTATGAACGATTTGGTCGAGGCAAGGCCAGAGTGTAGTGAAGTGTGTTTGCTCGTGCCACGTGGCTTTAGACCGGCATGTTCTTCGACTGTTTCGTCGTTAGCTTGCCAAAGGCCATGTTTTTGTTAACGGACGACGTTGTGAATGACGGGATAAAGAGGATGAATCTTTTAGGAGCGGAAGAGGTCTGCGGCGAAAAAGTTGTCGCTTCTTACTGGGTGTGTAAGCGAGAACATAGCCAGTGTCAAGCCAAAATTAAAATGTTTGTTGTAAATTCTGTTCTGCAGAGAAATTGTATTTCCACACAGAGACCAACAAAAATGTTTTAAATGCTTTTTATCCAGTTTCGCTGTTTTAAATTCACTGTTGCGCATAAAATCACTGAGGCTACGTTGTCATATTTGAAACAGATGTACTTTTCACAAAACATTCTGTTGAATAATAAATAAATGTCCCTTTCTCTGTCACACACATACACACACACACACACACACACACACACACACACACACACACGATGGAGATAATAACAGTGATTTACGTACTGGACAGCTATTGAATGTAACACGAAAAATCGCTTAATCGCTGACTTAGCTGGTTTGCTAAACTTGACAGTATATAATATGCACATTTACTGTTTATAGCTAGCTTAAATGATTTGAGATATCTTCTATACACTCCATGTGAATTAAGATAAACGTTTGTACAAATTCTCTTATTGTCGTATATTTCTTTGTAAGAGGTAGACAAAATCATATGATCTGGTTAAAGGATACAGTTAACGTCAAACAGGTTTCTGTGATGTTAATAACCATTTCCGAGATACTCCTTGTTAGTGGTTTAGACTTTCCGTCTGCTATACATCGACCCAAGAGGAATCTGCTTACAGATGCGTCGCAATATGACGCATAAAGTGACGTAAGGTAAATGGAGAAGAAAAGAATATAGGATATCCAATGCAAAATATCGCAGAATAAATTGCCAAATTGAAACCCGTCTAACTTACGGATGCTTACTTAATGGAAGCCGGAAATACATTACACCCGACTTAGCAAGCTATAAGTATGTCATGCTTATATTGTAAGTGGAAAAACCACTACTTTATGCAGGGAGATGCTGAGTCTGTTCTCCCGCCACTGCCGTCTCGGTCCCCCACAGCGTGACCGCAAGCTTACGGCCCGGAACTCGGGTAACTTCCCTGTATGCACCAAACTACTTGTATTTGGAAGTGATGGTTAACCATATCCATTACATTTGTGGCATAATATGCTAAAATATTACTCAAAACAATTTAGCTTGTGTTTTAATGTAAAGGAAACGACATTGAAGAGATTTGGTGAAAATTCTCGGAAATATTGAAGCTAGGTTTGGTCGCCTAAAAGCATTTTCAAATATCAAAATTTGGAGAGACGTTTTCACTTTTGATGTGATTCACAGATATATTGATGTATAGTGTGAACTCAACAAATTCTATATGCAACACGGCAACGCTCGAGAATTAAAATTATCTTCATTTTAAAATGTGATCTTTTTCCTGGTATATAAACTGCTTAAAATGTTTCACAACGAGGGATTTGCATGTAATTCTGCTTAATGTTGTCCTATATATTCTAAAATGTTAATCTATTCAAACAGTTACATAACTTACTCGTAAAATGATTTATTGTAGTTATTGATGGTTAAAATGACCGTCTCCGCGGTGCAGTGGTAGCGTGCTTCGATCCCCGGTAGCAGCGTGGGGACTTATACCCGCTGGGAGTTTGGGTACGGGGTACACTCAGCCTCGTTAGGTCCCTTAGGGGTCAATTGAGGAGCTGTTTATTGAAAAAGTAGTGGCCCCTGTTCGAGAAGATCGCATAAACGGTGAGAGGGACCAGGGCGCTGGCCACGTCCCACCTCCAGTACTGCACCCCACTCATGACACCTGTAGTGGGAAGAGGTGGGGGACGCAGAGGTCGGGCGGTAGGTCTCGGCCCGGATGGACTGTTGCGCCACGGGGTTTACTTTTTTTGACGATGTTTAAAATACAAGTGCAGGCCTATAGTAAGAAGAGATATGCGACGGCCTAGAAAAAGATGAAGTTCGTTCTACGAAGTCCGAAATGCACCAGTAGCGGTAGATGAAGAAGGTGTTTGAAATAAAAAGGAAGCTGTAAACTATGTAATTTTCCATGAATTTGTTTGCTTTATATTTATTAAATGACGTAAATGGTTTAATAGAAGGATTATTTTTAAAAATTTGCCATTTCAAAGCTGTGGCATAGAACTGAAATCAGTTTGTGAAACTAAGTTACCCCCCAAAAAATAAAAAGGCATGCAGGCAACATGTAAAACTGTTCAATGTTTGTGTAAGACAAACCTAATATTAAATTTTCAATCAAACTGTCTGAAAAGTTAGCTTTTCATGCATAGAGCTGTCATTTGGCAACACCGTTGTTTAATCAAAGTTGTAGAATATTTTAAGTGCTTTTGTGTTATATTAACATTTAACAAATTAAAGATATTACTATTTTTTTCATAAATGTATCAATTTATTTAGTATTATTGTAGTTTTTTCTTTTCCAAAAATAAAAATTCATGCAAGTATAGTCCAATGTAACCCAGTCATCATCCAAGTGTGCAATCTCATTGGCTATTTTACGTGGGTCCTCCCCATCCTTTACTACAACCACATTTGATTGTAGCCGCGGGGATTAAACACACGACGTTCGGCCTGTAACAGTCATGCCTATTCGAATTACTTCCTTTAAGGTGTCTATGACAGGGATACCTAAAGCGCTTCAGGAGAATTAGAAGAAGAGTGGCATATGTAGCAAAATAATGCATGCAATAGAGGATTAAGAAAATATCAATTTCAGTGGTACATTTTTTTAATGCAGGTGATAATGGAAATATGCAACTTGCATGACATAGTATAGCCGCACATAGGGCACAAATAAGACGTTTTCGCTGCCCCTGGTTTTAAAAATTTTTACTTTCTCTGCTATGTATAGTAAATAGATGAAGTATATTCGAACCAAAATTTCGATGTCGCTGTTTCACCGGAAATATGTTATTTCGAGGCCCCTTAAATGCAGAAAAAATATTTTTAGAAAAAAGTCCGCGCGCGCGCGCGCGTGTGTGTGTGTGTGTGTGTGTGTGTGTGTGTGTGTGTGTGTGAGAGAGAGAGAGAGAGAGAGAGAGAGAGAGAGAGACAGACAGACAGACAACAGTTTAACTCAAAAACGAAAACTCGTTAAAAACCAAAGTTGATATTTAAGTTTAATATATTTTAAGGACGCCACACGCAGATTTTCAAGAAAATTTCTCCACTCTAAACTACTCCTTAAATAAAAAATTAGAACATTTTGACTTTATCAAAAAATGGCTGTAACGATTTTGATTAAAATACCACATTTTTAAGATATTTTTATGGCGACTTAAATGCATATTTTGAATTTCCTGTCAATGTAGTCATGTTTACTCTTGATGACTTTTGCATAACTGATAAAATGTAAGAGAGAGACCAAATCTTAGTACACAAAAATGTAGATCTCAGTAAAACACACAAGTTTTGTCCATATACATTTTTTTGTGGATCGAACCATTTTGGAGATATTCCTTGTTATGTGTGCGAGTTCTGCAATACTCATACTTTTCTCAAATGAAAGATAGTTGTTCACTTTTTATCACCTTGGCCGTGCAAACAGAACGGCATTTAAAATGTTTAAAATACTTGAATATGGCTCATACTCGTTCCCATTTTCCCCTTGCACCTACAAGAAAATCAGCAAGAAGATATTTCTGCAAATGTTTATCTCGACTAACATGAAGTAAAGGAATGAAAGTTTGTAAGAATAGTTAGTACAAGAGTAGAGAAAGTCACGCGAGTGCAACGCATGAGTTTTACTTACTTTTTACTTTCTCTACTGGTAAGTAGGGGAAGTATTGTATTCTACCCAAAAATTCGATGTCGAGATTTCACCGGAAATATATGTTTTGAAGCCCCCTGAATCCCCCCCCCCAAAAAAAAAAGAAAAAAACATTTTAGAAAACGGTCCGTGTGTGTGTCTGTGTGCCAGTCTGTCAGTTCAAGGATGTGACACGAAGATTTTGAAGAAAATAGCCCCACCCTAAACTACCCTTTACATGGAAGATTTTTCGAAAATTTTGATTTTCTTGAAAATAGCTTTAACGATTTTGATTAAAATGTCATATGTTTGAGATATTTTTATGAGAAATGAAATGTATATCTTGAATTTTCTGGCTATAGCCCCTGTAGTCGCATTTACTCTGGACGACTTCTGCATAACTGGTAAACCGTTAGAGATAGACCAAATCATACTGTACAAAAATGTAGATCTTGCTAAAATACACAATTTATGTCTCAATAAATGTTTTTGTAGGGTGAACCATTTCGGAGATATTCCTTGTTACGTGTGTGAGTTTCAGAAAACTTAGAACTTTCGCGAAATGGGTCATCGCTGTTCATTTTTTTATATGTGAAGTGTGCAAAGACAACAGAATCTCAAAGCTTTAAAACATTTGACTATCACACAAAGCCTAGTGTAATCCCTCTTGCATCTACAAGGAAATTAGCAATAAGATAATTTGTACAAATGTTTATTTTAACTAACACGAAGAAGATATAGGAATAAGAATTTGTAAGAATGGTTAGTACAAGAGCAGAGAAAGTCATGTGAGTGCAACACATCAGATTTTTTATTATAACTTGTTCTGTGCTATTACTTGAACAGCAGTTTTGTAAAATCATTAAAACCGAGTCTTTTAATAAGAATATAATATGAAAAACAAGTTGATGTTTTGAGCTGTTTGAAATTTCCATATCCGTTGCAGAGAGGGGAGTAAATTCCGTAATGATAGGCAGCCACATGTTGAAAGCCGTGCATTGTGAGCACTCCATTCATCGTTTCAGTTTGTAACTCGTTTTCCTCTCGCGCTTGATGGCCCTTGTTACTCTCACTGTTCCTGGGAGAGCTCATTTCAGATGTCGTCACGTGCATTGTCTTGAGAGACGTCAGCAGCCCCCCCCCCCCCTCAGTGTTTATTTCTTCCTAAAGCGAAAATGATGGCTTCCCTGTTGTTTGGACTGCCTCTTAACAGTCTACCTATTTTAAAATAGCATTTTGAGGCATACTTAAATTATCCTGACAAAGAAAATCACTGGTTAACTCGTAACAAACCTTATTTATTACTAGTGCTAGGATTTTTATGACCTGAAAACATAGAAATATGCAAGCACTTATGACCGAAAAAGATTTGTGTCGATAAAAATGACTTACATTTTTTATGGGAGTGCAGTTTTGAAATGTTAAAAAAATTAATGATGTTTAAATTAGCATTATAATGAAAACTACTTTAACATCTTACACACTCAGTTTAAATAATTTTATAGTAGCATTTTATATTTATTTGTCCAGAGCTAACGCTTCTGCACAAAATGAACTAAATGTCACATTTTGAACGGGATCAGAAAGAAAAACCACAGTAGCCAATCACATACATTTTAAAGTTTTTAAAAGGGAAGTATCTTTCAGGCAACACTAACGGCAAAAAGACCTCTTAAAGTTACAAACAACAATAGGAGATGTGAAGAATCGTCTTTGGGACGACTGTAAGCACATATGCTAAAGTTTTTATTTCTGACTTTTGCTTATACCTATGTTTGGTATATCTTATGTGTATTTTCCTTTTTACTAGTATGTTCATTTTCTAGTGAAATTTATTTCTGACTTTTGTCATGATCAGCTTTTAAGGGAGCTTATGACCTGGTAGTTGAGCGCCCTTAAACCTTTAAAAAAAAAAAAAAAATAAAATAAAAATAAATAATAATAATAATAATAATAATAATAATAATAATAATAATAATAATAATAATAATAATAATAATAATAATAATAATAATAATAATAATAATAATAATAATAATAATTAATAATTAATAATAATAATTAATAATTAATAATAATAATAAATAATAGTCTTAATACAAATACTAAAAGTGGGTTAAACACATCACTTGGTATTACGGTTCAACATCTCCCAGCGATGTGAGATGAAGTCTTTTTTTTATAAAAATCCCGCATTCTAAACTAGGCTTGACATTGGCAGTTTTGGTAAAAATTGATTTTCCCAAAAATGACTAACGAATTTAATTAAAATACTATATGCTTTTTCGTGGCAAATATACAGCTAATTTTTTAATCGTCTGGAAGTGGCTTCCACAGTCTTCATTCTGGCTAACCGTGAAAGAGAAAAATCTTACTAAGTCAAAAATAAGTCGTTATCGCACACAATTTATGTTAAATATCTACATGTTTTTTGTATCATTTTTAACCATTTCCAGGATCTTCACTTTGTTAGCATTTTAAAATAGTAATTCTTTTCTCAAATAAGAAGTCATTTTTCTCTTAGCCTTGTAAAGAGAACAGAATTCAAAATCCAGTACATAGCGACTAGGTATTAAGATTTGATATCGGTTAAGAGCTACTTATTAACTTATTCACGTTGTGCTTACAAAGAAATATGCAAAAACACAATTTCTGCAAATGTTTATCTAGATAAATAAGGAATAGATACAAGAACAAGCGTTTGTGAGAATAGTTTGTACAAGAGTGAGTAGAGAAAATCACATGAGTGCAACACCTCGGAAGTTTTTAAAATGCTGCCATCTTCCAAAACAGCGGATGCATTTTTGACACCTTGCAGTTGTGTTATTGTGGTCTAAAGCGAAGAGTTCAACAAAGTTAACAAAGGCCTTGACCTATATTCCTTGATTCCAATGAAGCATACGACGATGATGATGATAATAGTTAATGTAATGTGCACTACATTTAGCCAGGAAGTAAACATAATTACTCTCTAAAACCGCGGACTGTGCATGAGGGCTATCAACGTGCATGCCCACTGTATTGCGGTGCTGCTGAAGGATGCACGCCTTTGAAGCGTACCTCTCGAAATGCTCACTTGATAACAGATGTTGATTACAAATATAATGTGCAATTAAGAGACCACAAATCAGCGTTTCAGTCCACAATTAAAGCAATCACAAGAAGGACCGAGTGAGCAGAAAAAAGAAAATATAGAAAGGTTACATGTGGTCAAAAACAAAGTCGCGACCGAATCCCAATATTTGTCGCGACTGGACCGTTAAATATGCCTCAGTTTTTCCATATCAACAGCAAACAAAGAGTAAAAGAGTGCAGTGTAACTTACCAGACACAGTCACATGCGGGATGCTCTGTTCATAAAGCAATTACGTATTTATTTCTATCATTTTTTTTGCTGAAGAAAGCTATGTTTTAATATTTTGTGAACTAGATTAGGCACTACAATGACACTCCTCTTGATTTCTCCACGTAATGATGGTCTTTGTGATCCACATTATCCAGAAAGAAGAGTATATATTAGAATAGTTATTTATGACACAAGGGTTGGAAGCAATATTTTATTTGTAGTAGGTGTGATTCCAAAACGAGGCCCTATGTGGTGTTGAGGAAACCTACAAACGAAATAAAGTCCTTTTAACCCGTGCATCATATACTATTTTTAGGCAGCACTGAATATTTATAGTGATATTATAGATTATATATAAATATATGGTATTGTTCATGGTCTCAATGGTCATCGGGATGCGATGTTCAGTTGTTGCCATCAGTGCTGACAACATAATGACTTTTACAAAACCAGAGCATAGTACTACTTAAGGGAGGCAGTGGAAATAATGTCTTTCAGGACAGAATTATTAGCAGAGATTTGTAGCCCCCTCGGCTCCCTGACCTGAGAGTTCTATCTTTGGGGTAACTTACAACAAGGTGTAGGTACAAGACAAACCCACACACCCTGGAAGAATTAAAATATCTGTCGGTAAATCAGTAGCATTTTTCAACGTGAACTACGGCGAGTGATGGATAGTTTCCTAAAGAGGTGCTAAACATGTATGGGCAAAGACAGCAGCCGGTTTCAGCATCTCTTTTCATAAAATTGGCAAGCAAAGCGCTTAAAAGTAATTTTAAAATGTTACATGGTTTCATCCGCGCCTTTCTATGATAGCGACAGACGGCAACAAGCGCCGAGGATGCGACAGGCAAAACACCGCGCAGGCAATTCATAAATGTTTGCTCTCCCGAAGATAAATTTTAATATGAGCACTGTAAATATGTAACGGCTCTTCGTAAAATGTTAACGCATGGAGAAAGCGGTGACTTTGTACACATCAAAGTTTGTTCTCTGTTACATTTCGTTCATTTTTGAGAAGCGTTGAGTGTGGGACTTTCTAAATCCCGGTTATTATAACTCGCTAACATTACTGACCCCGCTGGTCACGTTGGACATTAGCTAATAAAGTTGACCATGTACCTGAATAAGTATACAAGCAGGTGGAATAGGTTCCTCGGGTGTAGTGCTTTTCATAAATGCAGCAGAGAGCAGAGTTTACTATCGTGTGCTCCATTTGTATGCTGCCATATGGGGCCTGGAACCGCCCCAGGCTTTTATCGTGATCAGGGTTTTCAGGGCAGCAGATAAAATGTGAGCACATGCTAGCTTCTCGACAGGTTCGATCCTTCGGCAAATTTAAAAGACTTTCTTACGTGAACCACAAACTGAGCACTGGAATACATACATACTTGTGAAAGTATATCGCCTAGGGGAGCTGGATATAGTTGGGATTACACTAATGTTCTATTGCGTTTGCACCAACAGTGTTGAATATATGCATGTATGTATCAGTGTTGCCAACAACAGCGGAATTCCACTACGTAGCGAAATTTGAACCTCCGGGAAATATTGCGGTGTAAAATAAAAAAGCGGGAAAATGTTGCAAGTTCTGTCAACTTTGACTTTTTAAAATTTGAGTACTTGGTGGTCGGAAATAAAACCTTAAAAGATTTAGGAAAGGAAAAAAGAATTAAAGGTGAAAACAAATGTAAGAACTTAGGGTTAGGTTTTAATGAAGAGGGAAATAGTAAAGGCGAAATTGGTCAGAGAATCAACAAATGAAAGGCAGCTATTGTAGAACTAAATGTCATATGGTGGAACAAAAATATCACAAAGGCGACAGAGAAGAGATTGTACGTCAGTATTATTCCAAGTATTTAGCTTTATGGGGCTGAGGTATGGGATACAAATTGCGTCAAAGAAACAAGTTACCACGGAAATTGACTGCATAAGAAGAAGTTGTAGAAAATCAAGATTAGAAATGAAAATATCAGGAAGTGTATAACATTAGGTAGTACAATTACCTATACAAAAAATAGAGTGCAACATGCTTAAGGGCACTGGGAGGTTATTTTTAGCACCACGAGGTTAACTTACACCAATATTTAAAATGTAAATATAGCAGCTACTAATGATTAGAATAATAGAAATTTGGCGTGTTTATAGTTCAAGCATTTGTGCATTTAACTACTACATAATTAAACTACATTCACAGAACTCCATGCCAAAGGGGGCATAAAGGACACTATGTATCCTGAAAAGAAATGTTTCACCTCATACTTCAGGTACACTTTTCTTGTAGGATTTTGAAGCTACAAGCACCAAATTTTTATCTGAATAACATAAAGCATAGCTTAACATCGCCGGTTAAACATAAATCCTATGTGGTTTGTATTTTGCACATAACAAAATATTTAATTCTATATAGGAAAAAAATATGGTAATATTTTTAAGCATTAAAATTTGTTTTCTCCACTTTATAGCTCTAATTCATAAAAGCTTTAACCGGCTGTACTCAACAAACATGGATAAATAAGCACTAAAAATTTGATATCAATATCTCTTATAGTTTTTGAGAAATGTGTACCTGAAGTGTGAAAGCTGAAGACCATTGTTTTCAAATTACACATACTTTCAGAATGCCTGCTCCTTTTTCCTGCTCACTTAAGTTTTTCTCATCTTTTATTTTCCTTTTCTTAGTTCTAGCTTTATTTTCAAGCAACTGAACTGCCCTGTTTGCCTCTGGGATTCAATATATATAATCGTTTTTTATATAGGCTTCCTTCATATTCTGACTAACGTCTATACCCATTTTTTTCCATCACTGTAAGTCTACCACTGCAACTACCATTATAACAAATAACACTATACCTATGTTATATACATCATTTTAAAGCTGAAGAATTATATATTTTTTAACATTAAAAACAAAAGATCGATTTTTTTGAAGTCAATCGACCTCCCAGTGCCCAAATGGTTTGGACACACGAAAAGGATGGGTGATGAAAGATGTCCTTGGGAAATATCAGAATGGATTGCATAAAAAAGAAGAGGACGAGGGCGGCCAAAAGGAAGGGTGAAGTGAATGAAGCAATGAAAGAAACCTAGGAGATAAGTGGCTATACAGGCAAAAAGTGGAGACTTCGTACGGAGAATCGGTGTCAACCGTTAAATTCCGCGGAATAATAACAATAACAATTAATAATAATAATAATAATAATAATAATAATAATAATAATAATAATAATAATAATAATAATAATAATAATAATAATAATAATAATAATAATAATAATAATAATAATAATACATTATTTTAAACACAAATTATTAAAACATTAACAATTACACTAATATTCTACAAATGTAATTTGTACATTTTAACTTTTTAAATCACAGTAGTACACTCGCTTGCAGTTTATATATGGCCGCGCTGTAGCCGAGTGGTTCGAGCATTCGCTTCTCATTCGCTTCAAGGGGCCGGGGTTCGGTCCCCGCATGTAGGATTTGTGTTATACTTTCAAGTATACATATATACGACTCTGAAAAGCAACGCATCGTTTGAGCTGTTAATATGTGGGGTATGTAGTATGCAGATGATGCTGTAACCACGGTATACTGACCAGTTTTAGCATCAGTGGGATGCTGAGCACGTTGCTTTACCACTGTGCAGTATTTTCCGTTTCTGTGGACTCGTGGAAAATCAACTTTCCGCGTACAATCGCCTGAGCAATAACGGGGGCGTTTCCAAATGTGGCAGCAGTGCTTTTATTAGGAGAGAAGAGGCTTGGGGTCAGACATGCCGCTGTGGGTGATCACGTTACGTCATTAAGGCACACTACCACTTCTCCCTTGTTATTTTTGCCCCTCGTCCTACCCGACACGCTCTTTCTCTTTGTCCTTTTACATCCAAATTCGAACTTTTTTGTATTTGTTTACTTTAGGTCTCCGATCAGAACGGCGTTGAACATAGCAAACCAGTGACGACACAGTAATGGCATCCAAAATTTATGATAGTGCATAACTCTACTACGTATAATAAGTAGGGGAAGTATTGTACTTGACCCAAAATTTCGGCGTCAAGATTTCACTGGAAATATATGTTTTGAGGCCCTCTGAATCCAAGAAAAGCATTTTTAGAAAAAGGTCCGTGCGCGCGCGTGTGTATCTGGGAACAGCATAACTCAAAGACGAAAATTTGGTTAAAAACAAAGTTGGTACTTGACTTTCATATCTTTCAAGGATGCGACACGAAGATTCTGAAGAAAAAACTTTTCGAAAATTTTAATTTTCTCAACAATAGTTCTGACGATTTTGATTAAAATGCTATGTTTAAGATACATATTTTTGTGGTACGTAAAATGAATATTTTGAATTTTTTGTAGTCTCATTCATTCGATGATTTTTGCATAGCTGGCAAACCGTAAAATATACACCAAATATGACCATGCAGAAAGTGTAGTTGTGCCTAAACGCGTCTTTTTTTATTATTTTTTTTTTTAAGTGGAGCGCTTCGAAGCTATTCCTTGTTATTTGTGCGAGTTTTGCAATGCTTATATTGTTCTCAAATGAAGCGTCGTAGTTCACTTTATCCCCTGGTCGTACAAAAAGAACAGAATTTCAAAGCCTTCATATAGCGAACAGCTTCAAAAGATTTGACTACTGTATTCCCATATTCCACTTGCATCTACAAGAAAATAAGCAATAAGATAATTTATGCAAAATTGTATTTCAACTAACACGATAGAGGAATAAGAATAGTTAGTACAAGAGTAGAGAATGTCATGTGAGTGCAACACATCAGATTCTTTATGTGCCAGCAGCGTTCTGCCTCCAAACCTGAAGGGCACCAAGGTAAAGTATGAAACTCGCATTCAGAGGTCCCGGATTCAAATCATGTGGACCCTCCAATCTAATGTTGAGTCAACTGTAACCCATCTAGGGAAAGTTTTGCCCTACAAATTGATGTTACTGCTAAGTGTGGCAGCTATTGTGTTCTCAAGCCACGCAGTTGCTTTGTTAGGAAATATTTGCGAGTTTGTTTTCTTTCTACTTTTTCAATCAGCATCTTTTCGAATTACGTTTTCTGATATACATGACCATTTCTCTCAGAAACTAGTAAAGATGACCTAAATTTTAAGATGACTGTAACACTCTTATTACGTCATACAACTTTTGGCCACGAAACGACGTGTTTAGGCCTGCTTACGATTTGAGTACGTAGTTAAAATGACGTAAAACAAAATAGAGGGGAAAAGATCTGGTTTCCCCATCCAGTTAGACCTTGACTTTGAACATAAGTACCGAGGACACGGTTTTGTGCCAGTTACTTTGAAAAGTTATAGCCATGGAAACAATGCACGCATGTGGAGAACAGAATACTTTTAAGTTCCATGTCGTGTGACAGTGCGGTTTACACAAGTTGATATTCCAGCATGCAACAGAGTTTATAGCCTCTTCCATTTGTTATCGTCTGTCAGAGCTCAAATAGCCTGAGTTGAATCACCGGTCGTATTTGTATACATACTCGCAAATACAAATAGAGTGGCCATTCAAGACCATTGTGCTGCAAAAATACTGCACCATAGACACTTGACAAAACGACAAAATCAGTATCATTTTATTTTCTTCTAAAACTTGTCCACAAAAAACCAGTGCTCTTCTGCAAGCGTAACACAGTCTACAGTCTCATCATATAACTCCCAACTGTTTTCTTCTCTTAGCCTTGACTCAGTCCTTTCACTGTATTTATTCACTCTCTCTGTCTCATACATTAACTCCGACGATACAATCACTCGACGCTCGTCAAGACTTCTTCACTTCGATGCGAGAATCTTTCACGACGACAGAACCACAAACACAACTGTCTGGCACTCATTGACACACTAACCGACTCCTGCTTGTAACTCTCCGCTGCTGTCTCCTCGCCTCCTTATATAACGACGATGACGCGGGAGGCAGCACCTTTGTTCACCGGCTTGGTATTCGGTGTGAAGTAGTTTGGACCTGACCCTCCTTTGTTGTGCGCCGCGTCCGGCATAGCAATACTTGCAAACTTCACAGCAGCGCAAAACCCTAAAATCTTGGCCCAAATGCGTGCGTCCCGTCCGAACTACTGTGGTTAGGGAATATAAATTTTCAAAAGTGGCTCCACAAGAAAAGGGCCATGTGCCAGGTAGCAAGGTATTTTAACTAAATCTAAATCCCACAGTGCCATTGCTGCTAATTATAGGTTGTAATACATGTTTCATTCCTGTTTTACCTTAAATGCATTAACTGTTTCTTTCTATGATTGTTGAATGCTATCGTTTACCTCTCGTATTTGGTTTTACGGTATATTGTACGTTTCGCGGTTATAAAGAATTAAGTGAACCTAGAGAAGTACATTTGTTCCATGTCGTTGGTTTAGAGACGTTGTTAGCTACTTCGAATTTAAATAAGGGTGGAGGAAACCTCGCATTGTATGCATGATTAACCCCTGTGCATACCAGTGAAATACATTTTTACTTCCTCTTCGTTGCTTTTACTTGGAGTTGGAAGCCATTAGAGCTCTTAAAACTGCTGGTTTTGTCGAGAGTTTCAGAGGTATTCCGTGTTAACTCAAGCGAGTTAACATATTATGGTTTAGGCATAACATTTAAGCAAGATGTATTATTTTAAAGTTGGAGAGACTGAGAGAAAGAAACTAAAATGTTGGTTCTATATACGGTATGCTATAAAACAGGACAGAAGGAAGGTAAAATACCTGATATGTGTCATGTGCAACCCATTGTTAAAATTCAACAATAACAAGCAGAACCAGAGATCATAGTCTACAGCCTTCAAACCGCATGTTGCCACATTGTGATGTTATTAGCTTGTTTCATGTGATCCCGACAGCATTTCTAAAATCGCGGACATCAATGTTTTACTTGGACATGTTGTTGAATTCCTTGTTAAAATGAAAAATCTGCTGGTGAGATATACGAGTATCCAAGATGAGCCTCAAATCGGTCGCCGTCGAAATGTCTCCACGGAACGCAATAGGAAAGCACTGACGAACTCTGTGGAGAAGATGGATGAAATCGCTGGAAAACTTACAGTGAAACATAGTATACGTTAGGTTGTCGAAAAGTTGGGCCCCACGTTTATTGATCGAAGACCACAAGCTTCAGAGAAGAACCGTCACCTTTTGCAGAAATTTCAAAATGATGGTGATGATATCTAATATTCTGACAGGTAATGAAACCTGTTTTTCTAATACTGCATGCGGAAGAGGTGGAACAATTACTCAGCTTTGCTAATGCTAAACGGTGATCTGTAAACTTCTTATTGGCACCGTTACATTTTCAAGAAATATTTCGCACACGACTAATGCCACGAAAAACCATTGACATCGCACATCCTGGTCAGTTCTATTACTTTTCCATATTTGCATTTGATCTCTTACAACGTTCCAGTAATGCACGTTAGAAGGAATTAGAATGTTTTCCCTTTAAACAATGCGTGTAATATAAACCACGTATCCAATAAAACCGACATACCACATGCTGTGAGGACAGGATTTAATCTAGCCGTTCACCGAATTCCATACAACACTCGAATACCACATTCTGATCATACTTTCTTCAGAAATAAAAAGAGTAATAGGCAACTTTGTTAGAAAAAGCTCTTACATTCATCCAGGTTTTGCATATTTTTCGTAGTGTTAATGTATGAAAACAATATTTAATTGACCATTCCTTAGAATGATTTTTGAGAAAATTAATAACAAACACGTGTGTTCTATAAGGGATGCAGAATTCCAGTAAGATATTCGTGCTACGTTTGGTATGTACCTATAACTGAATTCCCTTTACTCAGAACTGGCAGATGGGCCAGTTCAGCATTCCATCGGCTCTTATATATAACTGTGAAGAGGAAAAAAACATGGTGCTCAGGTATGAATCGGGCAGACGAACTACATTCAGCCGTCTGACTTCGCAAGTGACTCGCTCTCAGCCTTTACATTCCCTTATTACAATGATGAATCCAAGAGTTGCAGACTCTTCGATTTTAATTACACTGTTGGCTTGAGAAGGCGTGCTTCCGATATGATGGTAAGCGACGAAGAAAGTAGAACTAGAAGCATTCGGGAAATAAACTATTTTCCTAAACTGATATCTGATTCCTAAGCACTATACAGGTGTTTAAAATGTGTCTAATATTCCAACAGCAGCTGGGATTGGGCAAACCTAGAATAAATGTTCTGTAAACATTTGTCCGAAAATAAATATTGATATATGAGCCATTCTACTTGTGTTGACTACACTAGACGGTGGACTTCATCCAACGGATGGATTGGTCAGAGAAGTCCAGTAGCATGGCCTCCCCATTTTCTGGACCTCAATCCATTGGATTTTTGGCTGAGGATATGAAGGGTATTGGTGTATGCCAAACCCATCGACAACGTGCGTACGTTACAAGAACATGTGACGAATGCAATGCCCAAATCCAAGGGCAGCCAGGTATGATCGAAAGAGTTTGAGATTTTTGAGAAGAGGGATTGAAGCATGGTAACCACATGGAGCAAATCTTGTAGTATCGACATAACGTGCAGATGTTACCAGAGGACAGAATCATCACAACTCTTCTGTGGTGTTCATGGATGCTTACACAACAATTGTTCTGTTGAACGTTTGTGACAGTAAAGTGTTCCCTAGAATGCGATTGTTGGATGAAGTCCATTGTCTGGTGTAAGTACTCAACACAAGTAAAATGGTTTATATCTCAAGAAGCATTTAATTAATTAATTAATTAATTAATTATGGAGTTTGGGCGTGCAAGCACGCCCGGGCTGCTTAGGGAGTGTCCCCTCTTCAGCGTAGCTTTGTTTTTTTTCTTTTTTGGTGGGGCAGAGATCCATCAGTTTGGGTGCTACATTTTCTCTTTTTGTTGATGCTTCTTTTTTTCCCAGGTCACACATCTTGCTGCCGTCGCTACCCAAGAAGGCTGATTTTGCTGTTTGCTTAGTGCTTTTCCTTTTTGTTGCTGCTTCAGGCTCTTGTTAGTTTTTTATTTATTGTTTGTTGTCATTTGTTTGGTAAATTGATGTTTTTTTTTAATTTTATTTCTTATATGTTTTATAAATATTGTAGGAGGTCTTGTAGTTGTTGTTGTTGTTGGTCTTCTTTGTTTTCGGACATATGTTTATAGGAACATTTATTCTAGTTTTGACCAATCCCAACTCCCGTTCTAATATCAGACACTTTTTTTAAACAGCTGTTAGAAATCAAACTGAAAGCTTCATTTATAAGTACGCAACCATTAAAAGAATACCTAAATACGTATGAATGGGAAATTTGAGGAGTTAAACGGAAGTAGTTAATCGATATAAAATTGGAATTTCATTGTTATTAAAATTTTGTTTCTCTATTATTTACTTGAGCCACATTTATTGTATATTGTACAACATTGTTAATAACATCTTAAGGGAAGAAATAATCAAATATGTTGGTTATAGCACCCCTTTACACAAAAGCAAATAAGGAAAGGCGAATAAATGATAATACGATTCGTTTAAAGAATCGAATTTTCTGGGAATTGAAAAGCTTCCTAGAAGGACGTCCTGAATATCCTTAAAGCTAATCTATATGCATTGGAAGGTGATCCGCTCATGCATCAATAGCGGCAGATATAAAAGGAAGGCTTTGGAAACTAGAAATTCGGAGCTATTTGATTTACAAAATTACTATATGCAGGCGCCCTCCTTCAGACTAGTCACCCGGAGGCAGGTTTCAAAAGAGGAACTTTGCATGAGTTATAAATACCATTTATCTCCTTATATTTATTCCGAGAAAGTCCATTATACGGTTTCCCTTTACTTCTTTCTTATTCCATTTTTACTTTGTTTTATTTTAGGTTATCAAGGCTTACACAGCTTCCTTGCTTTCTCAGTACTCGTTGTGGATCAATTTTAACACGAGCGTCCACTTTAAAGCAAGAGAAAATTTTCCCCATGGGGAAAATATATGTAAGCAAATGGAAGTAGGCGAAACCCGGCGAGGTCGTTGTTCCATCACGAACATGCGTTTGGAAAATTTCAACTTAGCATGGCTTTTCGCTTATTTCTCATAATGCATGCACAGAGAAGAATCGCAAATTTCAAACGTTAAAAACGTCTCCTGGGAACTATCTATTTTGCATGATTTCCCAATTATAAATAACTGTACAACAATGATTAATCGATATGAAAAGGGTTTCAGCGGCTCTTAATGGAAAATTCAAGATGTGAGTGCATTTAACTTGTTACATTAATATCTGAGGTATATTTGAAATAAAAAAAAAATATATTTTCAGGCAATTAGATCGAATGATAGTTGCTTGAAAATCCTTGGTTTGCAAGCTTGGTTGACTCGAGTATCAAATCTGGTGTTCATACAATATTTTATTTTCGAGTTACGCTGGAGACACACACACACACACACACACACACACACACACACACACACACACACACACACACACACACACATACACACACACACACTACACGCGCGCGCCCGCGCGGAGCCCTGACCTGTCAACCCGACTGCCGACTTCACGCCCACTTAAGCACGGAAGAAGAGAAAACCCGAACCCGTTGTTTGGGTCGAACCCGGGACATGCTATGGCTGAGAATAAGAGCTCCACGCTCTAACCTACACGCTAAGGAATGGTACCATGGATTTCAAAACATTTATTTCCTGTGAAATCTCGATGTCGAATTCTTGCCTAGGATATTTTTCATACCTACTATTTAATACCTGTTGCTGAACCTAAAAAAACGCTACAATGTTTCAATAACTGCTGAACAGTATGGTATATTAAATATTAAAACTCAATCCATATTAAACTTGCATTTACCTACTGCGAACAAGAGCTAAGCGATGACTGTCCAGTCAACATTCGAATTGCTAAATAATGAAGTGACAAGGGCGTTTTACAATTCTATTACAAGTACAAATCGTCGTTTCTTATAACGACACATTTTCATCTACTCGAATGTACATTAATCTCTCTGTAATTCGAATTATATCGCGAGAAAATTAGGTTCAATACAAGTAAAGTATTGGAGCCTTTTCGTGTAACGACTGCCTGGTTTATGAAGCTACACATAGCACTTACGTTATAGTTTAAAGAACAATTAATTATCTAAGTCTTTATTGTATGTCATTATCCATTCATACTCATTCAATTCACGTTTAAGGAACTCAACCCCGTATGGGTTTCCATGACGCTAATGTGACTGTACAAAAATGGCATTTCGGGAATGGTTTCTCGCACTGGGGCTTTTTCTCACCATTGGAACCTGGAATCAGGGATGGCCTCAACGTATCGCACCTTGAGTGCTTGTACCGAAAATGTTCTGTACTATCCAAGGTTGGACTGCACCACAAGAGGAGTGCATTTTACACTGTGCGCACTCACAGCTATTCTGGCAGACCCCAAGAGGAAGGGATGAAGTGACAGCACCCCACGGGCGTGTTGGAGCTCGGAGAAGCGAGCGAGCGTAAGGGTGCTTAAAGTGTGTTTGAGACTTTTCATTTCGACACCGAGGTTCGCCAAGCAGCCGCCAGCCTCATGGATTTCAACATCGGCCGCACCGAGCAGTTCAGACAATTACAAGCTCATCCCTCTATTAATGACAGCAATTATGGTTCCTCACATAGTAGTGCCAAACTCGCGCATCCCCAACAATTCTGTCCCTGAGAAGTACCTGAAATGAAGGTGAAATGAAATGGAGAGGCGGGAAATTTTGGTAAGTAAATATCCTTCGCAATATTTGCCTGGTAATCCGAGAAAGCCCCGAAAAACCCGTTTGGTCAGGAAGGTGGGTCATGGAAATTGAACACAGCACCTCCCGAAAGCGAGCCTCACAGGTTACCGCGGTGCCATCTCTCGGTTACCCAGGGGTTACTTTTGGAATTGATTATAAAACTACCCCAACGATCACATTAGGTAAAGTTGTAGGACCATTATTTTGGAACTGCCGGTGTAACTGTACCTTTGGGTTACTTTCTCAAGCAATCCGTCCTTAGAACCATTCCAAAATAGGGATTACATTATTTTCCCCTGCTTGTACTCTAAAGTTAAACACAGTAGTCAACTTGGTCGTGGTTTCGTGCATTTTAAACCTTTTTATTTGCAGTTAAAGGCTAAAGAAAGTGTTTCGCTCAGTGAAATAACTTGGTAATGTGGCTGTAGATCTTAAAGGAGAGCCGCTGTCTGAGAGGAAAGCTATTAAACTCTGAATCCACGTCTAGAAGTAGATGACAACGCAGCAGTTGAAGCATTAATGAAGGCATCAAAAGAACAAATGAATCTGCAACACGGAAGCGCAAATGCACCTCATTCAACTTAGCAGACGAAGTTGGACTTAACTGCCAAGTCGTACACGTTAGTGCAGAGTTAATGGTATAATTAAAATTCTCAGTGCTCCTCTTGTGAAGTGAAAAACTGCTACATGTTCCGGTTACATTTAGTCAGTATTTTTGCTCGTGATTTTTATTTTTGCAGTTTCCTTTTGGGCTTGTTCTTGCATGTGCAGACTGGTTCATTCTTCTTGCTCTCTGTAATTTCAAGCTTTCGCAGTTCTTTATGTAGGTACATTTTCTTTTGTTATTCGCCTCTGCGGACTTAAGCTGCTGAAATCTAATTCTTCTGTATGCAGTCTTTGTTCGTACTAGTACGCACTCGTAATGGAACTTTTACAAGGCTATAATAAAGCAGTCCACCCATAAGATTCTAAAGTACGTCGTCCACTTCCGCTTCATTCTTTTAGCACTTCTCCGTTTGCTGTTCCGTCCTGATTATTGATTCATGCTTGCTTGCCAAGAAAGAAGAGGCTGAGACAGTTTCTGCCAGGTAAATAAATCAGCAAACGGACAAAATTGCTTCAAATTGAACATTTTTTTTCATAGAAGTGAGTGTTAATATCCGTAGTTATCAATGTTTATTTTTATTTGTTCTGTCCTCGTAATACCCATGTGTGCCTGTTGTCTGAATCATGCATGTTAATAACTTTTTCAGCATTTTTAGGTCTTGTATGCGTCATCACCAATCTTTTATAAGCTTGTTCCGGTTTCATGAAAGCTGAAATTTCCAGTCCATTTTCGATGTGGTCGTCCAACATTTCTTCTTCCTAGAGGTCTGTAGTTTATTAATACTGTCGGAAAACTTTCTTCTGGCATTCTATTAATATGTCATTTCCAAGTGTTCCTGTACTGTTTAATAATTCTATCTTTAAGTTTGAAGATGTTTAATTCTTTCCTTATCTTAATTTTTTTCTTATCTAGTACGGTGTACCCTGCAACACTCCTAAGAATCTCATTTCTGTCGCATCTAATCTTTGTTCTTGTGTTTTCGAAAGCATCCCGCATTCTGATCCATACATCAAGCAAGCGACATGTTTAAAATATTTGCGTAATTAATACGATTTGCATTGCTCTTAAAATATTGCATTTTTTGTTAACTGCTGTTGAAGTCCCCATTGGAATGAATATTACATAATTTTGTAATAACTACCACAGAGTTAAAATGCAGAACCCAATGAAACTTTGAACAGTCGCCTGATATAGTCCTCTTTGAGGATTCGTAGGCAAGGATTCAATGAGGGTTTTCAGTGTGCTGAAGAAGTTACTTATTGGCGGTCAGTATGTCCTGTTACATTGGGCAGCGGAGAACAACAGTAGACAGACAGGGTCTGGACTCCTTCATGCAACATGCCGGGCCGGTGAGAAAAAAAGGTTTTAAAGGACGGGCTGCCTCGCGCGCCTGCTGTGTGTGCATGATAAGTAACAATGGGTGGCGAGTAAACAACGGAAGAAGGTCAGGCTGCCAGGTGTGCCTGCTGTGTATACCTCACCGTAAACAATGGGCAGCAGGAACAAAGAGAATTCTCCAGCACCTTCGCGAAGCTTCTACCGGAGTCATCGTGGTGCTGCGTTTGAGGAGTTTCTCGAAAGGTCCTGTGACGTCATCCACAGTTTAAAAGGACCCGAGACAGCTGCAGTTTAGCTTAGTTTTAGAGTTAGAGCTACGGACATCAGTCGGTCAATGTGTGAGTCTGCTGTGCGCGTGCGTGTGTGTCGTCCCGGAAGATACATCGGTCATTGCGAGTGACTGTAGTTAAGTGTAGAAGAAAGAGAAAGTGAAGAAAGGCTCTGAAAGGACAAGACCAAGGTTATGAGAAGAACAATTGTGAGTTGTGATATCACGAAAGACTGTGGACTGTGTTAACTAGGAGAAGAAAACTGTATTTGTAGTAAAATGTTAGAGGGCAATAAAGTGATAGAAAAGTAACAGGACTTAGATTTTTCCCTTTCTGTGACAATATTTTGCGAGAACTGCGATACTAAGTTAGGTTTATGGAACACATAAGCAAAGACAAAGCAGTCAGCGGAGGAAATAATCTGAATGGGAAGGATAGATTAGAATCTGAATAGGGGAAAAGCCAGAGGTTAAATAAATGAGAAAAGGAAGAGGACTACGACATTAGCAAAGTAATGTCTTGAGACATGATCCGCTGTGCTCTGCCTGAAGACGTTTAGTTCAGCAAGGTTCCCCGAAGCACAACATTGAATTAAGCGCCATCGCCTGGAAGCGTTCTCCCCTTATTACCATATTCCAATTAAAGGGGCAGAGTATAGGCTTTACCTTGAGCGTGCCATGTTCTCTGCAGATGCGCCCACGGGCAATTGCAAGGGAGTTAATCGCACCATTAACAATAGCGTGCAGTTAAGAGCGACGGCTTTTTAAACGCCAACTATACTGACTTCCTTGGGTGCTCAAATACTCTAGAAATTTCATGCTGCACGGAAACGAACCAAACTTACGGCATCTTCCCTGTATACACGACAAAGTAACTCCCTTTCTTAGACTAGTTACATGATAAATGTATTTAAACAGTTTTTAAGCTTCTCTAATAACTGCCACTTGTACTATCGTTTATTTTTATTTAGCTCCTTTACAAAAGGTTGTTTTGCTATCTACTTCTATTAATCGAAATAAATATTTCCAGAAATAGTTACATTATAAATATTCTCATAGATACAATGGGTGCAGAGGAAATGGAGTCCATAATCAGACATTTAAAAGCTAGTTGGAAAACATTTATGTTATGTATGTATGTGTATATTTTCTGCGAATGGGTATTACCCGATGGCGGAGTTAAATGTACACATTAAGGTTACAAACAGAGAATTAAGGTTACAAACATTGCGAGAAACAATTGAACCGCCACGACGCTGCAAAAATGAGTATATTGCTGAAAAACTCAAATTCATCACATACCTAGGAAATGGTTGATGCCACAAAAATTACACGACACACAGTGTTAGGGCACAAGTGAATTTATTTTGCTAAAGGTACCGTAATATGAACCCACTTCAGTGTGTTGTTTTCTTACAAACCAATCACAGTTTACTACAGGAATTTTTTGAATGGTTATAACTGCGCCCGAAATGAACAACGTCTGTTAGATGGACTATCCGTTTCGCTTCATACCTCACTGGCCTAGATAATGTGAGGTCATTGACCTTGCAGAAAGCATTCGAACTTAGTTCCAATACAGCTTGTTCTTTCCTCTCTGCGTTATGTTTTCTGTGACGCGCCTACTTCAAGTTACTAACCAACCTAAAACATACTACTGTTAATAAGCAAAGTTATAACTCCACAAGTGAAGCAAATATTGATATAATATTGTTCATTACACTGTCTTCAGTCACCAGTACAGATATAGCACAAATACACCTAACAGCCTCAATGGATGACTCAGTATAAAGATGGTCCTAGAGAAAGTAAATGTAATGGAGATCGCCAGGAAGTTTAATTCTCATTAAAATACACAATTTATATCAATAAAACAACTTTGTTTATGGTATTATTTGTATTCTATTGTATTCTAACTTTTCCAAGGTTTTACTTTTACTTCTAAATCCTCGTAGAGTTTAAGCAGTGCATTTTGCAGTTCTGCTCTGTTCATCCGTATCTCATGTGTTTCTTGGTAATATCTAATAATTAAAACCGTATCTGTCTGTTTTATAAATACTATGAAACAGGTATAATGACATATATGAATAATTTACATTTTTTCTGTGTGTGTGGGGGGGGGGGGGGGAGTAACGGAGGGGGGGACATCGTGACCCACTGCGACCACGACATAGATCTTTTATGGGCTACCGCACCCGAGGGGGAAGGGATGAGGTGAGGGCTTGTCAGAGAGCAGAGCCAGCGAAGTCCGGAAGTACACAGAGGTGTAGATGTTAACACAGATGTTAACACCCGGTGTGTCCTCTACCCAGGAAGAGGGCGACGAGGCGACTCTTGCGGTCCGGGCAGCAACTTCCAGGAGGGCCAGGGAAGGAGTTTCAAAGCGCAAGCATCTGTGCCATCTGCCCGCATTCGCCCGAAACTACCGCGCTCTACCAATCAAACCTTAACGATGACAAGGATGATGGGAAAGGAATCCGCGGAGAAGAGAATTCAGCCCAGAATTCTTCTGGCGTCGAACCCGGGACCTCCCATTGAAAAATATTTAATGACAGTGCAATCCATTACTATGGATTTTATACCTTACAGATTACAAATCCTTGGTGCATACGCCACTATTTCAAATAGTAAATAACATGTAAGAGTACATGGCAGATAGAAAAAAATCATTATCGTCGATAGCCTTTCGTTCTTACAAGGATCTAAATGCAACTGTATCTTCCACGTGCTGGCATTTGGCTTTACAGATGAGTCTCTGGGGGTTCTGTCAAGAAGGGACGGCTTCATCAGATACGACGGACTGGTCTGAGCTTTCTAGCTTGCTCTGTTTTTATACAGTGAATTCTCTCTCCTACAAGGTGCCGAGTTGCAGCCAGACGGTGCTATGTGGAGTAAAACACTTAACTAGAGACCGTGGAAACCAAATGGTGAACATTGTCAAAAACAAATAACTTTTGTTGTTGTTTTTTGTGCAGCACTTACAAATCTAAAGGATCCTGTTTAATTCTATATGTGTGGTAATCTCAATTATGCACCTTAATAGTAATAGTAATAATGATGATTCCCATACTTTTCAGAGAAGACAGATGCACTTATCACCGCGTTTAGGGGAAGTTTTGCTTTACAAATTGCTAAGCATGGCAGCTTCCGTAAGTGTAAGCGATGTATTTACAAACATCTTTTATCTCCCCTATTACTTTGAAGAGATTTTATCTGACACAAATGACCCACTTTTTCAGGAACTATTGAAGACATCTAAATTAAGTTTCCGCAGAATAAAAAGTGTTACTGTAAAAATGAAGAGGCAACATATGCTTGTGAATAATTTTGGGTTGCTATATATATAGTGGCACTTGAGTTTAAGGAATGAGCATGATTGGTTGCATGGTGACGTGTGAGAACTTATTCTGTAATCCTGGTTTTCATTTCCGTAGTGTTCAGTCTAACCTTGGGTTTTTCATAGTATTCTCTGGCTGGTAGACGAATTCTGAGGCGATTACTCGTCTGCTACGGTTTCCTTTCCATAATTCCTCTTTCATTTTGTTTCCTTCTCATCTTTAGGTGTCCTAGGTTTCGTAGTGTATGGTGATGTTAGACGGTTGGCGTGGATCATTATTCAAAGGAAACAATACGTCCCGTGGACACTAGAGGGCTACTTAGCCGTTCATCATCCTCTCTAAGCAGGTACAACAGTGGGACGGGTCTTGGGTATAGAGAACTTAGGGACTTCCGCGAGTCTTTGTGTTGGGTTCCCTCACTTCATCACTTCCTCCTACGAACTAGATATTTGGAAGACGCTGAACTGAAATGCCTACTTTTCGTTTTTATATTCTACTATTCACACCTAGGAAATGCAAAGGGACTATACTTTTTCTTAGGATTAAAGGGCCCTCAATTTTTTTTCTTTTCTTTTTTTATGAATTTTTAGTGCCGACTTTTTGGATGGAATGCAATGCTTTCTCTATTTACTTTAGTAGAGACAGTCCAAAAATGTGTTAATACAATGGCATTTGTGGTCTGCTTCCATGGTCCAGGGGTGTGCGAGCTTTCTCACTCTGAGGCCCCCGTTTCAATTTCGGGTCGGAGTGTGGAAATTTTGCCTTAATTAGGGTTATTTCCTAGTCTCTGTACACTCTCGAAATGAGGATGTGAAAGTGAATGTGCTTGTAAACTAAGTACCATAAAATGTTTCAATCAACTACCCCCCCTCCCCCCTGTAGAAATGAACCTCTTCAAAATAGCACTGGTTATACCGAAAATATATACATTTATTTGAAGTTAAACATATACTCTTTCTGCTGTAGTGCTTGCAGTGTTAGCTAGCACCTCTTCCCCTTTTATTGCAACGAAGCAAACCCGGATACTGCATTAATGCTAATACTCAAACATAGTCCTGCTAGTTAGTGACTGAATTGCAAACACATTTAACACCCCTTCCTCGTTTTAAACACGCAAATGCGAGCATCATGTTGCATGTAAATCATGGCGATAATTTATTTGCAGCGGAGTGGAGGTTGGTGTAGCGCGGGTTTTTACATAAATCATGTTTACACTTAACACGGAAACTCGTACACCTGGTTTTGGCTATAATTTCCGGAGAGGAAGGCGATTATATTATCAAGCTCCTGTATGTGTGTGTGGGTGCGCAAGTTAAATATCGTTCACATGAACGCGTATCATACAGCGCCTCGGAGAGTAATTCGCTTACCTCAATTTGCAACGGTAGGTCTTCCACAGGCACGGTCGGTCAATACGATTACCTTACCCCTCCAGTATGAAAGAGATTCAGTGTTCTTGCGAGGCATATGTTCTGCTTTGATGGCGCCGCTCGCCTCTCATTTTTTTACCTCAAAACACTTTATCAGAAACGCTTTCCACAAAAAGCCAATCGGATGTAAATGCATATTCATGCCGCTAAAATCACACACCTGTTTGAGTTTAAAGTAAATCTACATGTGCCTTGAGGCGAACTTGTTTGAATACTTATTCCTTTAACTTCCCCTTTCCCTCATTCGTAATTCAGTTTTATGTATACCACTTACCCAGGGTTAGGGTCATACAACGAAGGGGGATCCCTCACACACTTGAATTTGCATAGATCCACACAGGAAGGAATTCCAGAGAAAGAATCACAGGAGGCAACATGTCGCAGGAAGACATACCACAGAGGCGCGAAGAAGTCCCTAAGAATTCCTGGCTCGAAGACGTGATCCAGCTCCCTAGAGAGGGTAAAAACGATCTATCGACGAAGCAGCGCTTAAGTCTCCACAGGGACACTTTAAGAAGCAACCGCGCCATCTGTCTGTCACCGCCATATGTCTCGAAACCTAAAACCACACCTGAAAAATGAGAAGAAAGACGAATGAAAGGGAATTGACGAAAGAGAAATCGTGGTAGATAAGAAATCACTCCAGCATTTGCCTACCGACCAGGGAAAAGCACGAAAAACGCAAGATCAAATGGCTGACGGGAATCGAACTCGAAACCTCCAGAATGCGGGACTTACTGAGCCACCTTGTACGATTACCTCTTACGTAAGTCAGATATTGTTATATTTCGACGGAATATATACTTTCTATGGAAATAGTAGTTTTGAATTTTTCTAAACAAAGGAAAAAACAGCAGTTACGAAACAAACAAGAAAAACAAACTGATATCTGTCGTATTCGCATTCTTTCCTTTGCTATTCTTAAACTAGCGCGAGTCATTCTTTTAAAAACCGAGTTGCTCTGTGATGGGTTCGAAATTCTTGCGCTGTGCATGACCACTTCCCCCCCCCCCCCACAAAAGGAAAAAAAAAAAAAAGAGAGAGAGAGGAATAGGTACAACTTGCCACGTGTGTATTAAAACCAATAACAAAGAATATCTTGGAAATAGCCATACGATATCTATGTTTTTTGTATACTAAGGCTATGTCTTATGGTTTAATAGCTGTAAGTCATTCAGGATGAACAGACTGTTCGCAGGAAGTTTGACATATACCTACATTTTGTATGTCGTGCAATGACCTTAAACGTAGAGTATGGTATTAAAGATCTTAAGAGCAATTTCTACTTTCTGTACTGGTAAGTAGGGGAAGTATTGTATTCCACCCAAAAATTCGATGTCGATATTTCACGAAAATATATGTTTTGAGGCCCTCTGAATCCAAAAAAGGTATTTTTAGAAAAAGGTCCGTGTGTGTCTGTGTGTCTGTGGACAGCATAACTCTAAAACGAAAAGTAGGCTAAAAACCAAAGTTGGTATTTAAGTCTAATGTCTTTCAAGGATGCGACACGAAGATTTTGAAGAAAATAGCCCCACCCTAAACTACCCTTTACATAGAACATTTTTCGAAAATTTTAATTTTCTTGACAGTGACTCTAACGCTTTTGATTAAAATGTTATATGTTTGAGATATTTTTATAACAAATGAAATGTATATCTTGAATTTTCTGGCTATAGCCCCTGTAGTCGTATTTACTTTACCATAACTGGTAAACCGTTAGAAATAGACCAAGTTATACTACAAAAAATGTAGATCTTGCTAAAATACACAATTTATATCTCAATAAATTTTCTTGTAGGGTGAACCATTTCGTTTATTTGTGGAAAACAAAACTTTCGTGAAGTGGAACATCGTTGTTCATTTTTTTATATGTTGAAAATGTGCAAAGAGAACGGGATCTCAAAGCTTTAAAACATTTGACTATCGCACAAAACCTATTGTATTCTAATATTCCCCTTGCACCTACAAGGAAATAAGCAACAAGATAATTTGTACAAATGTTTATCTTAACTAACACGAAGAAGATATAGGAATAAGAGTTTGTAAGAATGGTTACTACAAGAGTAGAGAAAGTCATATGAGTGCAATACATAAGATATTTTAAAATAAAAAGTAAGAAAACCGGTTCCATGTAGAACAGTGATATCATTTGGACTCGCAGTCAGAGCTCCCTCTGTCGCTTGTTTTTCACGTATTGCCGCGTGGTATAATGCCTGTTGCATGTTTGGTGATCCAAAAGTAGAAAGGTATTTTTGCCATCCCTAATGGTACTTTGCGGTAGGGATTATTATTATTATTATTATTATTATTATTATTATTATTATTATTATTATTATTATTATTATTATTATTATTATTATTACTATTACTATTGATAAGTGATCTGCTATTAAAACATTCTTAAAAAGAAGAATTTCGTTATTTTTGTGGTTATTTATACACTTATACATTGTCAGCCACTTATAAAATCATAGAATTACAGTAAAATCTCGTTTATCCGGATCTCCGGATTATCCGGATTCTGTTTGTAGATAATTTTTTAAAACTTAATGTTCACATTACATAATAAATTAAACCATGATACCAAGAACGTAACCATAAGTACGCCAAATATTAGTTTTTTGCTTTGATGCAATGTGGGGTTCCTGCATAAATTGTACAATAAATTATGATAATACGTACTGCATTGTATTGTAATATGCTACGTGTTGAGTTTAAGGAAGATTTAGTAGTGTGTCACGCGGTGCTGACGCGGTATGTCTCACCAGCTGTAAATAGCGCCGGAAGAAAGCGTTGACCTTGATCCCTACCTATCACTATACCTCCTTCGATCTCCTCAGTTTTCGTACTGTTTTTTAACGACGTGTAATTAAATTTATCGTGTGTGTTTCAACCAGATTGTTTTTGTGTCTTATCGATAGGTTTGGGAGTGTAATTTAAGCTTCGTTCAAACACCACACGTATTCAAAACAGAATACCGTGGATCAATCTGTTAAAAAATCATTTGATCTTATGTGATTAATATTTTTACATTTGTTAACGTGCTGTACATAATTTTGTAACAAGATATAGTTTTATATGGTCATAAACGGCCAGTTTGCATGTTTAAGGGTTTAGGAATTTTGTTTGGCTTATTACTCGTATATCCCGGATTGTGCGGATTTTCGATTTTCCGGATTGCCTTTGGTCCCATTAATCCTGATAATCGAGGTTTTATTCTATCGTGATTTCATGTTATATTTTTATGAACAAACATTGCACTTCAATTCTTTGTGGTAATATAGTTCCTGCAGAAAAAGTGTTTCCTCTTTGGTTTTCAATAGTTATTCAGTTAACGATAATACAATGATGGTTATGACAGTGTGATTATGATAGAACATTTTGGTAACTGAATCTACCATAGTTCCTCTTGGAAGTAACAGATACAGATTTTAGGTAGTCGGTGGAAGGTTGTGGTAAATTGTGGGAATTTAAATTTACATTTGTAAGGCAAAGTGAAAATAGAAACATCATTGTTAAATGTGGTTGGGGAGATCTGCACATATCAGAATCAGGTCAGAGGAATCCACATGCGAATGCCTACATGTCCTTGAGCAAGGAATCCTGTGTGTTTGCGAGCAGCAGTCCCGAAATTACACGCATACCAATTCGGAAGCGCGTGTTCCTGGCTTTCATCTTCCACCCTGTTGTTCCTTGCTGATTACTGTGCAGCAACGTTCTGAATACGTCTGTGCCCCCGAGTTTTCCTGCAATAAAGTTCATGATATCGATTCACTGCTCCGCGTGTTTGTCTCGAGAAAGGAATAAAATGCTCTTTGTGCACTCGTGTGTAAGAAGGCTGATGACCGAATTTAGGTTCATCCACAGCTGCACCTCTGGCGTTCATTCTAGTTGCTCTGTTGAATTCAAAGAGGAGATCTCAAACACTGCACGATATCGGATCAGTTTTCTACGTGGGCACATCTCTGTAATCAGATGTTGCATACTAGATGAGCCAAAAAGTATTCTCTATTGGTGCCGCGTCTTAAATTGGTCGAGGCAAAACTTGCATCCGTTTCCCAAGATTGGGTGGTTATAATAGTCGTCTTGAACTGCTGATACAGCATCCAGCTGAAACATTCACTGATCCGGGTGTATCTTAAAAAGTTCAATACATTTTTTGACAGTTTTTTTTTATTCACTTGCCGTTCTTGATCGCATGGAGAAAATTTGAATTTTTGACGTTCAGTGCTTCATGCCCTGTTATTAGAACGGTGCAAAGTAATGCACGTACCATCCTTAAAACCAGGATATTCCTGCTATTTTGTTTGTAAGAAAAATTAGCAATTTTTCCTTTGTTGCTATTACTTTTTCTACCTTGTAAATAGTAGGTAGAGAGGGTATTGCGTTTTACCATAATTTTGATACCGATGTCATTTAATCTTTGAATAACAATAAAAATCAATAGGAAAAGTCCTTATATGTGTCTGTGGAAAAGAAACTCAAGAACGAACACTCGTAAAATGCCAAACTTGGTATTTCAGTTCAGCAACTTCCAAGGATGCGACACGACGATTTTCGAAATTCCCCCATTCTTTACATAAGAAAATTGAAAATGTTGATTTTGTCAAAAAATAGCCCTGAGAGTTTGCTTAAAATCCCATATGTGCAACACATTTTCATAACAAACGAAAGGCGTATCTTGAATTTTCTGCGAATACTCTCTGAAGTCCTTTTCATTATGAATTAATTTTGCATAACTGTCAAACCATAAGAAATAGACAACATCTTATTAACACAACAAATGTAGATCTCGATAAGGGACAGAATTTGTCAAGTAAATTTATTTACTTATTTGTTTATGTTGTGGATTTGACTATTTCCGAGATACTCGTTATTGGTTTCAATGTTAAAATATCTATGCTTTTTTATAGTGGGAAATCGTTTGTCTATATGTAATAAAGACTTTCTACGAATGTATTAGCACGAAGGAGATATAGAAAAATAAGGTTTCCCAAGAATAGCTGAAAAATGGCTAGAAAAAGACATGTGAACGTAACTCAAGGCTTTTAAAAATAAGCACAAGGCTGTAACCGTCGTGAGGTAATTTTACTATCACTTTCGCTGTTTCTATTTTCATCTTCCATCGTCACCATCATCCCCTCACCTCCATCGGGTCTAGCCACGGTTTTTTCAGCCACTTATTTGTAGTCTCTTCCTCTTCTAGGTCTTATTATTAAGTTTGAGTTATAACTCCTGTCTCACCAACAGGGATCTATCCTATCTCTGTGGTTCCTGTCCCACAGTTTCGGCGCAGGTTCCAACTTGTGTGCTCATTACCCCTTTTGTGCGACACTAGGTGCAGAGCCGTTCCATTGTCAACTACACCCACGTAGCTCCATAGGGGCCGGGTCCCCATGGGTATCTCGGCGGCCGTGCGTCGCTGGTCTGTACACGGGGACCCGACGTGTTACCGCTGTCTGGGGCCCGATGTAATTTACCACAAGTCCCCTGAAAAGCCTAAAATGGGGAGCCACCGACAGTTATTCCGGTGGTAGGTACATAAAGTCGGGCCTACCTTTGGTGGACATGTCGCATGCCGGACCGCAGTGATAGGCGGAGGGTAACTTCTCCGACGTACTCCCTGAGATCAGGTCTAAAGCGGGTGCCACGGGCCGGCACAGACCGGAAGATTTAAGTGTCCTTTTCCTTTATCCCCCGGATGGCAGGCTGACGCCGACGGTCCGGAAGGTGGACCCTGTAGTCATGTCTCCTTTGCACTCCACCCCTTCAGCTCCTAGATTTTTGGTTATGCAATTAACAAGTGAGAGCAAGAATATGACAAATTTGAGTCCTTTTTAAATCCAACGAGAGCTAGACAGGATCTGCGGTCCAGTTGAAAACGCTACACGTTGCAGAGACGATACCTTGCTGATAGAAGTACAAGACCACCAGACGCCGAAACTGTTTAAAGCTACTCTGCTAGGCTGCTACCCCGTCACTATGATCAAACACAAAACCCTCAACAGTTGCCGCGGTGTAGTGAATACTTCAAGCTTAGATGACCTGTCCAACGATGAAATAGTTAACTGTGTATCTGATCAAGGTGTTACAGCAGCGTACCTCTTAATTGGTAAGCAGAAGGTCTGTGGTTCAAATTCCAGCTGTGGCATTGAATTTTTAAGTTCCAGTTCTACCTCTCAAATAAATTTAGTTCTTTTTACGGCGCACATAACGCTGAAAGAAAGTCAATGTTGAATATTCTGCTTCAAGATTTTAATGTATAATAGGAAATTATGGACATCCTGACAGGGCAGCCTTATTCATACAGTTGCATTTTGTTAAAGTCCCAGGAGAACGACGGGGATTAAATAGAATGTGATATCAGCAGAGATGAATAAACATAACATAACTTGAAAGCTCCTTAGAGCATAGTGAATGAACGTACTCTGTGGAAGGATTTATTAGCCAGTGATGCGTGAAGTTGTCATCCCTTCGTTTGCCTCGGTAAATGTAATTACAGTTCATTACTCACTACTCTAACTGGCTTTTTTCTTATCTTTAAAGGACTTTAATTATAAAGCATGTAAAAGCATGAAAGCAAAGTTCCTAGCAAATGCTTACCACCAAGTATAGAGTGTCACAGAAGAAATGGTGGGAAAATCTAGTCCAAAGAGAGAGAAGAGTGGTTAGTTTGACTTATTCTATTATTGACATTCTCTATTATTTATTAACGATAGATAATATGATCATACATCAATTGACTTTTGTAGGAAGGGTAATTCATGTATTAATCCTTTCGTACTAACTTGTGCAGTCTTTCGTGGCAGTGTACTGCATGTTTCTTATTCGTGACGTACGTGTGCTATTTGCACACTTTCCTTGTTGAAGTGCATTTACTTCAGATATCGCTTCTCACCTGTTTTCCAATAGGTCTGCAGGTTCTGCTGAAGGTTGATATAACTTGAATCCAAGTAGCAATAGGAAGTGTCTTGCTGAAACAAGACCTGCCGCTATTTCTAAGAAACAGTACTGATGTGCAGTACTGTTAGCAGTTTCGCTCATTAATGGTCATCATCATCATCATCATCATCATTATCATCATCATCGTCATCGTCATCATCACTCTCTCCACTTTTTATGCTGTGTATAATACGTAGTGTATTCCACCCAAACATTTGATATCGAGATTTCACCGGAAATATTTCTTTTGAGACCCTCTGGATCCAAAATAAATATTTTTAGAACAAGGTCCTGTTCTGTCAGTCTATGAACAGCATAATTAAAAAAACACAATCAGTTAAATACCAGACTTGATATTTAAGTTCATCTTTTAATATATGTTTAAGATATTTTCATGACAAACGAAAATATGAATGACTGGGTTTCTTGGGAATTTTCTAAGAAGTTCTCTTCATTCTGGATGACTTTTGCATAAGTGATAAACCGTAAGGGATAGAGAAAATCATATTACACAAAAAATGTAGATCCCGCTAAAACACGCAATTTATATTAAGTATTCAATATATCTTTCTTCATTTGTAATATCTTGACCATGGAAAAATAATGCAATTTAAAAGCCGTGACATTGCAACCAGCTTGAAAAATTTGGATATCGCTTAAAATCTACTGTATTCTCCTTGCACCTACAAGAAAATTTGCAATCAGGACTCTATGCAAATGTGTATCTCACTTAACATGTAATATATAGAGGAATAGGCATTTGTAACAGAGTTTATACAAGAGTAGAAAAATTCACGTAAGTACAACCATGCATAGTGATCCTAACTAAGAGGGCAATGCTAATATATAGTTTGAAACATTGAATATAAAGAAAACAGAAATCAGATGAGCAAATCATCCTACAAATGACAAAACTAAGCTCGCAGAGAAAGATGGAAGCATTGAAGGGGATCAACAAAACCGGATATCCCAAAGGAATATATGAGTACCAAGTGTATGGGAAAATATATATTGGAAGACCGATGAGAAGACGAGGATAGACATGATGTGGGAACACAATATATCTCCTAATCCATGAAGAGATGGTGATTATGATGATGATGATGATGATGATGACGATGATGCAGATTAAACCTGCTGTTTATATCGAATAAGATGGATGATCTGTCATTTTCATCAGTTATAATGATTAATCAGGATTCTACTGCAGCTGTCCAATTTACCCCAGTAGAAGTTTTAGCAGAGATTTAAAATTTTGTAAAAGTTTGTGTCTTCTAGAAGCTAACCGCAAGAAAGATTACATCCAAGTAATGTTATTGTTTTTTATCTGTATTTAATGTGTGAGCAGATGTGTTGAACTTCAGAGTTCAGAGAGACCAGGAAGGAGATAAGCGGCTTTCAACATCTACAGTGAAGATTCCTCAAGTGTGTGGGAATAATTTGGGAGGAGGATTGCGTTTCTTATGTCAGCTGTTCCAGTATTCCCATCCGCTTTTCTTCTTTTCTTTTATCCTTTTCGCTGCATAACGAAAATTCCCTCCTGCATTATTCACTCAGCTTGTTAATTGCATATCGGCACAAGAGCTAAATTAACTACAGTTAAAAGATCAAAGGTTTCGCTGTGCGAATTTCTGTGCTGTTTTAATTAAAATGTTTGCAATTATATTAATGATGGTGGTGGAAATGTTGAAATGATTATGTGAGAAAATAACGAGACATGTTAATTATGATGTCGTGTAAGGAAAGCCTGCAGACAGTCACTGTAATTTGTGTTGTGGCTTTTTACCTCGTTACAAATTTACTGTTTTCCTGAGTTATTCTTTAGCCAACTCTACTGCTGTAAGTTGCTTATGCAGTGCCCCAAAATGTAAATACGGAAAAATGAGATGCTTGTTAGACTCTGACCTATTTTGTCGGATGTCGACATACTTGACTGGTTCAGTACAATCTTCGGAAAGATGCATTCACCCTTCGCTGTCTTAATAGAACTGATTCTAGGATGTCAATATCGGAGAACATGGGCTTGTATAGCTACTCAGCAATAGCGTAACGTAACCGGCCGCTAAAAAAGCAGTCCATGAAAAATGCTGTATTTGAAAAAAGCGGTCAACTTGCTAGATCAGGTACCCGAAGAGGAATGTGAGGGTAGAAATTCCAGTGTGTAAAATAAACAGTGAATCTCACTTACGTTAGGCGTACTGCTATTATATTAGTAATTATAAGTAATTCTGGGAGAGCGTCTGACCTTGAGTGGAATATTTTCGAAAAGTGCCTCGATTAAACACCAACTCCCATCACATTTTTTGAAGCTTTGGACTGGAAGAATGTTTTATTTTTGATTAATTTGGTCGATCAGCTTAATAAATGTCACTATTTTTTGAGTATTCTATTCCCTAGCTCTCTTCTTCGCCTGTTAAATGCGCTGTTTCAGCTCTAAGTTGGCTTCATTGGGTGCTCCCCACTGATGCTCCTATGTTCTCTAAATATTCATCTTTATGGACGTTTATTGAGTGTTTTTCGGTCCATTTTATAAGAACCCTAATGTTTCTCTGTACTTTGGTCATGGAGCCTTATGAAGCGCAAATAGCTTTTCCTCATCAGCAGTAATGACTTCCATCACAACTGCAAATCACTTCCAGCGAAACAAAAACAGCAAATCTACGATAAAAATAGTAAAACGTGATGCATTACACGTGCAACATGACATGCAGTGTATGGTACGTGGCTAGCTTTTTTACATTCTTGTATCCCTTAGGGGCCCTAATGACCAAGTTGTCGACGGGCCCTTGAAGACAACACACTCACTCACTCACTCACTTGTATTCCTTATAACCAAACCAGTCATACTCAAGTAACAAACAATCCTCAGTCCGCTTATTTCGCAATATTTCGCAATATTTACCTGGCCGTTTTTTCACATACTATAACGCAACCCCGCAAAACACATATCCTTTCAATGCATGTGCATTTAGTTGCACTACTGCTGACAAATATGACACGTCACATTTTGATTCTTTCATTCCTGTCGCGATGATGTACATGAATTCAAGGGCGTTCAACTGCTTGGTCATCAGCGCCCTTATTCAGCGAATCATGGCAAAAGCCGGAGATAAAAGTTAAATATCGTATAAAATAAAAATCCTACTAATGGCATAACTATACATAAATATGCTAAACTAATGGGGCAAAATCCAGATTTAAGACAAAAAGGCTGAAATCTATTATCTAAAATTCTAAAGATGTTTACCATGGATAAAACTTGAACATTATTTTGACCGCGTATTTATCATCCGCAAGGCTGACCAGCAGTTGCAGAGTCCCGAAGTGAGCCAGGGAAACACATTGTAACATCATGTGACAGACCGACAAAAGTTTGCCACACAGCGAACAAAGAGGAGGTGGTTCACCCTTTAATATGTGACCATGGGTAAAATTGCACTGGACAATACGCAAGCTACCCAAGGTCATTTCCTCGTGAGATATACGAGAGGAGGTTACCCAGTTTATTGGAATTTGCCGTCTCAAGAGAGGTTTCATACAAAATATGATGATCAATGCTGCTTCTCCCTAACAAATGAAACTAAGACTGGAATGGATATACATTTCTAGCAACAAGTGAAGAGGACTATCCTTCGGTTTACACAGGCCACGTGATGGCAAAAGCGTATATCTATCGTGAGTCTTTTTATGGCTTTTATTGCCTGACTGCATTGCACAGGATTGTTTACCATACCTCCTTGCCATTCAGAGGTGCAGATTAGCCAACCAGGGTGATGGGGATGGAAAGGACAAGACTATAAACAGACATAGGAATTTCCAAGCATTAAAGCCGGAATGAAAAAAAATTAGGATGAAATGTTACTAGAATTTTAGGCATTGTCCTCAGATAGGAAACCAGCCTCCTTCCTGCTACAGTCTGATGACGTGCGTAGACCACGCAAGTGTGTTTTATCTGCCGTCAGTGGTGTTTGGTCGCTGTACTTTATGTTCTAAGTATTGCTAACGGCTAGGTTAGGTTAGGTTATTTGTTTGGTACTTTTATCCTGTTGCCGGTACAGTGGACGCGGCTTGCAGGGATAACAATTTACATATCTATATACATCTTTGGACTTTTAATATTTATAGTCTTTTTGGGTTTGCCCAAACCCATACGGGGTGTAGCTAACTCGAGGCCAAGTGCTTAAGAATTCCTATGTCTAGTTATAAGAAACAGGTTTTATGTGGTAAACGAACCGAATAGTCAGTACACTATTGGCCAGTAATGTATGTTATTAGCTGCTCCCATTACGTCTTGAAAGCTATTGATTTATACCAATATACTATATATAAATGGAACAGCAATTTAAGGCCAAAGCTATAATTTGCTTCACCTACTAGTCGATATTCAATTTGTGCCCTCGCTGTGCCATAATTGGGGAAGTGGAATATTATTGGAGGGCTGAGCTGAGCTCATTAAAAGTGGCTATGAACTTAACAGATTCGCGATTTGTATTTTCATCAAGAGAAAGGTTAACTCGTGTTGGAATTGTTTCAGTCAAAGCACACATTTTAAGTGCTCATACCGACTGCGCAGCGAAGTGGTATTTTGGAGCACAAATTTAACGGTAGACCGGGTGCTTGCCATCGAATTAGCATACAGCAGCTACCAACTATTTCACAGTGAAACCTGTTTCTGAAATGTATGGCAAATATTCAAATGTTTGCACGAGAACTAAAACGGCAAACTTGGAGTAGAAACTCTATTTGTACGTATTAAAGTTTAGAAAGATTATACATGTTACATAAATAGTAAGTCACTTTTAGCTCGCTAAAACAGTACGAATACATTTTAATATTTTGCTTCATGTTTTGTGGTGTATTGCTTTAACTCTTTTTCATACATTTGTATACACGTCGTAATCTATGGAGTTGTGTTCTGCTTGAAACTTAGCGGAAACCTGTTAATTCCTTGATTTTTTTTTCTCTGCTGGTAAGTAGGCGAAGTATTGTATTTCACCCAAAAATTCGATATCGAGATTTCACCGGAAATATATGTTAAATCCAGGAAAAGCATTTTTAGAAAAAAGGTCCGTGTGTGTATGTGTGTCTGTCAGTCTGTGTCTGCGTGTCAGACTGTGGACAGCATAACTCAAAAACGAAAGGTGGGTTAGAAACCAAAGTTGGTATTTAAGTTTCATGTCTTTCAAGGATGCGAGACGAAAATTTTGAAGAAAATAGCCCCACCCTAAACAACCATTTACATGGAAATTTTTTCGAATATTTTGATTTTCTTGAAAATGGCTCTTAACAATTTTAATTAAAATGTCATATGTTTGAGTTATTTTGATGCCAAATGAAATGAATATCTTGAATTTTCTGGCTATAGCCCCCGTAGTCGTATTTACTCTGGAGGACTTTTGCATAACTGGTAAACCGTTAGAGATAGACCAAATCATACTGCGAGAAAAATGTAGATCTTAGTAAAATACACAATTTCGGAGATATTCCATGTTATGTGTATGAGTTTCGGAAAACGTTAAACTTTAGTGAAATGGAACATCGTTGTTCATGTTTTTATATGTTAAATGTGCCAAGAGAACGGAATCTCAAAGCTTTAAAAGATTTGACTATCACTCAAAGCCTACTGTATTCTAATATTCCCCTTGCACCTATAAGGAAATCAATAAGATAATTTTTACAATTGTTTATCTTAACTATCACGAAGAAGATATAGGAATAAGAGTTTGTAAGAATGGTTGGTACAAGAGTTGAGAAAGTCATGTGAGTACAACACATCAGATTTTTTTCTATGAACTACTAGCTGAAACACCGGTGGTTTGACGACTTATTCCTAGAACTTCCAAGCTTTGGTTGCACATACCCAGTAGTCTTATGTTTCTTTGGAGACATTTAAAATATATTACTAATACGCTTAAAGAAGAATAATTAAAACTATTACGATACTATAAATAATAAAAATAAATAAAAACACCGGAAAGACTCTGCCCAAAAGCACTGTTGAACAACTACAAATAGTAGTGAAAGAAACAAAACATGTATTTCCAGTAAAACCTGGACATCTTCCTCTACCTTACTTCAAGAACTTAGAGAAGTATCTCTTTTAATTGTGATGTCGGTGAGCATAAGGTTGGAATTTATTTTACCCGAAACGCTGCGGTTAATAATTTCAAAATACATTTTTTATTGAAAGGTTCAGTATGGAGTATACCACAATCTTTAATTCTTGTTTATTGAACTACTATGGGATAACGAAAACATAACACTGTAATCTTTGTTCTCGTCATAGAAATCATATTCATAATCTGTGCGTACTGCGACCTTGGTATAAATTAACTAACCTGCAAGTTATTCGCAGTAATTTGATTCCCTTCTAATATCGCCTGGGTAGTCATTTAAACCTGCACAGCTTAGTGCAGAACAAAAGGGCGTAGGAGATCCTTAATCTTTTCCCTTCTTTTCTTTTTCACTTTTCCTATATGAAAAATATATATAAGCACCAACGCGTTTTCGGATGGTATTCGATTTCATCGGGCAAATTCCTGGCGTGGTTGGGCTCCGATAAATATTTTATTATTGCGCGAAAGAAGCAACGAAGGAATTCACCGCTGCTGGCAAATTCACACTGATGAAGCAGAAATTCAGATCACTTCCGGTTCGGTGGGTATCGCCAAGGAGTTCATGGAAATGCAAATCAAATAGAAATTCAGGTAGCAATTACAGTGTGTGGATTATTATTTGCAAAAAAGGAAACTGAGAAATAAGCAGCAGAAATAAGCTTGCTTTTCTTTCTTTCTTTCTTTCTTTCTTTCTTTCTTTCTTTCTTTCTTTCTTTCTTTCTTTCTTTCTTTCTTTCTTTCTTTCTTTCTTTCTTTCTTTCTTTCTTTCTTTCTTTCTTTCTTTCTTTCTTTCTTTCTTTCTTTCTTTCTTTCTTTCTTTCTTTCTTTCTTTCTTTCTTTCTTTCTTTCTTTCTTTCTTTCTTTCTTTCTTTCTTTCTTTCTTTCTTTCTTTCTTTCTTTCTTTCTTTCTTTCTTTCTTTCTTTCTTTCTTTCTTTCTTTCTTTCTTTCTTTCTTTCTTTCTTTCTTTCTTTCTTTCTTTCTTTCTTTCTTTCTTTCTTTCTTTCTTTCTTTCTTTCTTTCTTTCTTTCTTTCCATCTTTCTCTCTCTCTCTCTTTCTTTCTTTCTTTCTTTCCTTCTTTCCTTCTTTCCTTCTTTCTTTCTTTCTTTCTTTCCTTTTTTGTATTTTTTCCTCGTCTTAGCTTGCCAAAATAGCGGCCCTACTTATAGCAATGTCGCTATAGGTGTTCGTGGTTTCCTCAAACTACGAATACTTTTATAAAAGAAACGTTTATTCCTGCATTGCGGTTTCTGAGAGACCGGTGAATTGATCAATAAACTCTGGTTATGGAGAAAAAGACAAAACGAAAACGCAGATATAGATAGATCAACGTTAACCCAGCACACAAGCAGACGGTGACCACAAATTTCCACTGTATAAATTTACGGCCAATAGAATACCACCACAGTGCCAAAAGACTCAACGAAAACCCTTCTGCAAATCCAGCCCTTAACTTGATCCTTTTTCCAGCACTTGGAATGGTACTTCATAAACGAGCGACGAAATTGGCACACGTACTAGGACTGTGTCTAAAGATGAGAAGACCGCATTCATTGACAAACAGCATCATAAAACAGGACACATTTTATCACATATTTCTAGCATTACATACTGGCTAAGAAAGCAAATAAGCGCAGATAAATATATTTGTGTTCAATTCGCAAGATGCTTTTGTTTGCCTTATAGCCGGAAATGAGATAAACTAAGTTTAGCTGATGAAAAGGGGATGGCATACAGTACACAAAATAGTGGCTCGTTTTTTTAACTGCTTGCAACGAAATAAAAATCCGTGAACGTATATACGGTGACGTCGGGTGGCCGTGCCTGTCAGATGCTCAAGATCTAGATACCTCACACCATTGTTAGTAAATACGTGGCCGACGACAATGAGCGCGGCAGAACAAAGCGTTTCCGGACTGTTCGCGAACTTTCTACTGGCGGTTTTTATGAGATCAGAAAAATATGGATTTCGAGAAAAATGCATGTTACGTCATTCTCGTCTATATAAACGAGTCGAGACGAGAGAGGTGTTTTTCTTGTGAGGTAGTCGTGGGTGTTGAACGTGACAGCTCCTGACAATGTGTGCGTGTGCAGTCATCGTAGAGTTGCGAGTGTGTTCCTATAGAGACAGTTCTGGGACATTTAATCCTCATGTCAAAGTTGTTGTGTAGAGCAGTTTTAGTGGGTGTGATCGTTTGAAGTAGTTTATAAGACCAAGTAAGAGAGTGAAGTTAGTCAAGGATACGATTGGACATAACAGCTGTGAATTGTAAGGCCACGAAGAACTGTGGACTGTGTTAACAGAACTGTGTTTTTGTGCTTCAGTTGTAGAAAATAAATAAAGTTATATAAAAGGTAACTGAAAGTGACATTTGTCACGATACACAAAGAGAATTATATCTGTACACTAGTAAATAGGCTATACCAATATACTGTGTTACATTAATGGTAGAATGTAACTGTTCACAAACCCAGCAGATAAGTTCACATTTTATCGACCGCTGAGGTGCTTATTGTGGATTACATTTTTGATACCGAAACTCTACAGACAATGCTTTTTTAGGTGCCTGAATAAAAATAAAAAAATAAATAAATAAATAAAAAAAAAAACAATATCAATGTGCATTTGTTCTTTTCGCCTGTCTCTAACACTTGGTTATCCTGTGAACATCATACAAACAGGAAACGTGTAGTAAATAGCTACTTCCAAGCGTAAGACCGTCATTTTTGAAGGTTAGAAGTAAGGTTTTCACGATATGCTACTCCCCCACCGTTTACACAGTTTTGCGCTACGCTAAAGACCAAATTATATCCCACGAGCAAGCATACACAGATACATACAATCTTGCAAGTTATAGAAGTGTCTCTCCCTCATTTCTGCCCTTGCTTTATGTGGAAATATTTTCTTTAGGACTTCTATTAAAATATATTTAATACTTTAAAACTATTAAATAAAATATACATCTGGAATCTCAGCCTTTGAAGCCCTTTTCATGCTTCTTGGACTTATAGGAATACCTGCTACAGAAACGAGGTAGATGTCGTTAATATATGCAATTTATGTAACAAATTTTGGCAATGTACAATTTGGAAATATTCGCTTCTATGGGTTATTGTTTTTGCATTCATAACAATGTGTTTTGAAGCATTAATTGGTCGTTCTTTTATTTCTAATGATCTCCTAATGTTAAATTTTGCTACGTTCAGAGCATTTTAGTGCTGTCTCAACTTACAAAAATATATCGTAGTATAGTATGGGCTGAAATAAATCAGGTTAACTGGAAGTTGTTAGTGAAGGAAAGCCTTTGTTTTAAACATTTGAAGAATGAATAGAACTGATAAGAACTGAGAGAAACGAGAAAGAGAGTGAGAGATGGTTAGGATTCCTCCCCTGTAATGAAGTTGCCCTCATGTAGCCTTTCCGTATTAACACATGCACATTTTTAGGCATTAGAAATGAGAGTCTATTCGGCTCACGTACGCAGATGACCACGTGACAATAGGAGATAAAGAAGACCAATCCTGAAACCAATTCACGGATAACAATAATACAAAATTACTAGCATTCACAGGTGTGCAACAGTAAGTGGTAATGCAAATGAATGTGAAAAGTCGATGAATGTTACATTATCTACTACAAAACCCTCTGGCATGAAGAGTTCGTAACAATCACCCATAATTTGCAATTCTAGAAAAGGCTAGATCAGTATGTGCTGAAAACGAATAACAACGTGTATAGATGCAGCTTTATAGAATAATAATGTTACAAAAAGAACAAAATCCGGTCCAGTTATTTATTTTTTGCCGCTTTATTCTCCTCCAAAACGTGTCGGTCTGGGTGGCTCAGTTGGTTAGACGCTGGCCTACGGATCCCAAGGTCGCGGGTTCAAACCCGGCCCAGAACGATGGTTTTTAAGTGTGCTTAAAAACGACAGCTCCATGTCAGTAGATTTACTGGCATGTAAAAGAACTCCTGCGGGACAAAATTCCGGCACACCGGCGACGCTGATGTGATCCTGGCAATTGACAGCGTCCTTAAATAAGAAAATAATTTTTTTTCCCTCCAAAACGTTTGCACAAATACATAGTTTATAAAATAAACACACAAGTTTGCAAAGCATTGATTTCACCTATAAAAATATAGAAAACTACATGACCCGGTGAACTTCATACCACCTAAAATTGATTTGATTCTAACTCTTCAAAAGTGATTGTCAATCCTAATCAATCTTCCAACTCAAATTCATTGTGATCCATAATATTAAATGCATTATGTAGGATTTGAGTATTTTATTTACACGAAAGATAAATGCAGTTCTCAACACAAAGTTTTCTTGAGAACTTTACAGTATTGAAATCCTCAAACTAACTCCTCTAAATTCGCTAAAATACAATTTGTGGTTATGTCTAAACCTGTCCTAATTCGTCGAGTCTCTCTCTGAAACAAAATTGAATGATTTTTTTGTTTAATTCTAAGCCTGAAAAGTCAATATACCTTAAAGGAATGGCTGATCAAAATGAAAGTCAAACGATAGGTCCACCACAAACGCCGTACATGTTTTGAAGGTAATCCGAAATGGCAATTGCCAATTTCGATTTATTTTTATTTTTGGCTATTCCTCTGGGTTTTTCCTAATGCTCTTTTTTCTAAAGTATTCCAGTGTTGAGGCGAACAAAATATAAATAAATTATTGAAATCGTTCAAGCCATTGTCGAGCTTTTGCGAGACTAACGCACGTCAATTGATTTTATATAGATTCAAATTTCAGTCCCAGGGTACTTTAACAAAAGACAGACAGAGAGAGAGAGAGAGAGAGAGAGAGAGAGAGAGACAGAGAGAGAGAGATGTAGGTTTAAGGGCACTCAACAACTTGGTGATCAGCCCTTTAAAACACTACATGGCAAAAGCCAGAATTGAATCGAAGTTCAAAGTTATAAGATGTCAAACGAGTATAAAGATTAGGTATATGAAGTTCTATACCCTCAAGTTGACGTTTGCCTTTTTTTTTTAAACAAAAGATGGGTACACATAATTTGAAGACGTAACGGATTAACCAGATCACTTGAAAATGAAGGAAAAGAACTGAATGGATAACTTCGCATGTCATATGTGTTAGCTCGTAAATGGGAAAGAGCTGCTGATAAATAAATGCAGCGACATGAGGGATCGGAAGAGCCTGAGGCATCCTTCTGTTAAAGTCGAACAAGACCAAAGGCGCCATCGAAATCATGGCTTGTGGCTGTTTGAGACGCACGATAGAGTTGCTTGTTAGTTGCAGGAACAAGTAACTTTCCGTCCAACTTGTTCTCGCTGTAGCGTGAAACATTCTGGCAACAGTTCCTTCAACTGTTGCTTCAGCTTTCCATGTCATGTTTCCAGTGTGACGTTAATTCGAATCTGATTAATCGCAAATAATTCCGTGCTGAAAGCACTTGAGTTGCCTAAATTGCTGCGGGAAAGATTTATAGTAGCACAGGCTATTCTTCTAGACAAGCCGATGTTGGTCAGGGTGCTCTCCCCACTGTTTGCTCAGCGGTTCTGGGGCTGACAGGAGTCGAGAGAGATTTACTTGGTGTGCCGCTTGTATAATGTTACAGCTCACAGCTCTGCTTGGAAAAACAAAAGAACTTTGTTTGCAGCTGTTCATCTAAACCAAACCATTTATATAGTGCAATATCTGCTACAATAAACATGGCGGAAAAGCGCAATGAAATATGCAATAATACGAGATATTACGAATATAGTACGGTACTAATGCAATAAGTGCGTCACTGAAGAATGGAGAAGACGAAAATACGAGAGGACTGGAATAATTTCTACTTCCGAGAGTTTTAATGGGTTTAACATGCGTGTATTGCATACTATGTTTTGGAAGTTGGTGAATAATGAATATGAATTTATTGAATGTTAAAACGTATACATCTTGGCTGACATGAACTCGGCCCGATCTCCTCCGTCATTGAACAGCCCTCTAAAATTCTCTACATATTTCTTTTTCCCCTGCTGGTTATTCTTTAACTACTGTTTATAAACTACTTCGCATTTTACTTTTGTCGTTTAATCACCTTTCCTCATGAACTTCCTTTTTACTTTCCATTTCCCTAAAATATTTATTATTTTAAATTGCCAATCTCACCTAAACTTATTTGTCCCCTTTCCATTTTCCCCTCATGGCTTCTTCCTTCATTTATCTTTCGTTTTTATATTCCTACTTGACTTTGGGATAAACTTTTGATTTCATCTTCCCCATTTATCACATTCTTCTAGTAACCTTCTAAGCATAATTCCATATCTTCATTCTCTTGCGCAATTACTACCTGGTCGTCCTAAATAATAGTAAATATATTGTCTGTTTACCCATCTCCAATTGGTACTCCCATTCGTGAACAGTTTTTGTTCCAAATTGATAATGCTTTATGTATAAATATCTTAAATAATAAACAATAAGGAAAAGGTTCCGACTTACATTTCTATAGTGGAGATGAAAAACAAGAGAGTGCAGATAGGAATTTTAATTCTGATTAGGCTATTTATGTATCCATTTATCTATTCCCTGACCGACGCCAAGGTGATCATTGTTATGGATATGAAATGGAAGTTACGGGAGAAAATTGGGAAAATATCATTTCTACTGTAGCATCACTCGAATTTGTTGTTCGGAGAACAAATGAAAGAAAGAAGAAACTGATCCACTTGGCAAAGGTTTCCGTCTCATGGGAGTTAGAATTTCTAACTCGGGCGTGTCTTACTTTTTCACTAGCGTTGTATTGGTTTCTTGTTATTCTCTGCATCTCTTTCCTCCAGACGAAGAAGGGAACTGTTGTGTCATGGAATTGAATCAGATCGGCTGACCCATGCAGGCCACCGGTGGACACTGTCGCCTCCTTCAGCTCTAATCAAACGTTTACCTTGCACGTATTTGTTGTATTGACATTGTTGACACTGATTCACTGGTCCGGTGCCTTTGTCAAAGCGATTGCGTCCCTAATCGTCTATAAACAACGTTTGTTTGGCACTGACGTGCTAATTTTATTTGCATTACTTTACGCAGCGATTATAGCAGAACAGAGATGCCAATACAGCCCTTTTGTGGCTAAATCTAATCTTTTTAACGAGTCAGTTATCCACGTTAGGCGTTGGTTTTTAGAAAAGAAGCCACTAAAAGCATTTCCAGCCATTCTAGTTTACACTGACCAATTTTTACATTCTTTCCTACATTTAGTAAGCAGGGGAAGTACTCAGTTCCATACAAAAATTCAGTGTGAGATTTTTCAGAAAATGTGTTTTGAGACCTCCTGAACGTAGAGAAAAGCATTTTTGAAAAAGTGTGTGTACGTGTGCGTGGATGGTTGGCTGAGGGTGGACTGAGGGTGTGTAGATAGGGGGTTTTGCGTGTGGTTGTGTCGGGATGGGGTGGATGTGTGGATATGGCCTGGGTGTGAGGGTTGTGGATGAGTTGTGGGAGTGTGGTTAGGGTGTGAGGGTGTCGGGGATGTGTGAGGGTGTTCAGTTGTATGTTTGTGTGTGTGCGTGCGCGTGCGGCATAACACAAAAACTAACGATCAGTTAAATACCAAACTTGTATTTAATTGTTTCGTCTTCCAAGGATGTGACACGAATACGAGGGTGGATCAAAAAATAACGGGAAACATTTTTTGGACACCATATTTTTCTATTCAAATTTTATTACAAATGATTTCGATACCTAGTTGAGTGTTGCCTATTGTGCTGCTATGGCTCGATGAGCAGGGGCGTTGTCCTGATGGAGGAACCATCCATTAGCAAATTCTGTCTCTTGGCAGTTATTTTCCTCTTGAGTGGTCCTTTAAGGACGTTACTGCAGTATTGGGCAGTTACTGTGGTATGTCACCACAGTTTTTGAAGTGAAGGGCCGTCCTAGACGTGGAGTATTTTCAAGACTTTTTTCACCATCTTTAAATTTTTTACGCAATTCAAAAGCACCTGCTTTTGATAAAGCTTGGTCTACATATGCTTTCTGTATCATTTTCAGCGTTTCAATTCCAGATTTTTTCAGAAGAACACAAAACCGAATTGACGCTCTTGTTCTAACTTGAAATCCATGTTGGGTCGCTTAAACACGTGCTTACATAATGTCTCCCTCAGCCAAACTGAACAGAACACGGACAGCGTCGCTCATATCCCAGCGTTAGTCAAAATTAGACCTCCCTGTTACCACGATTAGTAAATTTTAACGGGCGCGTGTTCAAACAGGAAAAAATAATTTTGATATATCCTCGTATTTTACAGAAAATCCCAAAGACTAAAGTAACGTATGCATGGACTTTTTTCTCGGAAACGTTGCTTTTCTCAAAAACGGTTAATACTGCATTGGCATATCTTCTATACAAAAATCATTGCCATAAATGTATGCCCTTTCGAAAGACTCCACCTGTCTGAATCAATTCTTCTAACAACTTACATTGTCAAGCCTTTGTACATAGTGCCTTTGTGCAAGTATTCCCCGTAAGCTAAGGCAGATTTAATTGTAAATGTTGCGCATGCTCAAAGTTTAACATCACAGATACTTGGTTGTTGAGGGGAACTTTGTCCGATTAAAACCATCTCGCAAACTTTTGCATAACTGGTATCCTGTAAAAGATAGACCAAATCTTACTGTACAGAAAGTGTAGATGTCGTTAGAAAACACAATTTATGTCTAAGTGCATTTTTTGTGTTGTGAACGATTGTAGAGATATTCGTTGTTATTTGTATGAGTTTTGCAATACTTATACTTTTCTCAAATGGAAGTTCGTTATTCACTTTATCACCTGGCTGTGTAAAGGTGACGCAATTTCAAAGCCTCCATAATATAGGGATCAGCTTTAAAACATTTGACTATCGCTCAAAGCCTACTTTATTCCCGTATTTACCTTGCATCTACAAGAAAATTAGCAATACGTAATGTGTGCAAATGTTTGTAAGAATAGTTAGCAGAAGAGTAGAGAAAGTCATGTGAGTGTAACACACCAGACTTTTTTTATTCAGCCATGTACTATAGAGGAAAATAGTAGAGCAGCTTATGTTTCAGCTTAAGTCAAGAAGTCGCTGTTCAAGTGTTTGCACTCATGCACCTAACACCTGTATATAATATCTATAGGCAATAAGTGTGTTAAAATAGTTCATATTTATAGTCCTGCTGCCTTTGCTGCGATGCTATGGATATATCATTTAATATGTGTTTGAAGTTTTGTGAACCATCTAGTGCAAATTCACCTCACAGCTGTTTATGTTAAGCTACTACCTCCATGATGGAGTTTACAGTACCACGAAGCCTTTGGCGCACAAATAAACGAGTCGATACATGCAATGTTCACATCAATGCAGTGTGATCCTCTATACTGGCTATAGGGGAGAGTCGCTTGTTCAGGTTATGACAGTCTTTATAAAGCAGACGGTGTCCCTCACTTCATTAACATTGTCTGTGCATTGCCAACATTGCTCCATTAGATCACACATACGTCCAACCAGAGCGTATCTTCATCTCTGTCCAGCATAAGCAGATAATTAACCTTCCCTTTCACAATGCTTTAGTCCCGGGAGAATTATGGACATCGGCTTGCTTGCAATAATTTGAATAGATTACCCAATTTACTGAAGTGTTTGTTTCTGCATCAGTCTCTGGCAAACAAACAAGCAGTTGATGCTGAGAGATATGGCTCAGGCGGTCATCGGCCAATCTAACTAGTGCTTTTGATGGTTTCTCTAAGTTGCCGTATAAACAGAAGATTTGATATTCCACCTACGTAGAGAAGAAATGGGAGTAAATAGGAGTAAGTGGCTCCTTCCGTTCCAAGAGTATTGAAGGATGATTTCCTGTAAATCTAATACTTAAAATTTAGTTCTCTCCGTGAATGCAATGAATGCACTACATTTAAATAGCCAAGATTCATCTACAATTAAAACATCAGAATTTTAGAGGTAGAGGAATCAAAAATAATGCCCGAACTAAGAGAGAAAGTCATGAATTATGTTGCGAAAATGTATTCACTACGCTGACTAACGGACGGCTGCTCGTGCTGGTTATTAGTTCTTCCAACAGGCGAGGTGGTGAGGTATTCTCATCCCAAAGTCTATCATAATATCACAATAGCAATCTATGAGCTACGGAGAAATGCATGCATCACGTGTCAGTGCATTCAAGGTGCAAATAGTGTTTATTAGAGCGCATTTCAATGAATTTTGCCGATGAATATTCAAGATAGGTGTGATTCCGAAATTTAAGTTACGAGATCAAGCGTATTTAATTTAACTTTTCCATCACGTTCATTCAGTGATGCTGTGACGTTGGCCGCTGGCGTCACAGTTTCTTGAGAAAAGCTGTATTTTCCAGGGAATTCACTGGCACTTCGACTCGGCTATATAAGCGTGTGAGCGAGTCAGTGTGAGAGCAGTTTTTCAGATTTGAGTTAGTTCGCTTTTAAGTTTGCAGCACTTAAAGTATTTGGTGAATGTATCGTCGAAGCAGCTGTTTGTAAGACAAACAGAAGAGTTAGCGAAGTTCGTGTCAAGGTTGTGATTGGACAGAACACCTGCGAGCTGCAAGGCCACTACGATTTTATTTGTGTTAACGATAAAAACGAGAATGGTGAATTTGTGATTCAGTTTTACTAGGGAACTAAAGTGACAGAAAAGGTTAATTGGACTTGTCATTGACACACTGGTGTCAGAAGTGGGATTTGTCATATTGTCATTTGTGTTATTTGTTATATTAGCTAATTTAGAAAAATACTACCTAAAAACTTAAAGACGCAGAATCAGTGAAGAACTTCGTGCGTACGTTTAAAGATGGTTTCGTTATGCAGCTTTGAAGCTTCCGCAAGCTCTTCTGTCGGCCGTGTTTGTTACTCCTGAAGAATAACTTCCCGTGGATCAGTAAAGATGGAGGTCATTCTATAACTTTTATGTTTCATGTTGCATGTCTTTGCAAAATGTTGAGTATACGCCTCTGTTAGCTAAGTGTATGTGGGAATAAGAAAAACGCAAAGTAACTGAGGTGGTTTCCTTTAAGAAACGCCGATGGACGCATAGGGAGGTGTATGTGCTTCTAACCCTTCTCTCCCTGCTGCCCTACTTCCATCCCTAGCCCACGCAAGTTCATAACCTACTATTAATAACACATATATGCACTACGGCTAAATACTTACTGTAATTAGTGCTCTATTAACTCAAAGGGGATCCACTTCCGTCATCATCGCAGAAACCGCCGTGTATCAGTTTACGTAAAGCAGATGATTATGGATTCCAAAATGGCATACCGGGTAATTTCCTTTCGCATGTAGGAGCTTAGTAACGTGATCAGATCTGATTGGTCGATTGAATGATTTCTATGTGTGTAACCGCATTCATTGCTCATCAACCCTTTATGTTGTATAACTTGTGTAACTGAATCTAACATAAAAAATCTGATGTGTTGCACTCATATGACTTTCTCTACTCTTGTACTAACTATTCTTACAAATTCTTATTCCTATATCTTTTTCGGGTTAGTTAAGATAAACATTTGTACAAATTGCCTTATTGCTTATTTTCTTGTAGGTGAAAGGGGAATATTAGAATATAGTAGGCTTTGAGCGATAGTCAAATCTTTTGAAGCTTTGAGATTTTGTTGTCTGTGCTCACTTAACATATAAAAAAGTGAACGATGATCCATTTCACGAAAGTTCTAAGTTTTCCGAAACTCACACACATAACAAGGAATATCGCCGAAATGGTTCACCCTACAATATAATTTATTTAGACATAAATTGTGTAATTTAGCAAGATCTACATTTTTTGTATAGTATGATTTGGTCTATCTCTAACGGTTTACCAGTTATGCAAAAGTCGTCCAGAGTAAATACGACTACAAGGGCTATAGCCAGAAAATTCAAGATATACATTTCATTTGTCATAAAAATATCTCAAACGTATGACATTTTAACCAAAATCGTTAGAGCCATTTTCAAGAAAATAAAAATTTTCGAAAAATTTTCCATGTAAAGGGTAGTTTAGGGTGGGGATATTTTCTTAAAAATCTTCGTGTCACATCCTTGAAAGACATTAAACTTAAATACCAACTTTGGTTTTTAACCGACTTTTCATTTTTGAGTTATGCTGTCCACAGACTGACACAGACACACACACGGACCTTTTTCTAAAAATGCTTTTTTTGGATTCAGAGGGTCTCAAAACATATATTTCCGGTGAAATCTCGACATCGAATTTTTGGGTGGAATACAATACTTCCCCTACTTACCAGTAGAGAAAGTAAAAATCTGTACTGAAATTTGGAAGCACTAAACCAACGCTTGCAAACTTTGAAATCACGTGCATTTTGTAACTGTTAGACCTTTTCGTAACAAGCAACCTCCACTCCGTTCTTAAATCATCCCACAACGTCTTTGGTTCCCAAAATCGCGGATTCAAACGCGGCGAAGGTCGATGGATATTTTCGGGCGTAAAAATACTTAGTAAAGCTTTCTGCGGAAGGGAAGTAAAGCCGTTGGGCTTGTGTCATAGATTTACGGCACCAAAGGAACTTCAGACGTGATAAAGGCGCCTCTGAGCAAAATTAGGTGGTCTTTCACGCCCAATTTAAAATGGGATATTGAGAACCATAGTAGTTAAAGAGCGTCCAGAAATAAAAATTCAGTTTTTCACCCCCCAGCTTTATGCTTTCAACGCCATATGTTTTGCAGAATTGACGACCATAGCTTAGGCCATCTTCAGTAAATGTGGAAGAATATGCCATGTGTTGCTATCATTTTCTTCTTAGATCGCTCGCATTTAGTTATCAAACATGGAAGTTATCAAACTAATTTTTATACACCCTTCTTGGGCTTTGCGTCTAAAACTTATATCGGGTGAACAATTCTTGGCGGAACCGGTTGCGCGGCATGCAGGCGGCCGGCGACGGTGGTTGCTTTGTCGGCGTTGCCCGATTAAATATCTCGTAGTATGGGTCGTCGTAAATTATTTCTAACACGCATAAACACTTCTCTGTAAATTGCCTGTTTTTAGATCCTTAGTTGGATATACATCAGACATTGCTAGTTTATTCACACGCGGAGATTTTCGATTAATTCTCCTGGCAGTTTTACATTTATTGTATGAACTACTTTCGTTTCAATTCATTGGTGAGGTGCAGTACTGGTGGGTGGGACGTGGTCAGCGCCCCGAGCCAGTTATGCGGTCTCCTCGACCTGTGGCCGCTACTTCTCCATCAGGTAGCTACTCAATTGGTCCTTCCGGTACCTAGCGAGACTGAGTGCATCCCGTGCGAGACCTCCCAGAGGGGATAAAATCCTCATGCTGGTACCCGGGTCCTCCGTGCCAGAGGTAAACGCCCTACCAACTGCGCTACGGAGGCATAATCTCGGTTTATGTAAATACAGTTAGTTACTTTAATAGAAGCAAACTACAGTACTTTGTTTTTCTCGGAATTCTGCTTATTTGCATAACTCTAGCTTACTCTAAATACCTCTAATTATAACAGTATATCATAAATTTCTGCAAACAAAAATTATATGCGAAACATAATTTTATGTGTTATGAGTGTGTTTAATGTTAAAAATGATAAAAAAAAATCAACATAAAGAAATCCTACAGTTGAGCGAGTAATAATTCATTTGTTTTTCAACTCAAAGCCCCTGATATGACCAAGGAAGTTGAGGGGGGCCGTACAAATGAAACACAAAAACTGGGAAGTTTAACGCTTTATAACTTTTAACAAAGGAGATTTGTTAAGATCTGGGAACGAGCCCTCCAGACAACTTAGAGGTCATTTGTAAGAAGACAAAAGATGCGACATGAGAATAGCTACCGCATAAACAAGGTGCTTCTCTAGTAAGATATTTCAAGATGCAAAGAGAAACAATAGGGAAGATTAATTTCTTAAAAGCGGCAGTTTTACCCTCTAAAAGAGACAGTTTGAGAATAAGGTAGGTATTTGTTATGTGTAGTAAGAACGAGGATGGCAGAAATAGAGCATGGCCTTTGCCGGTACCGTTAGATATGTAATCTTTAAGGTAAATAACCCACCTGTCACGTATCTTGGTTTAGTAATTGGGATAGGTCAACAGCTTGCAGGCTGGATTATGAAAGTAAACTTTAGTAATTATATCTCAATAAAGAAAGTATGTTATAGCCAACCTGTTGTCTTAACAAACGTCTTTACAAGCTCCGAAATGCGGCAAAATGGAATTAAAAGGGCAGAAAACGCAGCCATATCTGACACACCTACTTGTGTCATCATAACCTTTGGTCAAGAATTACTCCTTATAGGTGTTAGGGGCATGGAATTCAGATTTTAATGGCTGTTAACATTAAACTGGAGCATAAGTTCCTGTACCATTTTCCTCTGTAGTAATGTTTAAATAAGAAAAAATAGAATAGGTCGAATGCTTGAATACGAATATGTAACTATATCTTTATCATTACCTACCTGAATACTAATCGAAAAAAATGAAGGAAAACCAGCCCACCACTGTTACTTGCAGTAGCTGATAAGACATATGGTCACGTGGTAAAACCAGTTGTTGAGGCTGGCCTAGTTTGGCGAATTCTGTTCAGTTCTACTCAGTTGCCAGACTGTGCAGATAATGCATTCAGTAACGTTCAATTATCTCATTTATCTTTCACGATAGATCCGTTTGTATTGGTCTTTTTATTCGTCATATTTGAATCTACCATCACACAAAATCTGTACACTCATATCCCTAACATTCTGAACAGCGACTAAAACACCTGCATCTATTGCGGACCACTAACAATACCACCTCAGGAGAAACGTATGAAGTGAAGGAAACACAGAAGGCTACAGGCCACTGAACAAAGTAGAAGACCCTAACATTGCCCGGCTCCACGTAGCGAACTACTACTAGAGTTGTACAGAGAGGGCGATGAGCGACCCATTCAACCAGGAACCCTTCTGGTGCCCATGGAGAATATTCTTTCCTTGGAGCTAGCATCCGCGCCATCTGTCCTGCACCATTCACGCCGCAAAACATTGCCCGTAGTCTAGAGTTAACATGCAAATCCCGGGTTCCCGAGGTCACGGGTTCAAGCAAGGCGGAGGGCGATGTATGTATCGGGTGTAAAAGTCCTTGGTGTGACTCTCTTTAGAAGGGAAGTAGATCTATTGGTCCCGGTGATATTTAAAACACGTAAAAAAACCTCAGGCTTGATTGAGGCCTCTGAACAAAATTAAGCGGTCTTTCATCCCAATATGAGATGGAACTTTGAGAACCACCACGGTTAAAGAGCGCCCATAAATAAAGCTCAATTTGTTTCACCGCAGAACTTAGAAGCACATCTGATTTGAAAGGGAAACTAAATGAAAGAGAAATTACTTAAATAAAATCGAGAAACTATCCCAGCATTCGTCCATCGACCAGGTAATACCACAAAAATCCAAGATCAGAGTGAGAATTGTATTCTCTCGAATGCGAGCCTCCCACGTTACCATTGAGCCAACTTGCTCGGTCACAGACCTACATAGTTTTGACATACCTACAAGACGCTTTAGTCCCTTGGTCTTCATGCTTAGAACAGAGATGAAGCGAAAACGCTTCCCTAGTTTTTGAAAGTTTGGACATTGGCATTAAGAGGAAGTTAGCAGGAAATGCGAAACCTTGTCGTGTAAACTTTGGCCTTTAAGGCTATAGATTCTGTTTGTGTGCCTTTGCAACCCCCACTGAAGACACCAGGTCCCGCCTTTGAAGTCTTCTCAAATAACAGTGGTAGCACGCTCTAGTAAGTCAATCTCTCGCTGCCTGCCTCCTGGACGAGACAGAAAGGGAAATCTTTACCTATCCTGCATGCATCATTCCCTTTCTGCCATTACAGTGAATGTGACGACGGAAATAGAAGCGGTTCTTTAACTTTCCTCGTGCAGCTGCTGAAATGTTGCCTGTGTTTGTACTCAGCCTTTTGCAGAATGTCTACTCTTTCTCTCTCAAAGTATTGGTTCGTATTTTTCTCGAGGAACGTCTGTGGTTAGCGTAAAAGGGATTAAGTGGAATAAAACAGAATTCATTCTTTAGGTGCTTCAACTGCGCTTTCTAATGCAGTGTTTTATGAACGTTTTACATCGGGTATAGAGGCAGTGAAAACAAGTCATTTAATTCCCACTTCCTGCCAATTCTGGCATTCTCGCCACTCCTCTTTTTGGAGACTCAAAACAAGATGTACAGCCATAAAATCGCCGTCCATTATTGGGCTTTGTCTTTGCCACGGTAGCGATTCCGGCATGTCAGCCGACCACAGTGTCTCCCTCAGTCGAGCACCGTATTTCCAGAGCTCAAGCGCCACTGCAGTTTAGCCCGGTATTAGAATTACATACTTAGAATTCTGTGCCTCAAAGAGTTTTTACAATATTCATCCTGGTATATTATGTTCTTGGTGAATCATAGCCACATATTCACTTGCTCTACCATTTAGTTACTTGCTCAAGATAGAGGAGTTATTACATTTGCTCCGAAAAACTAGATATGCTACATCACACAAATACAACTCCAAACCAACACAGGTTAGGTTCTACCTAAAATCTCAGAGCATCTGTCAAATTATAAGGCACAAGAAACTATGGACATGGACCAACAAGACGGGAGTCGCCTGCTGTACCAGAGACAGTCTTCTACATGCAGAGAATACACTGAACTGTATGGAAATGTAAATTAAATTTACCAAAATGTAAGTTAAGAATGTAAAACAAATCAGTGTATGAGAAAGTACAATAAAGACGGGAACATAGTCTGAGCTTTAAAATTGGTACCAGACTATCCGAATTTATAATTTAAAAAAATTGATAACGGGTAAGTGTTTTGAAAGTTTCACAGATGTTTTACTTTTAGACTCGAAATATAAATCCTCAGCGTCTCCACTCCTCCTTATCTCTAAAACCCATAACTTAACTAGAATATAGCGGGGAAATACTAAGTGATGAATGAAATACCATAGATGCAATCCAGCCAATACCGAAGGATTTAGAGTTTTTGCTACGGATTATGTATCATACGGAAATTAGTTCTGTTGGAAATGCGATAACTTTTAATGCGGATTTGTGAGCATTATGGAGAATTATTGGCATGCTAATCTGGAGCTAATTTATGGAATGCGCTGCAGTTCTGGCCAGAGCGGGTTCTAAATCATTGCTCGGTTGGGACATATGAGAAATTTTGTTAATTACTTTAGAGCTCATACACTGATTATGTAGATAGGGAACAACTGCAAACAGATCTGGGTTTGTGTGACCAATTGGGTTCTACTCCCACGTACGACAATACCATTAGCATATCAGCAGACTTACTGAAGAGTCCTGCGGGCAAAGCGCTGTCATGCTGGTAGAGCTGATACGACTGCTAGAAGTAGTTGAAAATTCTTTGGAAATTATCTATAGTTTGGTAGCTTAATTTGAGCTTCCTAAACAAATTTAATTCTACCACCAACCACAAGCGTATCCTGAATTTTCTGTGAAATCCCTTTAAAACTCACAGCTCATTCTAAATACTTATTTTAATTCGACAGTTTTTTAAACTTTCTCTACTACTATGTCGAGATTTCACCGGAAATATATGATTTGAGGCCTTCTGAATAAAAAAGAAAGCATTTTTAGAAAAAGGTCGCGCGCGCGCTCGCGCGCGTGTGTGTGTGTGGGGGGGGGGGGCGTGGGCTTGCGTGCGTGTGCGCGCGCGCCTGTGAACAGCATAACTCAAAAACGAAAAGTCGGTTCATCCTTGGTATGTAAAGGATGTGACACAAAGATTTTGAAGAAGATTCCTCCATCTTAAACTACCCTATACATGAAAAAGTTTTCGAGAATTTCGATTTTCTCGAAAATGGCTATAAACGATTTTAATTAAAATGTCATATGTTTGATATTTTTATGGAAAATGAAATGATATTTTGAATTTTATGGCTAAAGCCCACGTAGTCCTGTTTAATCTTTGTAACTTTTGCATAACTGCTAAATCGTAAAAGATAGGCCAATTCTGAGTCTATAAAAATATAGATCTCGTTAAAACACTTAAGTTATGTCCAAATGGAATTTTTGTAGAGTGAACCATTGCGAAATATTGCTTGTTATTTGTGTCTTTTTTAATATTTACACTTTTCTCAAAGGTCGCTATTCACATTTTTATATCTTAGTCGTGCAAAGAGAACGGAATTTCAAAACCCTCATATAGTGACCAGCTTTAAAAGATTTGGCTATCGCTCAAAGCCTACTGTATTCCCATATTCCCCTTGCACGTACAAAGAAATAATAAAATAATTTCCATAAGTGTTTATCTCAACTAACACCAAGAAGGTAGAGGAATGAGTTTGTAATAATAGTAGAAGAGTAGAGGAAGTCATGTGAGTGCAACGGATTTTATTTCAAGATATCCGCTATTAATGTTTCGGCTTGGTCATTCTTATGAAGGCCTTTTTATATTTAGTTGATTGTATGAAAATATGGATTTTAAGACCGGTATTTTGCATCCAGTTCTTAATCATTTGATTTCTGCTTCTATAGTGAAATGTATAATATAATTTCTGCACAGCTTATCTCGATTAAAACGAAATAGAAAAAATATAAAGTACACCAATAAACACTAAAGAGCAGAGAAAGGCAAGTGACAATAGTACATACGTTTTGTTTTTATATACTGTGCTATCAAACTGCTATGTAAATAAAGAATAAATAAAATAAGACTGTTTTACTGGTGTTTTGTTTTCTATTGCTTTCTGGTGGGGGAAAAACGTAGAGGTTATCGCCCAACTGAATGAAGACTCGTTAACGTTCTGTAATTGATTTTTGTTGCTGTGGAGAGGTAGTGGGTACTACAGAATGCTGTGAGCGCAAATATCGGATCAAAGAATGTCCCTCACATCTATCTGTCCCTTTTTAGCTTTGTCTTCTATTTTAACACAGCAATTAGTGCCAGTTTGATTTCATATGGGCCGTTAGAGCAATGAGCTCTGTTGAGCACCTGTAATACAGATAACAGAACCGTCGATAGGTTTGCTGGTAAGGGAATCTTCTCTGCTATGAAGTTAATGGCATTTTTCCAGTAAATTTGAAGTTTTATTCATAAACTACCAGAACCCATACAAAACGTGGTATTGCGTTCTCTCTTACCCCATTCCCTCTCTTTCTCCCTCTTTTCTCTTTATTCCCCTGTTTTCTCCCTCTGTCTCCATTTTCATATCTCATTTTCCATTCTCCCTCTATCTTCTGAAACCACTGCCTCAATTCTCTTTTCTCTGTGCAAGTTGGATGTAGTAATGACGTTTTCAAGGCTGTTAACATTATACATTTTCTAGGATGTTAATAACAATTAAGACATAGTGAAAGGTTTAACATAATTGGCAGTAAACTTGGAATTCACGAAAATTGGTATAAGTTCTTGGACAGTCATCCAATTGAAAATATTTAAATTAAAAGCTAATTGAGAAATATTATAATCCAAGAGCCCTTGACTACCAGAGCCTCGTTATTTTATAAAAGCTGGAAGTTTCTCAGCGCATGCGCCGAACACAGGTAGGAATGATGGGGCTGTTATGAATTTTGGATCATCGTGGCTTTGGCAGGTAAAGGATAGCAAAGGCGTATAAAATAGCAATGTAAAATCGTCACAGTATAAAGCCTAAATTTTCTTATATTTCCTTCGGAATGATATTAGAAATCACATCATCCATTGTTGTGGCAACCCCTGGGCGAATACCCTTAATCTTTAATAAATTGTAACTGTACTTATGCTATAGTGTAAAAGCTGAATGTGTATATGTTCGTTGGGTGACTTCTAGAAGATCTTTCCTTAATAGCCGGACAGTTTCGACAATTCCACAGTGCCACCATGATCCAAAATTCACATTGGCCCCATCGTTCCTACCAGTGTTTGGGGCATGCGCAGAGAAACTTTCAGCTTTTATAAAATAAGGAAGGTCCGGCAGTCATGGTCTCTTGCTCTATTATATTTATAAACCATCGTTGTACAACATTAAAAAGTACTGAACAAGCCATAGAGATTTTGTATTTTACGCCCCATTTTGGAAACATAAATAAAATAGGGCTTAAATGACCTAGCTTTCCACGAGCTCTTAAACTCTTATCAATCACTTAATCACTCACTCAGTAAAATACCACATAGCCAATTTTCTAAGTGGGACTTAAGTATTGTAACTTTTTGGGTTGGTGTGTAAAGTAAAGTACGACAGATGTAGTCGAGATAAACACTTTTATTTCCGTAAACAGTAACTTTGTACACTCGTTGCAACAACAAGAAAGTCTTTTCCGATTCTCCAACAGCACGGCTCCGAACTCGTAAAACAAAGAACTAACTCTTCTCCGTCGGCACAACTCTCCACATCGTCTGTCCGTCTCCGTCGGCACGACTACTCAGCCTTCACATACGTCTGACTGACTCTTCTCACACTTTACCGCTATTTATATCTCCCCGGCACTATTCTGGAAGCTTCAGGAACGTTCACTTATTGCGGCGAGATACAAAGTAAGAAGACTCCAGAAGAATCTATCCTTTTCTCTCTTTCGGCAAGCGCCCCAACAATGCAGCCATTCTCTGTCTCTTTCCTTCGGCTCCTTTGCGGTAGTGCCGACAATAATGCGATGGGTGACACTGCGGTTGTCGGCAATTAGATGCGGCGGGCGCGGTGACAGTATTATAAGTATGCATTTAATAACAATCGTTTTGGAACATCTTGTGTAAAAGGGCTCATATACACAGTTTTTAATTTTCGACATTTTTGGCTTTAGGATAGACAGATGTTAGTATTTATCATCAACCACCCGGTTTGTGCCTCAGGCCCGTTCCATCCCCATTACAACTGTTCACTCCATCTTGATTCTGGACAGCCTATATTTCGTAGTCCTCATGTTTTATAAGTGCTTGCTTAGGTAATAGGTCTTCCGCCATTCTGTCTAAACATTCTAACACTCAGTTTACTCCAAGCTCCCTTCTTATTTCTTCGCTTTTTATGTTCAGTCAGAGACACACTGATCTTAGAAAGCTCATTTTGACACCTTAGTCTCAGTTGCTCTCCTTTTAGGTGGTCGGTGGTGTTGCTAGGATCGCATTCCAAAAGGTTTTTCATGGTTATTCCAATGCTTATTGATGAGCGCACAATTTTTACGACCTCTAAAGATCAGGCAAAACTAAGAAAGCCACAAAACAAGCTCAAAATACAGTAGTTAAAACGTAGATCACTATGACACTACAGAAAGCGACTCTAAGGGCCAACTATCCCGCATTAACAATCTGCTTTCTACAGATAAATTCAGTTAATGTCTAAATATGGCGTGAGATTACGTTAGAGTTCAAAGGTATACAAAATAAAGAAAAGGGCTTCAAATGTGCCTGTATGGTTTTAAATATCTGGTTGCTCAAAAAGGTGATTCTGGAAGTTGTCCTGCTCCATCTAGTGCAAAATATTTAGCAAAACTCCGAACAAAAATTCCGTTAATATGGAAGGTTTTTGACCTGCGGTTTTATAAAGAGCATAGGGCAGGAGATCAGCTTATGGAGCAGGTGTGGACATGGAGGTGAATGCTGCCGTTATTGGGTACAGAGCTGATCAGTGTCAGGTAGCGGATATCCAGCACCTGCTGTGGGCTACACGGCGATAATTAAAGCAGATGTACACGGGCTATTATCACAATTAACCCTTTGTGCACACAGCTTTATAGGAAATCTCCATTATCACACTTGGTTGCGAAACAGGTAAAGGCCATTAGGTGCGAAAAGGACGCTGTTATTTAGTGTGTCGTGTTAAAAAGAGTTATGACTTCGTCGAAAGCACTTTGTTCGTTCTACATATTTTAGTCTTTAAACGGTTCAGTGAAACAAAAAGGTTGTGCTGGATAAATTAAAACCTACCCGTCTGTCATTTCCAAACCTGTCAGTTGTAGCAATGTCTGGTATCTGCTGCATTATTCTGTTTTATTTATCGCTGAATGTTGAACTTCTACATCTGTGCAATAATCTGAATAACTGCTCTTGACAGTATCTACAATTTCTGAAAGCGACGAGTTTATTTCCAAAGCAGTCCATTGGAAATGCATAGGCACAAAAAGTACCTTTCAACATCTGCTACCTTAGAAGAACTGCCATGACTGCTAATACACTGACAGAGTGGGAATTCTGCAATTCTCGATCATTGCAGAATCGAGGAATAGCTCAAAAATAAGAGGTGATGCAAGCATTTCCCAACTTCTGTCATACATTCCAGTGTTTTTAACTTTCTCTACTGATAAGTAAGGGAAGTATTGTATTCCACCCAAAAATTCGATGTCGAGATTTCAACGGAAATATATGTTTTGAGGCCCCCTGAATCCAAAAAAAAAAAAAAAAAAAAAAAAAAAAAAAGCATTTTTAGAAAAAGGTCCATGTGTGTGTCTGTGTCAGTCTGTCAGTCTGTGGACTCCATAACTCAAAAACGAAAGGTCGGTTAGAAACCAAAGTTTGTACTTAAGTTTAATGTCTTTCAAGGATGTGACACGAAGATTTTAAAGAAAATAGGTCCACCCTAAATTACCCTTTACACGGAAAATTTTTCGAAAATTTTTATTTTCTTGAAAATGGCTCTAACGATTTTGATTAAAATGTCATATGTTTGAGATATTTTTATGAAAAATGAAATGTATATCTTGAATTTTCTGGCTATAGCCCCGGTAGTCGTATTTACTCTGGAACGACTTTTGCCTAACTGGTAAACCGTTAGAGATAGACCAAATCATAATATACAAAAAATGTAGATCTTGCTAAAATACACAATTTATGTCTCAATAAATTTTCTTTTAGGGTGAACCATTTCGGAGATATTTCTTGTTATGTGTGTGAGTTTCGGAAAACATAGAACTTTCGTGAAATGGATCATCGTTATTCATTTTTATTATATGTTAAGTGTGCAAAGACAACAGCATCTCAAAGCTTTAAAGCATTTGACTATCGCACAAAGCCTACTGTATTCTAACATTCCCCTTGCACCTACAAGGAAATAAGCAATAAGATAATTTGTACGAATGTTTACCTTAACTAACATGGAGATATAGGAATAACAGTTTGTTAGAATGGTTAGTACAAGAGTAGAGAAAGTCATGTGAGTGCAACACATCAGATTTTTTTTTTTAATGATCGAATGATTTATAAATAAGAATATCTATAAATAAAACAAAATCAATGACATTTAAAAGTATCCATCCAGTTCAATGTAAAATAGTTTTATAAAATAACTTAAGTCTCAAAATTTAATTCCTCGGATGTGAAATAATAACAGAATAGAAATAGATATTGAAAAAAAGAAATCAAATAAATTCTGCTACATAACAGGTACAATAAAAAGAACCTTAAAGAGTAAAACAAAGAACGATTCGATTACAGAGCTATAAAACAGTTGTCGCAGTTTTAAAATACGTCTCAGATACATGGATAATAATGTCACAACATAAAAGGAATATACAAACAGCAGAAATGAAATTACTTAGAGCCATAGTTGGATGTACAAAAAACAAAATGATCAATTAAAAGTAGAAGAATGAAACAAATCAGTAATAGAGTACAGAAGCAATTGGAAACAGCACTTAAATAGAATGAGGGAAAATAGAATACCCAAAATAGTAACCATCAACCACAAGGACAAACGAACCGAGGGCTACGGAAAAAAATGTAATGATAATGATGCAATGATAAAATTAATATTAATTATTTATTATTGAATGTGTAAGATTTCTAAAGTAGATTTTCAATATAAGTTAATCTAAACAGCATGAAATTTTTTATAATTTCAAAGGCACCTAAAAAAATTAGGTGGTATTTATCGCCATATTTTGTAGCATTTTTAGGTCAAACATCCCGGCCCTGATTATGAGAGAATGGGTCAGACTCCTCTATCTATAATTTCCGTGTCTGCTCTTTCCAACATTTTGCTCCAAAATTTTAATCCACTGAAAAGCTGTGATTAAATATTGCGCGGTATCAAGTTGCACTTTATAGATAGCGCGTTTATTACACGTATTTGTTTTCGGTTGTGCGCTAGATAATAGCAAAGGGGAGGGGGCTTTAGTTTAGCGTGAATAATATGTTAGTACAGGTTAATGCTATAATCCGTTTATTGCGTGACAAAAGAGCTGATGTGTAGAGCATATGGTGAACAGGCTAAATTGGTAGTTACATGTAAGTGCAGCATTTCACGCTTAACCACACCATTTTATCTGGCAGTAGGGATTTACTTTATTAGTTAAATAAACATTTAAAGGTAATTGCTTCGAAAATATCCAGTAGATGCTTTACATGTGCGAGCTGAACTGCGGAGAAATTGATTTTCCACCCTTTTTACACCTTTTGAAATGTCTGCTTTGCAGGATCTAATGTCCATTATGACACAATGTATAGTTAAATACGATTTGAAAACCCTACACACGTTCACTTTTATTTCTCTGCTTACTATCGTTATTTTAACATCCACAAGCTATTCCTTATACATCTAACTGCTTCATTTTAAACAACATGGCATTTCGTGGTAGGTATTAAGAAGTCAAACTCTTTAATAGGGATTTCCACGCATCTTTGTGGCCTTTAGTCTTCTATGTTCCTATACTTCATCATTTTCTGATCGCGGTTTTACAGGTGTCTTCCTTCGGAGTATTCGCGATACTGAATCTATGGATCTACATGGTTCTATGGATATGTTATTCTATAGTCTTTGTTATGTGCGTTCGTTACAGAGTTAGGTTTTATATATATGAATTGGGAGATAATTAATATGCATATTTTAAATGTGTCTCAAATCCACACATAATCGAGTAACTTAAACCATTCTAATGACAGTGTTAAGAATGTTCAAGTTTTAGCTTTATTTTCTTTACATCCTATGCAGAACTTACAGCCCCTAGGACTTACAAGCCACTGTCTAGTGGCGGATCGCTACGTACAAAACTTGGTGAAGACTCCCGAAATGTGACACTATACCTGAATTTACAATAGGTGCTATTTTCTCCTCCATTCATTCATACTACTCTGAACATATTCACTCTTTTGAAGGTGAATATTTAACCGGAAAGGAAACCTATTCACAAGAAACTGTAAAACTAACAAAGTGTGTTTTTAAAGTTCTTTACTTTTAAAATTGAATACCAACGCATTAAACACTGACATACTTGTAGTTTGCTTACTGTGATGTCAGTAACTGGAAAATATACTTGGTCCAAAATTACGTATTTTTAAATAGGCCTGTACTATGAGGGAAGACGAAAGTGAAATCTTCGAAGTTAGTGTATATGTTTCACTATGATATAAAGCTTGTGTAATATGCTTCAATTTGTTACCTTGTTACTTTTTAAGACACCTGTTTCCTCAGTATAATTAAACCTTTGAAATTACAGATGTTTGGCACACAAAATGTTTCATTAATTAAAACGAGCAAGTAACCCTTGTTGCAGCCCTTCTAAAGATTTGGTCTACTATTATTTTTCGCCATTGTGCGATGTATTAAGGATGTGTCTGTATATGGGTATAATTCTTTCTACAATACAGTGAAATTATCCTTCCAAAGACTTGACAGTGCTCTGCAGATAAATCAGGAACTAAATACTTTTTCCCCAGAGTTGTTGTCCAAAGAAGTCTGTTTGCAGTGGTGGGTAAAACAGTCAGTTTAATAAGTGAGGTCATTGAATATGGAAAACTTATGTAAATTTTGTGCGCAAATCTTCATTTCCGCGCAACTCCAATCGTGAGACCTTAGCGGAAGCAGAGAAATAGTGCTCTCTTTGTTTTATGGTAATCCAGAATGGAAATTAACTTTCCCTTGGAAGACCTAATATTTCTCTCGCTTGTTTGCTTTTAGCCTTTTTATCATAATATCCCACAAGTATGGTCAGAACTTCTGCGCTGTTTTTAGAAATTTGGCGTAATGCTCCGTAACTGCTGCTAAAATAAGTAACCATAATTAGTTGTAACTTTAGCTTAAAATTACCTAATGTTGTCAGCAGAAATGCTGACACAGTTGCCAACTTTTACGGTTGGCCCATAAAGTGGAAGAGAGCAGAGGTGTTTTTACTGCTTTACAGCAATGAAGGTACCTTACGCCTTTGTGGCTCATTCAAAATGTTACAGATTTACGCAATGACATGAAAAGGTACTAAATTCTACTGCATTGTATGATAACTTAAGTTTACAGACTGAATGTATTTCGCTAATTCTGATACAGCGGTATGATGAACCGGAGCTTATCTCTCTACCTACCCATCACGATTCTGGTCGCACTTCAGTGCAACAAAATGCGCTAGCAGGTTTGAAAGCCAGCAGTAAATGGGCTCTAACATTTAGTAATGGACCACGTAAATTGTAACGTCAACTCCTTCATAAAAACTGTTCATTTTACTCGCGTTCTATGGCTTAGAGGTATAGGTTTGTAGTTTTGTCTGACAGTTTTTGCTTTTACAGGGTTATCAGATAAAGCAGTAGCATTCTCAGCTGTGCGCCACCCTCCTGCTGAGATTGCAGTTCCTGCAATTGCATATGGCGTAACCTTCTGAGTCACGCCATGTATGACAAATGAAGGTAGCTCTTTGGTAGGTTCAGGTGCGTGATAGTCAGCCATTATTACAGAACAAAGAGTTTTTATTTGTTGCAAATTTGTAAAATACAATTTGCGTCTCTGTGTCGTAGAACGTTTCGGGAACGATTTCCTAACAGAGATAGCTCATAAAATGGTCAAGAAATTCAAAAGTACAGTATCAATGTTAAACCGGAAAAAATCGAAAATGTCACGTTTTAACACAGGGAAATATTAACTACATACCTGCCTGGTTAGAACGTTTATCGCGAAAGTAAATCTAACTGCATATCATTACAAGAACTATAAAATATATACGGGAAAACTAACCAACATACGTATCTCTAGAAGATTGTGAAGTGGTCGAGTTTGGGTAGCACCACGTTTTGAAACCAATTATGAAGCAGTCGGTCGGTTACTCAGCTGTAATTTGTTAAAAAAAATAATGGCTCCAGTTGACGTTTGTTCATCCGATTTGGTTTAATCCATAAGACGGTACGCGCAGGGAAGTGTCGGCAGGTAAGCGGCGCGCGACCACGATCCAGCTGCCGATATAAGCGTGGTCACTCAATTTGACAGCACAGTAAGTTCATGTGATGAAGCGTAAAATAATCATAATATGTGTATAACCTAGGAAATTGTATACTTTGGTATAATACGTGTTTATTTGTGGTACCAGGAAGAATTCCAGCATGTGTAACGAAAGACACAGTAATAGGGGTCTTCAAGAATTCTTATAAAATGGAATTCCCACTTGCTTTACGTGTAACTGTCCTCCCTGTAGCCTTTCTGTATGTCCTTCCTGTAGCCTTCTCATTCCTACACCTTTCTTCTTCACTTCACTGAGTCAGTCCCAATAGTTCCATTTTCCATGTGGTGGAAAAATACTGGAGAAAATAGAAACTTAGGAATACCTTGGTACAATAACAAACAGCGATGGAAAAAATCGAACAAGAAGTACTAAACAGAACTAATAAAGCAATGACAGCATATTTTGGTATGAATAATACAATTGTAGTAAAATCGGAGATTAGTAATAAAACAAAATTACAATTTTACAATTCAGTAATGGTTCCAATAACACTATATGGGTGGAGGGCTTGGCAGTACAGGAGAAACATTTAAACAAATTCACAGCAATAGAAATTAAACATATGAGAAGGTTGGTGGGTCTGACAAGAAGAGATAGAATACGGAAACAGAGGATAAGAGAAAGGGTTGGGAGTCAACTCAAATGGTACAGGCATGAAAGAAGAATTAGTGAGGAAAGGAAGACAAAGCAGGTCTTGAAATGCAAGTAGAAGGAAGAAATGAGCAAGGAAGACCCCGTATAACGTTGGAGGATAGGATTGAAAGGATTGGACAAATGTAAGGTAAGACAATGATAGAAATGAGGAGAATGAACGAGGATAGAACTTATTGGGGGAAGTGGATTGACGAGGGAACCCCGTCGCTTGAAAAGGCACTAAGGAAATAGAGGAAGAAGAAGAAGAAGAAGAAGAAGAAGAAGAAGAAGAAGAAGAAGGAGAAGGAGGGGTGAGTGTGTTGGGTTTAAGGACCCGTCGAAAACTTGCTCATTAGGGCCCGAGAGAGAGAGAAGGAGGAGAAGAAGCAGGAGAAGAAGGAGGAGATGGAAGAGATGAAGGAGGAGGAGAAGGAGGAGACGAAGAAGGAGGAGGAGGAGGAGAAGAAGGAGGGGGAGGAGGAGGAGAAGATTTTACGTGTTATCAGTTTCATATTATCGCAAATACGGTTTGGTAAACGAAGGCAAGTTTTAATGGTTTCAATTGCAGGGGATTACCAAATTTCAGCTGGATTTTAGGCAAAGTTTCTTGCCAAAAAAGAAAGAAAGAATAATATATCAAGCATTTAAAACTGCATACAGAGTAAGGAACACTGATCTCAAGTTGTAGCTGACTAGATGATATTCAGGATATTATCTTTAGGTGAAACCATTATTGGAATACAATATCATCTCTTCTGTGTCATAACCAACAAAGAGTTTTGATTCAAGCCGGTGACTCCGTCTGAAACCCCTTTGCAGGGTTAAAATTGAACTGAGGTAGATTTATGCTGGCATGTGTGTCTTTTGGGAGAGTCTACAGCTTTATAACACATTCCTGAAGGAGCACCGTTATGACGGTCCTTTGAGCAGGATTGTCCTCCTGTTATCCAGGTTATAACATTCCTGCCTTAGCTCGCATTTCAAATTATCGTAACATAAAGTTCTCTCATGCTTGCGTATGGCACACAGCTTTTTACCTCCTCTTTGTCATTTATATACGTGCTGTACCTTATGTTTCTATTATAAACCACTGCGTGCAACGGCAATATGGTTAAATATAATTTGTGTCGTTTGAAGTTGTACATGAGAGCATAACAAAAGAAAAGTTATAAACGTTCCCTTTCGTACAAAGGAACAAAAACACGAAGCCAGAAATAAAAAAGAGCAATTCAAGATGCTACATTCCGATTTCTACTTGCTCTTTTACAAACTTTTCTTAGAGAAGCTTACTCTTGTATCTATTTGAGATAGTTTCATTACACACTTGCAAACTTTGCTGCAAGAATGCAGTAGACTAACGCGATAGTCAGATTTAAAAAACGCGAATCTCTTTATTGTGGCTTTGAAATTCAATGCTCCTTGCATAATAATTTCTACTCACTCTTGTACAAATCATTTTAACAAACGTTTATTTGTTCTGCCACTTCATGTTAATCGGCAGTGAGATTTAAAGAAATTGTTTTATTGTATGTACACCGGTGCCCCCTCCCCCCACCCAAAAAAGAAATCATGTCAGGGTGCCAGTTCGTCCAAATAGAACACGGTACACCGTCTTGATTGATGATATAGGTTAGTAATATTAAGATTTGGAGGTTGTGGCAACTTGCTGCTGGCGCTACACAACTGCAATATGGATGGTGTAAACAAGGCGCTGTACCGTATAGGACGCATTTGGTATTCCAGACATGAAGACAACTTTTTTTTTTTTTTTTTTGTCCACGGGTGTACGATGGAAATAGGGGAATACAATAGGATTTAGGAGGTAGTTCTATGTGGTGATTGCATGGCGGAGAGACAGAGAGAGATTAACGATTTCTGTTTGAGAGAAGTAAAAGTATTTTAAAATGCAAACCATAACTAGCAATATCTTGTAAAAGGTTAACAACACCAACCTTTTTATTTACATAAGTTGTTTGCCTTAGCGAGGTCTAGTAAGCTTTTGTCTCTCTTATGATTCATCAATTATAAAAAAAGTTCATGAAGATTCCCTCATAGCTATTGATTTTTACCCCAGCTTCAGCTCATGAGTGTTCTTTGGCTTACAGCCATGCGAGGAAAAGAATAAAACAGAAATAAAACAACAATCAACTGAAAGGCCTCAGTGATAAAACTGCGACTACAGTTGCAACAGAATTAGACTGATCCTAACTCCTAATAACCTGCTGGTTTAGCTTACATCTAAAGTAGCGCTGAAGATCTTCAAATACCTTGAAGTTTACAAGTTGTAAAAAGGTAGTAAAACCACTTGGAACAACATTATCAATGGATCCCGAGGTCTCGGGTTCGCTTAGCGGCTGCAGGATGACACTTCCTTGAGCCAGGATTCATCCCATTCTCTCAGAGAGTAAATCTAGCTGTTCCAACTCTGCTGGGCTGCATGCGAGTACTCGTGCGGAGCCTAACAGCCAATAAATACACTGGGCGAAGGGCATAGCGCTTGCGCTTCCTGCGACTTCGTTCCAACACTACTCAGCTGTGATATCCGCTTGTAGCCAACGCCGAGCTGTATTGTATGCTGCAGGTAGACAACTTCTACGAGTTTGAGTATATTCCACTGCTTTCTGACGTGCATAGAAAAGCTAGAGTAAGTGTATGCGTGTGTGGAAATAGCATGACTCAGGCACGAAAGACTTGTTATTTTAGATCAATACCTCTCAAAGATCTGACACGAAGATTTTCAAGAAAATCATGCCACCTCAAACTACCCTTTGCACGGAAAATTTTTCGGTGTTCTTGTTTTTTGATTCAAATCTCACATGTTTAGATACTTGCGATACAAGCGCAATTCATATCTTGAGCGTTTGTATGAAGAGTCTCCGAACGTCTTTATGTGAATTAATTTTGTATAAGAGGTAAACTGCAAAAGATGAGACAAACGTTTACTGCGCAAAATTTTAGAACTGTTAAAGCAAGCAATTTTTGTCAAATAAAAATGTTTGTGGCCTTCACCTTTTCCGATATATTCCTTATCGTTTTGTATGGCCAGACACTATATTTTTTCAGTTGGAAAATTGCTGGTTTTTTTCTTCTTTGTTATGCAAACGAACGCAATTTCAAAATTATTGCAAAGTGGCCCGTACTTAATAGACGAGTTAATCGTTTAAGTCTACTATATTCCCTAAGCTCTTTGTACTACAAGAAATCACGTAAGGAAACAATTCTTTTTTTGGCTTAACATGAAGTGGCTAGAAGAACAAATTTTTGTGGCAGTAGTTTCTTGAAGAATGGGTAAAGTGCGAATTTCGCTTTTCTTTAATTACAGCGGAATGTGCATTTTGGCTAAGGGTTACGAGTTAGATTATGTAACGGTTGGTAGTGCCGCTTTATTTTACCTGTTCCATCTATGGTGCAACGTCAGAATTCGTTCAACTGGTGACTTCGCGATCACGTTTGACCTACTGCCACAACAACGGAAAATAAACTGCGAGCAGACTTCTTTGTTTGTCTTACCAATTTGTCTACATTCTAAATGCTGGAGCAGCCTAGGGTTTCTGTTAATTGTGTAATGCCACCAAGGTCACGACAAATATATTTAACTCTTTTAGAGGGTAAAGTTGGCATCACCATTTTAACATTCAGTTCGCGAAACTTCCCAGACAGTCCACACTTTTTTATGTCTGAGGACATCGAACTAAATTTTCACATTTCTCATGTCTGTTTATTCTAATATTTTAAGACCTTTCGCTGTCAGTTCTTTTTGCTATCAATTGTCATTTTTTTCCAAGCATGCTCTGTGACTTCTTCAAAAAAGAAATTAATTTTTAAACATACTTTTATAAATCGTGATCTAAAATTTTGTTGAAAATAGTATCACTTAATTTTAAGCATGTACACATATTGCGATAAGTGAGTGTTTTTGAAAAAATCTGATGTATTGCTCTCGCATGACTCTCTACTCTTGTACTAACGATTCTTACAAACTGCTATTGCTTTATCTTCTTCGTATTAGTTGAGATAACCATTTTCAGAAGTTACTTTATTATTTATTTTCTTGTAGGTACAAGAGAAATATGAGAATACTGAGCGATAGTCAAATACTTTAAAACTTTGATATTAAGTTCTCTTTGCACGGCTAACATAAAAAAAAAAAAAAGAAGAAGAAGCACAATCTTCCATTTGACAATAGTTTAAGTTTTCCAAAATGCACACAAATAACAAGAAATATCTCTCTACTAAAAATGATTTGGACAAGAATTACATGTTTAGCAAGATCTACATTTTTGTATAGTAAGGTTTGGTCTATCTCTTACGGTTTACCAGTTATGCAAAAGTCATAGACTATAGTCAGAAAATATAAGATATACATTGGGTGTTCCATAAAAGTATGTGAAACATACGGCATTTTAATGAAAGTCGTTAGAGCCATTTTCGAGAAAATAAAAATTTTCGAAAAATTATCCATGTAAAGGATAGTTAGGGATTGAGGATTTTTCTTCAAAGTCTTCGTGTCGCATCCTTAAAAGACATTAAACTTAAATACCGACTTTGGCTGTTAACCGACCTTTCGTTTTTGTCAAACGAACGGACCTTTACGGACCTTTTTCCAAAAATGATTTTTTTTTTATTCAGAGGGCCTTAAGACATATTTCGGTAAAATCTTGACATCGAATTTTTGGGTGGAATACAATACTTCCTCTACTTACTGTACGTAGTAGAGAAAGTAAAACGGGATCAATATGCTAAATATCATATAACGTCCTTCACAGGAGTTGAGAAACACAAGAAATACTTATTTAGACATGTTTAATAGTGTTGGGACAAAACGGCAAAAGTTGCTTTTCTATCGCTATATTTATCTTCTACTGACGTTAACATAGTCTACAATCTTTCATGATATTTCAACTCCTAACAGTTTTCTTCTCGTAACTTTGACTCAGTCCTTGCAGTGTCTTTCTTCACTTTCTGTCTCTCATACACCAAGTCCGATACAATCACTTGACGCTCGTTAAAACTTCATATCGTGACGACACACGCACAGCTGTCACGCACTTACTGACACACTGACCGACTCATGTCTGTAATTGTAACCACCTCTGGTGTTTCCTCCCTCATATAGTGGGGATGTCACATGATGTTTCTCGACTTCCACAAACACGCCGGCGATGGCGTAACTAGATGTTTCTCGAAGTCTCTGGAAACCCTATGTGTTGCCACTTGTTGTTAGTCACGTGTTCGCTCGCGTGGGTGGCGTGGGGAAGGTTTGTTTGCTCGCCGGCAAATGTGTGAAGTATCTTGGTCCTGCCGTCCTTTGTTGTGCATCGTGCTCGGCTGTATTTCTTTACACATAAGTGTTCATATTTGTTTTATTCTAAGCTTAGTTCATTATGAAACTTTTGTTTTGTTCTATTTATAAATGACATGCATTCATGGCATCGCTGAACCATTTTAGAATGGATATGTATTTATGTTCTGAACTCTTCGTTTGTGTGTCATTTACTGCTATGAAAGGTTAAGTAATGGAAGAAAGAACCAATTTAATATGTCTCATTCCAGGACCCCTGTAAGCGTTGTACACTACTGTATCCCTAACCATACGCAATCAGAAGTTGTCTGCTTGTGTTCCACTGACTGCTAGCAGATGTTTTGAATGTCAAACACGTTCCTCATACTGGATGAGGTTGTACCTGCACTATCTCAAGCTTTGGCTCATTATTCTTTAATCTGTACAGTGTATGCAGGACCCATCTTCTCGTCACCATACTGTTTAGCAATGTTTAATATTCCTTTAGCAGAAGGTGATACGGAGATAATTTATTAAAGAATCTCCCTTGCTCTGGTAAATGTTGATTCCCAGGAGAAGCTCCGTGGTTGCTCGTCGCTTCCCTCGTGTTTGCAAGCGTGGCACATCCTGAAGAGGCTATATCTTCCACACTGTAAACATTTGGTGTGCGACCCTTTTTAGTTCTCTGCTGAGGCAACATGCTTCACTGAAGCGTTATCTTCCCCAACATGTCACCTCGACTTAAAGTAAATTGTGTCATACTTCCCTTCACATAAATGAGTGCTGTCTTCTTGTTTGCCACAACCCATCTAATAGATGACAATGTTAAGAGCAACATCACACAATCAGTTTCTATGTCCAAGGATATTCATTAAATTGGGGCCTGCTTCAATTTTTGATAATTCGCTTATTGAGTTCCAATACAAAATTTGGGTCGTATTTGAACCCGCGACTTCGGGATCAGTAGGCCAGCGTCTCACCACTGAGCCACCCAGACCAACACAAAACTTCGAAATGTTTGATGTTTTTGGGCAGCGATAGCCATACGGGGTGGTTACCAATTACAGCGGAAATAACCTTTTTTGTGCATGGAAGACTGACTTTTTTAACCATCTTGGCTAAGTGTAGTTGGAAATGATAAGATATGAGAGCGACAATGGACATTTTCAAAAACTCAAACAAGGATTAGTTAAAATAAAGTTAAATGATTTTATTGTTCTTCGAAATATTCCCCTTTAACATAAATACATTTTTATATTCGACAAAATTAGTCCTTAGAACAATAATACCACTTTTTCTGAGCATTTAGAAACAGGTTTTTAAAAGTTCCATTGCTTCATATGATACCGAAAAAGTGATTTTACGCATTTGACCTTTAACTTTTGAAAACAAAAGGAGATTGTAAAATGCTAGGTCATGGCTGTATAGAGGAGGGCCCATGATCTTTAGGACATCCAGATGCTCAGTTATTGGATTTGCTGTATGCGACGATGCGTTTTCATGATGTAACAGTATATTCGAAAGACCCATTTGACTCACGCCCAATGTCGCCGAATATATTCCTAATGTCCGTCGATAAAACAGCAGTAATATTTTCTATTAATAACAGCAATTCAGAAATTCAGCGCTAAGAAGTCGGTCTCTCCTGAATTCACTGTGCCAATTATAAATTGATGCTTTATTAGGGGGTTATTTGCCAAGTGCATTCCTAAGATTAACTACATATGTTAGGTACTTGTAATAATTTAAAATTGTAAAAAATCATAGCTCGGAAATGCTCTCTGGTCAAATTCATTTTTGGTAAACACAAAATAATCAAACAATGGCAATTAGCAAACTATTAGCGTAAATCAAACTACACAGCAATCAACTGCAAAGCATTAGTAAGTAACTGTCAAATATAAACTTCATTTATATTTAGGAATATGGTGTTCTAAAATGTTCTGTGTCCTTGTAGGCTATAGCAATAACTTAACGCCTAAATATGACGCCCGATTGAACTGGCACAAAAATATGCGTTATTTATCAAACAGTATGAAACGTCAAAAGAAGGGCCAAATGCCCAGTAATTCGGGGGAAAAATTATATTCGATTTATTATACATATCTGTTGTCAATAAAGAACCCTCAGTGGCAGCAGAAGCAGCGCTACCCTGGGGGCTGTTGCGGGGAAGAGGGACGACTTTGACATCGCTGCTCTTCCCGTTATCGGCAAATTCCTCAATAAAGACATGCTTCAAGCACCCAGTTTGAAAACTAGATATCTACCTCGGAATACAGTAATATTCTTCGCTTCATTTCACTTTTACTATTCACTTTTGACAGACATCATAAAGCTGTAGAAACTGTATGTAGTCGGGTATGCCTTTGTCAGAAGGTAACCAGTAATATTATTAATAATTTTATGAAGTTGTAGAGGCTTGCATAGTTTCATTGTAAAAGCATGTAGGGAGTATTTTGAATACCGACGTATGCTTTTAGTCGCCCCCAAGCTTTAGCATATTTCAAATTCCAACGCCTTGCACTTGAAATCGCATGCTGGCGTGAACCACAGCATTCTTTCTCATATCATACCTCACATTCTTGTGCTTGCGTTGCTATGTCAACCTCGGGGCACACTTTCTTCTGGAGTATTTGTAACGCAAGTGTTCGGGCTTTTCTCTCTCATAACCCATGTTTGGTTTTGCTAGTATGTGACAAGGCAACTCCGTAACATTCCAGCGTTCTAATTATGGTTTTTGTGTAGCAACGAACTTGACTCTGTGGAAAGCGGATCTCTTTCACGCTACTCTGGTTATGTTAAATACAGCCCGGTTCATGATGTTGCATACAAACTTAACACGTTTATAGACGGATGCGAATACAACTTTAGAAAATGAACTTGTGGGCTAGGAAGCAATCCTTAGTCAGTGTTTAACGTAGTAGTGCATGGATTCTTGGTCACATTTACGATCACGAGACTTTTGATATGCCCCCACAAAAAGAGAACAGAGAGAAGTGGCCATGCAGTTGGACCTCTCCCTCCAATCCAGCCACAGTTGAACCCACTGCCCCATTGCAAAGTTAGCAATATTGGGCCTGTTATTGCCAGTTAGGATTACTTCCTGGTTCATAGTTATTTTGTAAAGATGTAGTATTTCGATCGCTCTGTAAGTTTTCAATTTTTTAAGCAGTCTTTTGAATCGTTTGTGTACTGCAGACACTTGGTCCATAGGAATATTGATACTTTATACTGTGTTTTGATTACACATGCAGACTAATGGGGTATTATAGATGTGGTGTCTGTAACAGGTGCTGGGAATTCCTGTGTTAAATATTTTCTTATAGATGAAGGGTAGAGGTGAAACTCTGTAAATTAATTTTTATTTAGAGCAACAGCCTTAGAGATAATTATTTAAAATAAACTCCGGATATAAGTGACAGGTAAAATTATGCGAGAACTTGTCTCTCTTCTTTGGAAACGTAACTTACAAGGATGAGGTTTCGAACCTAGGGTATAGGAGTATGTGTGGATGTGCCCTTATGAGGACTTCACAGGCTGCTATGCGTTTCAGTTATTGTACCTTAAGCATGTCATAATTTGGTCAAAATTGATAGAATCTTTTTTAAACAAATAAGAAATTACCATTATTTTTCCATGAAAAGAGTAGTTTGGCTGGGGGGAGGGAGACTTTCTTGAAAATCTTCATGACGGGTCTTTGGAAGATGTTGCATTGAAATACCAAGTTTGGTATTTAATAGATTTTTTTAATTATGCTACACACACACACACACACACACACACACACACACACACACACACACACACACACACACACACACACACACACACACACACACACACACACACACACACACACACACACACACACACACACACCAATCTCGTGTGAGTTTAGATTAGTATTCGTTTTATAATCTTTTATTTTTTAATTAGAAACTAATCATTCACTTTTAAGTATCAAATAAGGACATCCTTCTTATTTTTATGATTGTCTTTGTGTAATATTTGGTTTGCTTCATGCCTTGCTGAGACAAATTGAAGTCTATTTGACTTTACCCAATACCTTTTATATAATTTGTTTTATTCAGAGGGTCTCAAAACGTGTATTTCAGGTGAAATATGTGTATAAAAATTTTGGTTGGAATGCAGTACTTCCGTTACCTACTGGAGAATGTTAAAATAATGCAAAGTCGCGGACTGGTCGCTTTGAAGTGTCAAAAGTGCAAGCTCTATGGCAGTAGATTTACTCTACATGTAAAAGAACTTGTGCGGGACGAAATTCCGGTACACCGGCGGTGATGGTATGATCCTGGAAATCGACAGTGTGGTTAGTAAACAAAATATATTTTTTGTCCTGACACTCGAAGGTTTTGCTGTACATTGTTGTGCTAAGCCCGAAATGCCCTACATTTTGCGACCTGTGTATGGTTTGAATTACAAGTGTCCTATCAACAGGTCGGGAAATCTTGCAACATTCCCAGTTCCTACTGTTGGACACCCGAAGTGAGGATATAAGTGCATCACGTTGCTGCTGCCATTGCATGTTCTTATAGCACAGTAACTCAGCTATCTCTTGACGTAGCGTGCAGGTTTTTAGTCTCGTGTAATCTTGAGCCGACCCCAAGCATTGCATGTTTGATCACCGTTATTCTTGCACAGAATCCTTCCTTGCCTTGGAGTGCATTATCGAGCCGAGTTGTTCGTAATCAACGTTAGAAGTGCTACATCAACTGCTTCCAGGTGGTGATTCCGATCGCGAAATGGAATAATTAATGGCAGACTACTTCACTTAAAATCTCTTACTCACTGCTAAGTTGTGGTGGTATTTTAAGCCGCTTATGACATGAAAGATCTGATGTATTGCACTCACATGACTTTCTCTACCTTGCACGTATGAACTGTTCTTACAAACACTTATTTCTCTATCTTCTTCATGTTAATTGAGGTAAACATTTGCAGAACTTAGAAGGGAATAATGGGAATTCAGTAAGCCTTAAGTGATAATCAAATGTTTTAAACGTAGTCACTATGTATTGACTTCGAAATTCCATTCTTTTTACATGCTCAGAGATATTCGTTTGATAAGACCTCTGATGTCGTGATAACTAAGCGCCCTTGACTAAACGACATCATGCAAATATCTTAAAGGCGTGCCACTTTAAACAAAATAATGAGAGTAATTTTTTTGGGAAAACTAAAAATGTTGGATAGTTTTTCCATATACATTTTTTTTCCTTGAAAATTTTCGTGATGACGACGATGAACTAGTTGCTCATCAGCGCTCTTATTGAATAGATCATGGCACGAGGCAGGGATAAATTTTAATATAAAATGCAAATACTAGTAAAAGAGCAAATTTAGATAAATATATTAAAGTAAGAATTAAAATACATTTATAAAAAAGGTCGATAAGGTATGAAATCTCACTATCTAAAATTATAAATCCTTACGTTCATGTTTACCAGTGCTAAAAACTTCAAACTCTTTCGACCGCTTGCTTGTCGTCGCTAGGACCTCAGGCAGCTGCAGACAGCCTCGAAGGTGCGCCAGGGAAACACTCTAGCAGCACCTGACGGACCGACTGAAGTTAAATGTTGTGTTGCATCCTTACTTAAGCATTTGGCGTTTAAGCGATGTTCTCTTTACTTTCATAATAATAAATTGTTCAAGAATTGTATGCGACCTAGAAACTTCGATGTGGAAATTTCACCGAAAATATATTGAAACCCCTTGAGAGAGAGTGTGTCGCCTGTCTGTGAACAGCATAACTCAAAAACAAAATGTCGAATAAGAAGATTTTGAAAAAAATTGTACAGCCCTAACTACCCTTTACATGGAACAGTTTTCGAAAATGTTGATTTTCTCAAAAATGGTCAACGATTTTGATTAAAATGCCCTATGTTTAAAATATTTTTATGGCAAATGAAATGTATACCTAGTTTGAATTTTTGGCTATAGTGCATGTAGTCCTGCTTAGTCTTGGCGACTTTTGCAGGTATAACTGGTAAACCGTAAGAGATATATCAAATCTTGCTGCACAAAATATGTAGATCTTGTTAAAAAATAAAAAAATGTCCAAATGCATTTTTTCGTAGAGTGAACCATTTCGGAGGTATTCCTTGCAATACCTTTACTTTTGTGAAATGAAAGGTCATTATTCACTTTCAATTCCTTGACCGTTCAAAGAGAACGGAATTTCAAAGCTTTAAAAGATTTGATTATCGCTTAAAGTCTACTGTATTCCCATATTCCCCTTGACTTACAAGAAAATTAGTAATAAGATAATTTCTGCAAACGTTTATAGCTAATAACCTGAAGATAGAGGAAGTCATGTGAGTGCAACACATCAAATGTTTTGAGTGATGCTATTCACATATACACACAGGTCGTTTTCTAAAACTGCTTTTCTTTGGATTCACTTGCCTCAAAATGTGTAGTCTCGTTGTAAAACTCTCTGGAATTTTTGGGCGAAGACACTGCCTCCACTTATATGTAGCAAATAGCAGAGAAAGTAAAAATATATGAAAGTGGTTCTGGTCTATTAAAGCAATATTACACTGGAGGATAGGGAGGGAGAAAGCTGGACCACGTACGGACGTATCAAGGGACAATGTTAGCGTGTTCATGGACAGGAAGGTTCAGGAGTAGGTACGTGATGCTGCTACTGGACCAGGCACTCACTCCCGTATTGCAGAAACCCCAAGTGGGAGAACTCGTCTTCTATCTTTGTCACGCAGGTAAAACGAATGACCTCTGCACAGAGTGGCAGCTCACTCCCATTTTTCCCAACGGGAGGGCGCGCCACACTTTGAAGTATTTAATGGAAAAGTCGTCGAGTTTGCTTCCCTAGTCTGTTAAAACGCAAAGTAAATCTCTGCTTGAAATACCCTGTTCAAAGTCAAGCTTCGTTCGGAAAAACAATTGATATCCTGGCCAAGGAGTTCAATTAGTCTAGCTCAAGAATAGTTCTGTCTTTTACTCCAAAATCACTCCACTGGAGTCAAGCAGATTGATTTTTCTTCTGCTTACCAATAGTAATATTCTAAATATATATTAATGATTGTAGACGGTACTCAGGCTAATAAAATTATAATAAATATTTCAATACGTGACTTTTAAACATGTAAAGATTTTGCATTAGAGTTAAAATTTAGGCAATGTTTAAATTCTAGATCAGATGCATATATGGAGAAAGCAGGAAAATATTTGGGAAAAATAAGGTTAAAATCGTTAAAGAAGTATCAGCAAATAGAGAAAATGAAAATGGGCAATGAGGTGTTGAAAAAGTGTCCGATATTGCAACAGGAGTTGGGATTGGTCAAACCTAGAAGAAATGTTCATATAAACAAATACTTGTTGGGATATGAGCCATTTTTGAAAAACGTGCAATGTATGCACATTTGCGATAGGTTTGGCATACCCCAATGCTTTTTAATGTCCCCATAGCCAGTAACTAATCGACTGAGATCCGGCGACCGGGAAGGCCATACTACTGGACCTCCTCCGCCAATCCATCGTCCATTAAATGTTTGGTTTAAGTATTGTCGCAGGATGCGTACAAAATGGAGTGGTGTCCCGTCATGCCTAAACTGCATACGTCTCTTTCCACAAGCACAACTCCTCGAAAAGCACGGATAACTCATCGTACAGGAATCACAGAAATATTATAAATATTTACCATTAGAAAGTAGAGGACGTATTCTATTCCACGGAAATTTCATTGGAAATAGATGGTTTGATACTCCTTGACTTCATGAAAATCATTTTTACGAAGTGTCTGTATGTGTATGTGTGTTGTCTATAACTCAAAACGAAAAGTTGGTTAAGTACTAAGATTCGTCATTATTCAAGAAAATCCCTCTCCCTTCCCGGGCTACTCATAAAATCGAACATTTCTCCAAAATATGTCTATTTTGGTTAAAATACCAAGGGATTTTCAAGCCAATTGAAAGATGTATCGCATGAATTTTTTGGGAATGTCCTCACAAGTTCTCTTCATTCTAGATGTCTTTTGCCCGCAAGTGATGGGCAAAATCTTACTCCATAAAAATTTTAATCTACGTAAACACACACAATTTACGTCAAAACACATTTTCTAGTAGAATAAACCATTTTTGAAATACTCTGTGCTAGTTGTTGACATTTCCAATGCTTTCCTCAAATGTGAAGTTCTAATTCGTTTTAAGTCCTGGACATGTGAACAGAATGAAACGAAGAGTGTAACCCAAGTGCCATTTTTTAAATAAATTAGATGGGTTTTAATGCAAAAACTATGTGACATTGTTAGTTTACCCAAAACATGGTTATGTCCCAGAGTGGTGTGGTCAGGGTAGATATAGGTATTGATTTTAGGCATAGACACTTATCTATGTTTAATATTTCTGATAATTCATAATACTTATGTGACGTGCAATATCATTAATTAAACATAACGATCTACTTTTCCATTAAGTGATCGCCGTGTTTAGTATTAGAGTTTAAAATAAAACTACCACACAGCGACCTACGCTTAAAACTTTGACTGTAGTTAGGCCTTCTGTATTCTCCTGTTCTGATTGTACTTCAAGAAAACCTGCAATATAATCTCGATTAATATGGGGTGGATAGAGAAGTGTTTTCGCACACATCAGACTTTTAGAAAAACTCCCATGCATGGGTATCTGCAAACAGCGTAACTGAAAAGCGAGAATTCGTTTAATTAACAAAGTTGTAAATTAAGTTCAATAGGTTCCAAGGATGTTACACAAAGAATAGCCTCTGAAGTACTCTTCACTCTAAATGACTTAATTGGTAAACCGTAAGAGGTAGAAAAATCTTACTAAAATGTACATCACATTAAACTACATTTTTTATATTTGTGGAGTTAACCATTTCCGAGGTATTCTGATGTTATTGGTTTCAATATTTACACTTTTTCTCAAGTGGTAATTATCTTTTCGCTGTTTCTTGTGCTCATACACAGAGCGTGAAATTTTAAATTTATTACATAGCCGTCCACTTTTTAAATTTTACTGTTGGTTTAGTTTACTATATCCTTCTTATGCTTACAACAAAATGAGTAGAAGTGTAACGGAAATTTACCTCGATTAACAAGAAGTAGAGAACTCCGCCTCTTTGGTGTGGTGGTAGCGTGTCTGCCTCACATTCAAGAAGCATTTCGGTTAGGGTGAGTTATCCGGTTAAGGTTTATTCCGGGATTTTCCCTTTTCCTGAGAAGATAAATGTCGGGTAACCTCAAGCTCATTCATTGAGCATCATTTCACCCATTGCGTTCATTGTCCGATGATGTTAACCTTAAAAAGAGGTAGAAAGACAGTTTGTTGAAGAGCGGGTAGAGAAAGCTATGTGAATGTAACCTATGATATTTTTAGCACATTTGCAACTTAAATGCAACATTCACAGTAATGGAGAAGTTGTCTACTACGTGCCGGGGTACACGGACCTGATGGGAGATCTTTACGCTTTCTGGGACATCGATTTGTTGGCTCCATTGGTGGAGATATCTCGTGTTACATCAAGTTTCCGGTAAACTAACCCTCTTTAACTGGTCTGGATTTGTAAAGGGCTTCATGTGCTTTCCGTCACCTCTTTTCACCTCTCGACAACTTAGGCCTGTGCTGTGCTATATATATATATATTTCTTTAAAAATTCAATTTCATTATTAACTGAAGAAGAATATGTTTATAAACATTACCGGGCTTCTGTAAATGTAAATATTGTAATGATTTTACCCAAACGTCACTGTCATGGCTGGCATTTCAGCCTCTTGTATATAACCTTGTGTCTGCAAGCAAGTAACGAAATTATTTCTGCAAAAGGTTATCTCGATTCTGATGAAAAATACAGAAAAATAAGCTTTTATAGGAGTACTTCGTAGAAGATATATGAAGAATGCCATACTGACCAGAGAAACACGTTTAAATGTAAACTGTCAGAATAGTTCCGTGGCTAAATAATTAAGAGTAAGAGGATAAACAACTCTCAATGGATTTTTATTTGAAGAGAACAGTAGTTATCTAAAATTAAACAGTTAATTGCGTATTCCTAATGGTACTGAATTGGCTTATGTTTTGATTTCTACGCCATTCAATGTATTATACTACACTAAATGTCGATCTATAATATTTTGTTTCTATTTTTGAGTTGATTACTCCAATTTTTTTCATAGTATTACGCAAAACCTACACGACTATCGCGTAGACGATCTTAAACGCTGGAACCCAAATTATCAAACAACAATTGAATTGCAGACACAATGTGAATGTGTTCAGCTATTAAATATGTAGGTACTAAGAGAATTATCTTCATTTGCAAGAACTGTCCCATCTGCAACGTATAATTTCTAATATGAAAATTAATTGGATACATAATAAATACGTGACATATTTGTTGTAAACTATAAATTCTCAGAAAAACTCACCACTTCTTTCATAAACAAACTAAATAAAATATTGACTTTTAGTCCGAAGCCCTGGAAATGTATCGTTGTCAGAAAAATCTGTATGTCAGCCTGCAGGTCTGTCAGCTTTACGCAATCGTAACCAAATTGGCTCAACAGTGCTTTTCAGATAAGTTACCGAACCCTCTCGAAGTCGTTCTGGTGGATTAATATCACTTTAAGTTAAACCGAATTTCCTGAAGATGCAATGTAGTGACGGGAATATCTTGTAGACAAAATTCTTGCTGGTAAAAGGGGGAAGAATCTTTAGGGAGAAGCCCTAATACCAGGCAGCAAACTCTACGTGTTTGCCCACAGCCAGGAGTGAATAATTTAATGTACGGAGATACATTCCCCATTCTCGTGCTCCCGGGGGATTGCAGCCTACATCTAATGTTCGCTGGTAGGAATATAGGCACAGCCGCAAAACCAGGATGTAGCACGAAACAAAGCCTGCCAGATATCCAGCCAAAGATAGCTTGTAGCCAGTAATTAATTGTTTGCGGTTCGATAATGAAGTTAGCTGGACTCCAAAAACTGCGCTTCAACTATTGGAACTCGATAACCATTCATCTGTAAATAACATTGTTAGTCAAAAGAGACTTTTTTTAATCGGATCATGCGGCATCGCGCAAGTCCTTCATTTACTCTCGTGCTGAAGCTCCCAAAATGATAAACGAGCGTTAATGATTGCGTCTAACACTACTGTAGCGTTTATATCGATATAAAACACTGTTTTGATTGGCAATTAAACGTCAAGACTGTCGCGGCTCTCACAGTATTTTTTCGTCTTCCTGATATTTTCTTCGAAAGTAAAACGAAAGAAAACTTCAAATCAAAGCTGTCACCAAAAATTGATACCTACTCTGGACGGCACAATTTGCATTACCTCCTAAGTGGCATTACGACGAATATTAATGCAAGGAACCCTTAAACCTGCTTACCGTAAACAGATAAAGTTCAGATGATAAACGCGTCGCAGATAAAGTCTGACAAAACAGAGCTATTTCCCATATGTACATTCTAAAACTATAAGCTCAAAAGTTAATGTGAATATGTAAAAAAAGAAAAAGAAAAAAAAAAAAAAAAGATTGTATTACTCGTAACTTTGTCTATCCACTCTTGTGCAACCTAATGTTTCAAAACCTTATTCTTCTGTCTGTGCACTACATTAATCGATATATCGAGATACAGTATTTGAAGAATGGTTTTATTAAAGATTTAGTTATACAATATACTTAAGGATAATCGTATTCATTGCTATGTGATCGCTTTGCATTAGCGTTTTCTTTGTATGGTTTAAAAAAGGAGCGACAATGTTCTAGTATTTGAAGACCAGCCATCAACATATATCTTGGAAATGGTTAGTGCCACAAAAATTATGATATCTACATTATTTGTATAGTAGCATACATTATACGAATCATTTGGAATTATGCATATTGGGCATATTTGACATGAACATATATGATACGCCAACCAAAACCCTTATAATCATTTTGGAGAAAATAAAAAATAAGCAAAATATTTCCTATAAAAGGTTGTTTGGGTTGCGGGAATTTTCTTAAAAAATATTTCTATGGTTTAACCCTGACCGACTTTGCGTTTGTGTTGAGGTTTTTACAGCACACAAACACGCACGCGCACACGCACACTTCATCGTAAAAACGACTTTCTGGAATTCGGCTCCAAACACCAATTTCCTGAAAGCTTGTTATAGCATTTTTGGAATTTTTCAGTGGCATGCAATACTTTTCTAATAACTATCACTAAGTTGCAGAGAAATAAAAGGGTTATTCTGCTGCTTTCTTTTGTCAAAATAGCTATACACTACGCAAATTACAGTTTATTCCTGAACTAGTGCAATAATTAAATCATACTCGAAGTTTCAATGTTATCTATATTTGCAAATTTACTTGTGATTTTCTCATATGTAAATATGCCAATAAAATAAAAAAGCTAGGTAGATAACTTAGACGAATGGGCACTGGCGGCAATTATGAGGAATCTGATTCTAGGAGCTTCGCTTTTGTCCCATTCCATAGTCATTTTACGTTGCCGAGCTACCAAAAATATTTCCCGCAGGAATAGCTTTTCATATAAGCAAAATATGTTGAACTGGGCTACCTTTAGAATAAGATGGTTGTTTCCAAAACTGATTGATGGCGTGCAAGTACATAGTAAAAGAAGCTACTCGTGTATTGCAATATATGCCAGATCTGTTGCGGCTTACTCTCTCAAGGAGGAAGGGGTGAAGTGAAGAAACTACAGAAGGGTATACGCCGCCAGCAGAGGTGCCATAGAGATGTGTGGAAGTTCCCAGCAGCTCTTGGCTCGAAGACCCGACCTACTACTGGAGCTGCCTAGAGGGCGATGAACTACCCGCTGTACCAAGTAGCCTTCTAGTATCCATGGGGAATACTCTTTCCTTTGAGTAAGCATCCGCGCCATCTATCCGGCACCGCTCTACACCCCCAAGCCACGAAGTTTGCCTGAAACGTGTTAAAGCGAAATAAAAAGGAAATGATGAAAATAACCGGAGAGAACTCCTTAGTATACGCCTGCCGATCAGGAAAATCTACGAACAATCTAAAGTTATAGTAGATGATCATGTGACTCAAAACCAGGACCTTCCGGTGGCGAGCCTCGCACGGAAATATCTCACTGGGTCTTCTTGTATTCGCCAAGCTCATTTGGAGTAGAGGCTCTCTCGCCGCTTTGAATGAAGCTGCAGCAGCTGTCTCAGTTGTGCGGCTGTGACACAAATCTGGATCAGGTCGCTTGGGGATTATTCCTGAAGGTACTTCCAGGGATGTCTTTGTGAAGTGCAAAGTAGGAAAATTTGGTATACCGTGTGTTGCCCCCACCGCGACAAACAGCAGCATGTTTTCTCTGATTGTGTTTCCTCGCCTACAGCAGAAAAAGGTGAAGAAAGAAATGTCAAATGACAAGGGAAGCAGACACATGCGCGCGCACTTTTATTCAATTCCGGAACTCGTCTCAGTCGTTGAGGTTTCTGTGTGTACTTGTTGCAGACCTCGCGCTGTATCGGCTCGACTCTCGACTTTATTGATCTGCATAGGCTGAAAGTTGGCTTGGCGCAGCAAGAATTTTCCTCCTCTGTGGAAACTAATCTTCCATGAATGTTGACTTCCTCTGATATTTCTTCCTGTCTCACAATCTGTCCTCGCACAATCTCTGGCCTTCCACTTCGTTGCATAATATTTGGAACGCCTCTCTCCGCTGTCGACCCCGCTTCCTCCTTATCTCATTTTCCTTGATTCTCCTTTATGTCTTTGATGGTGACTTACTGCCCTATACCGTGCTTTCATCTCTCATTGTCTGTTTACATAATTATTTTGTTCTTGCAGACGAGTGTGCCTTTGAAGTTCGTGGGAATTACCGTAGTAATAAACTGCCTAATTTCTTGACAACCCTGTGCTAAGACAGAGTTGAAGCATTTCTAGTGACGTTTTAAATGAGAACATCCAACGACCTATGAACACCTCAAGATATTAGAAGCCATCAAATTAGGAACATGATAATGTTATTTTGCCGAACAACAAATGTCTCACATATTTGGAGGCATCTAGCTTCTTCACGAATGGATACAGATGGTTTTTTATTTCACTAATTGTCGCGCAAACATTGTGTGAACAATGCTGTAATGCATTTCTACCTTAATTTTAAGTAATTTAGTCACAATTTAATGTTAAAATATCATGTAAAGTTAAATTTCTAAGTTAGATTTGGCTACATGAGTAGACTTATATGCCAGTAGACTTACTAGATACTATGACACAGTTCAAAACCATCGGTCTGAGCCGGGTTTGAACCTGTGACCTTGTTTGGGAGAAAAATGCATGTATTGCTTTGTAGAATTGCCATTGTTCTTATAAATCGGTAATAAGAAAGTCCCTGCTACTTAAGTATACTTCTGTAAGTGTTTACTACCAGCGTTTTGTGTATGAATTAATTTTTGGGTTTATTGACTCTGCTGAACGTATACATTTATCTTACACACTTTGGAAGACGCCATTTTTAATGTAGAGCAATTGGATTTTCTTCGCGTTAATAATTAATTTATCCTCTTAAGACTTCGAAGTTTAGAATATATTACTCTTCTCCTCAATAAATTAAAAATATAATTCGGTATTAGGTAAACTAAGCTTTTCTTGCGTTTATTGTGCTTCTGAAAGAAAATACATCACTGCCATGGACAGGTATTGGAGCCTTATGGCGCTAAACAGTTTTACAACCTAATTACCTAGCCGTCCGAGGCGAAGGGTTTACGCACCAAACTTTGGGGGTAGGTCCGAGATCAGCCATGTGTAAAGCAATATGGTAGAGAACTACTCCACTGATTAATTACCCAAGCAAAGGGGGTGTATGTTAAACTAATTGCTTTATTTGCAGCCCTTGGTGACCTAGAAATCTGCAGGACCGTACTTCTGATACTGCTTCTTTAAAATGACAGAGCTGTATAACTAGCTGGTTATGATTAATACAACACAGGATGTTAAGAAATTCAACGTAAAGCAGGAAACAAACATATTGTGACAAGCGATGTCACTTTATTTCCATTCTCTAAAAGTGAATCACAAAACACAGTTCTGTGTTCTATCGTAAGCTTGACACACACACACTGCTCAAAGTTCTACTACTCTTTCTGTCTCACAAACAGTTGACTCCGACAATACACTCACTTCAAAACTGGCTTCAGCCTCATTGGCTCAAAGTTAAACACTGGCTTCTGTCAACACTGACCAGCTTATATGGGAATGACGAAAATGACGTAGCAGCGATTTTTCTCGAAACACACCTTTTCAGCATTCTTATTGAAACGAGTTTGTCTTGGTTTACAGCACGTTTTATTGCTGGACTATCTCCAGATAGTCTGCTTAGCTTGCCACCTTACAGCGGTAACAACGTTGTTTCCATAATCACAATCAATATCAATACATATATTTGTAGTACCTACAGTTATTGCACTTTAGGTGGTGCACTCTGCGACATTATCTCTAAATTGTATGACCTAGCTTATTAGTTACAGTGATTGCAGTTTAGAGAGTACGTTATTCTTTAAAATCTGGCACAACCTAAGCTAATCTGGAATTCCGATGCCTCCCCTTCAGTTTCCTTCCCTATACTATTATGTAGCACCAGCTGTGCCTTGTAGCTGCATTTCAAGCCTTTGTCAGGTTTATTGTGCAGGGGGATACACAACATTAAAATCGATGCAGTGTGAATCTCATATGAGGGACCCGATATTCCGGATACAATGCACGTGCCGTATCTCTGCTTTTTTGTTTGTGTACTTGTACTCAGAATATATATTGTTCTTAAGCTCATGTGGAGCATCTCCTCGCAAGGTGTAAGATCTGCGTATGAACTGAATATTTCCTCTTTGTTCCTTTAAGTGGATGCATAGTCTGTGAAAAAGGAAAACTAAACTCTTCATTTGATTTGCTTCTAATTTTTCCACTTCGATATAAAACATACAAGGTAAAATATCAACTTATACAGCTGTTTAGTCTTAATACTTTTCTTAGTATTATTTTTGTCTCATATTCAAGCGATTTCGAAAATTGTCCATAGGATGCAATTTTAAAAATTAACTGATGGGATATGAATTTTTACATACATTTTAGTTCACCATTTATCTGAACTCATGTGTTTTTTTATTTTATCGTGTGGGACATTTTGAAGTAAAGAAGATGTTAAAAGTAGTGAACCGGATTAAATTAAATTTTAAATAATTAGAAATTAGAAGGTGTCCCTTCTAATCAGCTAAAATAGGCCAGGTGTGGAATAGCATTCTTTGTTACATTACAATCATTCCTGTGCATAACAGTAGGAAATACTATCATATTTGAAAACACTATGTGTTAATTAACTATTATATGCCTATTATATCAATTAGGAGTTTATTTTCATCACTAAGATTCACCACGTTCGTTAAGTGTGCCGCTCGGCCAAAACAAGTTAACATTATTGAGGTAGAAGCTGAAGTATGCATTTTATAAAACACAAAAAGCATTTGTGATTTTCGTCACTTTTTACCAATTTTTACAGATGCCTCACCTTAAGTGAAGAAGAAATTGTGAAAAAGTATCACCAAAATTTTTTATATACTTGTTGCTCAAATAGAATATGCTGTCTCTTTTTGACAATTTGATGTGAAGGTTACTTCATTTTAGGAGATGAAAGACTGTGGTTTAGCTTAATAATTTTGAAGAAGGTGAGTAACAAGTGGTTATTATATGTACACACATACGACAAGAGACATGTTGCCGAGATTAATTTTCTCATTTTCAACTTATATTCGACTGCTGACTCGTTGTTGATATTGATTTAGTGAATTGTAGCCCTCTTATGGTGGTTCCGACAACTCGCTGAAAGTTTAAAAATTCCCTCTTCCTAATAATTAAGAAAGTAACCGTAAGTGACTTCTATGTAGACTTTAGCAAGTCTAAAATTCTAAAAGTAGACAAGAGTTTTAAATTTTGAAATTTTATTGAAAAATTTTTTGCGAGCTTTTTTAATCGCCACAATAGTCCTACAACTGAGCTAGATCAACATTAACAGTGGACCAATCGAACTTAGGTTCAAAGTGCAGACGGATGATCTCACAAAAATATTCTTATTGAAGTGTAAGTGGCGTATAATGGTTAGACATCGACTCAAAAACTCTTTCCAAATGTAGAAGATTTTTGCCTACATTATACAGCCTGGTGTGTAGAAAGTCGGTGGAATATTGTTGCAAGGTTTTCAGGTTATTAGACAGTTGTTCAGGCTTTGTAACATCAGCATGATGTCTCTACTAAAATTATAAACTTCTCCTTCCCTTTTCGGTGAAAGAAACCATTACCCATAATATACGTAAACTAATGCATTCAGAAATAGAGGCAAGCAGTGAGATAACTGGAGTTTTATATATTATTCTAAGTCGTGTGGAATATAATCCCTGTTAATTTGCACCATGAACGTTTAAGACTCACATAAAATGAACTTCGTGTAAGAGATCCGAGGCTAGGAGAATCATTGCCATCTTTATTCGCTTCTTTAAACAAGAGAAAGACAATGGGGAAAGAAGTCAACCATCCAAATAAAAGAAGCACTGATGTATCCACAGTGCGCGCATTAAGTTCCAAAGTACGATGACGATTTATTCAGACTAAAGGGAAAGCTGCCGAGCGATACCAGGTACTACGAGGAACACAGGAAGTTGATGGCATGTCGGGAATTTAGATGATATTTATATAATGTGGTACATTTAAACAGCCTTGCTACCCATTAGAAAAATTATATTTCTATTCTCGTTGCCATATCCAAGATGCATTTTTCACAAGAATTCCACTTGATTAATATACTGGATGTAAAAAAGAAAAAAAAGGGGGGCACCGACAACGCTTAGTATGTTTAGTATGGTAAACTGATCGGTTTTCAAAGCGTCAAATTTTGAGAACAAACGGTTGCAAGAATTTGTTAACATTTTCTTTTTGGTATCTGAATACGGAAGGTGTGCAACGCTTTATCCATTTGTGTACTGGGATGAACGGCTTGAGCTTAATAACATTCCTGCGCATGCCTAAATTCCTCCATAGAGTCCTTAGTGCGCATCCTACCGCGTTACTTGCGTGGTTTCCAGTATAATAACGTATTAACAGCGACGTGTACAGTACGCAGCTGTGGAAATGGCCGACATGAGCTCCAGCGCACTTTAATGTAAATGTGCGGAACCACCTCGTCACATATTGAAATCGATCGATTGCTAAAGGTGGACCAGTTTCATCGCCAGTATGGTCGCCGGATCTGACACCTCTCCACTGTTTTCTGTGGAGTTGTATGAAGAGTGTGGTGTAAGGCACTCCTCTAACGTTAGCGGAGGACCTCATGACTTGAGTCCACGGAGCGATTCAAAATCTTCAAAGGCAATCGCACGAACTGGGTCATGTGCATGAAGCGCAGCACCGCAGATATAGGCTCTGCAGTGACGTAGCAGGAATACAGTTCGAAGCCCGTTTGTAAAGTAGATAGCTCGAGGCTGGGTTTATTGACTAAATGTGAACGTACAACCATCTCACACTGCTCGATGCGTTACAGCGTCCAAACTTTACACTTCCGGACAGGGGCACCCATCAGTTTGCCGTCCTGCACAAATACGAGTACTAAGCGTTGTCGGTGCGTTTATTTTTTATTTATTTATTTATTTATTTATTTATTTTTTTTTTTGAACACCCTCTGTAAGTGTTTATTCACATAGAACATGCTGAAACAGCATCACATGGATAAGCAGATGGATGGAGGAACAAATTCAAAAGAATAATAAAGAGCTCTTGTGAAGGGAAAGAGGAAAACCACACAAACAAAAAGGGGAGGATCGAATATTTTTCTTACAATTATATCATTTTTTCTTCATATACCACATGCATAGTATATATTGCAGTCTGCCAAAAAAAATCGAACCGAAATTTCGCCAGAAGTAAGTGCTTTGAGGCTCCTTGAATCCAAAAACGTATTTTTAAGAAGATATCTCTGTATGGGTGAGCATGGGTGGGTGTGTGTTGGTGCGGCTGCGCGTGCGTGTGGGTGCTAAATATCAAACTTTATAAATTAAAGTTAACTTCTTTCAAAGATACACCACGAAGATTTTTTAGATTTTTTTCCCATTTCAAAATAACCCTTTACAAGGAAAACCTTACATTGTTTTAATTTTATTAAAATGGCTGTTATGATTTTGATTAAAATGCTATATATTTAAGGTATTTGCATAAGAAATAAAATGTAGGTATCTTTTGTATTTTCTGCGAAAAGATTCTGAAGTCCACTTCATGCTGTGTGACTTATGTAGTTTGTTAACCGTAAGAGACAAAATCTTGCTGCACAGAAATGTAGATGGCGAATTTTTTGTGGCATTAAGCAAATCCAAGATATACTTTGTTATTGGTGTGTATTTTCCATTACTTATATTTTTGAATGGTAACTGATTATTCTTCATTGTGATTATGTGAAGAACATGGAATTTTTAAACCGTCGCTAGCAGCACTTTAAGATATAGGACTGTCACCTTAGCACACTACATTCTTCCACAGCTATAGCGATGAAAGTCTATGTCGAACAAGGTTTAGTGAGGATTGTTTGTAGTCAGTGAGTACAGAAAGTCATGTGAAAGCAACACACCAGATTTTTTTCGACTGGCCACATGCGTGGAACTCAAAGGTTGGTTGATGCTCTGGGAAACAGGATAGCGCTTCTGGTGCCATTCATCCCCTCTCCAGGGTGGTGTAATTCCTGTACGGGGTCATGCGGAACCTGCAAGGCAGCTCATCCGTATAAACGTGATAGCAGGGTTACAGGTGCTAGGCCCAGCTGCGTAGTTGTGAGAGTGATATATAATGTACACATGATAAAGCAAATGTGTGCAATACTGGTAGCAGTCTGCTTTCTGTTTCAGGTATCCATTTAGTGAGGTTCAAACTTGAAAATGTTTCCGAGACTTGTGTCAAAAACACAAATAACCAACACGTTTTCAATGTTGCGTTGTTAACCCTTGTGAACATCCAAAGTCCATAATTAAGCCGAAATAGTTTATTATTAGAGTAAGGATACCAAAGTTAAGAAATAACCTTAAATATGTTGACTATTTTCAACAGTAAACCAATATTTTCCTTGTAAGTATATGTATTTATACATTGTTTACAGAGCATCAGGAGGAAAGAGATAATACTTTGATCAAAGTTCCCAAAAACACAAGAAAAATGTGATGTATTACATTCACATGGTTTTCTATGCTCTTGTATAACTATACCTACAAACCCTTACTCTTTCATCTTCTTCATGTTAGTCAAGATAAACCTTTGCTGAAATTATCTCATTGCATATATGCTTGTATGTGCATGGGGAATATGGGAATACAGTGGGCTTTGAGAGATAGTCAAATGTTTTAAAGCTTTATTGTTGCACGGCCAAGAAATAAAGTAGTGAATAACGATCTTCTGTTTGAGAAAATTTTAAGTATTTGAAAACCCTCAAAAATTTCTACGAAATGGTCCCGTCCACAAAAAATTTCATTTCACCATAACTTTTGTGTTTTGACCAGGTTTACATTTTTAGTATAGTAAGATTTGGTCCATCTCTTACTGTTTGCCAGTTATGCAAAAGTCATCAAGAGTAAAAAAGACTGCATAGACCATAAAATTTAAAATGTACATTTTATTTGCCATAAAAATATCTTGAACATTGTGGCATTTTAATTAAAATCGTCCAGGGCCATTTTCGAGAAAATCAAAATTTTGAAAAAATTTTCCTCTACGGGATAGATTAAGGAGAGGGAACTTTCTTCAACGTCTTCGTGTCGTTTCCTTAAAAGATATTAAACTTAAATACCAACTTTGGTGCTTAACCGACCTTTGGTTTTAGGGTCGTGTTGTTCACAGACAGAGAGACAAACACACACACACATGGATCTTTTTCTAAAAATGCTATTTTTGGGATTCAGGGTGCCTCAAAGCATATTTCGGTTAAATATACGTAGTAGAAAAAGTAAAAAGAATGTGTACTCTGGCTCACGGGTATCTTAGGATACATAAAACATACTCAAAGAGTACTCATTTAGTAAACATCACAAACGAATCCAAAACTACCTTTAAATTATGGTCACCAACTCTCCTACACTGATCCACTTCTCTACAATTGACTCCTTATAGACCTCATCACAACCTGAACAGAAAATAACCGCATTGTCTCCTGTTTCTTCCAATGCAGTGCTGTTTCCGTATATGCTACCCACTGGCTTTAAGAGAGTGATTAGCGTTTAAAGGCCCACCGACGGGTCATAGAACCCGACAGCTGAATAGTTTAGAAATAAGCATTTTGCCAGATGAACTCAGCACCCCAAGGTTGATGTCCAAAAGAAACCTTCAATTTAATGCAAGTTAGCACGAAACGTTCGCATACCAGGAAAGCACTATGATTTTAATGGATATCGTTGAAGTTATTGAATCCTTTCTCAGGAGCAGATTTCAAAATTTTATTTGGTTCTAATTTTAAGCCATCATTTACTCCATACTACAAGGTACCATTGAAATCTTTTGCATAAAACTGAGTATAAATAATATACCATTTTGTTTTCGAAGGCTTAAGCAATACAGTTAGAATGCTCATGCATTCGAGATACATCGCGAATTCTACTCAAGAAAAACATAATTTTTAGCCGTTGTCTTACTTGATTGCAATATAATTTTTTCCCCTGTGGATATTTTTCATTCAGACAATGATGAATAAACATTATCTTCATTTGCCTTCGGAAAGCAGCTGGTACGTTCTCTAGAGGGAGTTCTCTCCAAGACATTCAAACGAGACAAGGATGGGGGTAAAATTCGTTTTCCTACACGCCGACTCAGTTGCATCCGTATTTCATCCTCTTAAACCCCTTGCCGCACATCCTGCTGCAAAAACACTTCCTTCCCCGGATTCTAACGCCTCTTCATCTCTATTCCCTGTTAACCAATTTACTCAAATCGAATGGCTTTTTCTTAGATCCCGCTCCATTTCCAAAATTGAATTTTTTGCTAAATGTCTGTATGTGATAAATGCGACAATTTAAAAAAAAATTCCTCCATTGCTAGATGACACTAAGAGTGTGATTGAAGCTAGCTGTAAGCTCAGGGTGAAGAGGAAACAAACAAAAGGCAGAAAAGGAAGTACAACTTATAGGATGACGCAAATCCTGTTTACAGAAAGAAAATCTATGTGCTGACTTCCTTTACTCTTGTACAAGATGCTTCTACAAACGCTAGAATTATGCAATACAATAGTCCTTAAGCAGTAGTAAAATCCTTTGAGAGCTGTTCTCTATGTTGTACCTTCGAAATTCCGTACCAGCAGAAGAAGGAAAAACGAATTAGTCGTCCCGTTTGAGAAAATAATTATTGGTAAATTCAACCGAGCGTAACTTGTGAGCTTCGCATTCGGAGGGCGTGGGTTCGATTCTCAGGGCCATCCTTCCTAACCCATGGGTTTTCTCGGGTCGTCAGGGAATCCTGGGAAGGATAATTACATTCGCCAAGTTTCCTGTCCTTCCATTTCGTTTCATTAATCATTTCCTTCATCCTTTTGGCATGGCTGATATGCGCACAGGAATTCCTACTGTTCCGTGGCACCCGGGTTAAAAAGGGGGCTGCATCTGTGGGCGCTGGACCCTGCGCTGAGATCCCCCCTCCCCTCTGAGTTGGCCCAGGAAGACCTGAAGCCTTCGAGGTTTCATTAAACTTGGGAAACCTTAAGGACCTCTGTTAATGTGTGTTCCGTTAGTCTAGACCTGGCCTCCCGGTGTCTCCCCTCCCTCCTCCTTCCTCCTGAAGGGGTATAAGTCTGGCTTCCTTGACACACCCCTGCGTATCTCTCCTATTCTTATTCCTCTTCCTGTTGGTAACTTCAAATGGTTTACGAGTTATGCAAAGGTCATCTAGAATAAGTTGAGATAAGTTGAGAGGCTGTTTCCAGAAAATTCAAAATTGACATTTCATTGTCATGAAAACATCTTAAACATGAGGAATCTCAATCAAATCGTTAGACAACATTAGGTTAAATGTAGAGAGTAGCTTGGGATGGGGAGATTTGTTGAAAGTCTTGGTGCCGCATCCTTGGTAGTACTGAATTAAATAACTGTCGTATTTAGTCGATTAATCGTTTTGGAGCCACGCTGCTCACGCATGCACGCACACATACGCACACACTCATACCTTTCTAAATTTTGTTCTGGATTCAAGGAATCTCAAAACATGTTATTTTCGGTGAAATCTCGATATCGAATTTTTGGGTAGAAGGCAATATCTTTAACTTCTAATGCACATGGTTGAGTAGGTAATAAATCATAATATATACAGAGTCATGTGCAAGTTAGGCACTTTCTCTACTGCATATAGGAAATAGGGAAGTACTGTACTGCACCCAAAAATACGATGTCGAGATTTGACCGGAAACATGTTTTTAGGGCCCCTAAATACAAAAAAAAGTGTTTTTAGAAAAAGTTCCGTGTGTGTGTGTGTGTGTGTGTGTGTGTGTGTGTGTGTGTGTGTGTGTGTGTGTGTGTGTGGGGACAGCATAACTCAAAAACGAAAAATAGGTGAAAACCAAAATTGGTATTTCAGTTTAAGATCTTTGAAGGTGCGACACAGAGATTTTGAAGAAAATTACTTTACCCGAAACTACCCTTTATGTGGAACATTTTTCGAGCAATTTGATTTTATCGAAAATTGCTAAACGATTTTGATTAAAATACCGTATGGTTAAGATACTTTCATGACAAATGAAACTTACTCCTATATTTTTAATGTTCTGGCTATAGTCTATGTAGTCCTGCTTACTCTCGATGACTTCTGCATAACTCGTAAACCGTAAGAGATAGATCTAACCTTACTATATAAAAATGTAGGTAGGTATATCTCGCTAAAACACACAATTTACGAATGCACTTTTTTGTGTAGTGGAACATTTTGGAGTTATACTTTATTTGTGTGAGTTTTGTAATACTTAAACTTTGCTCAAGTGGACGATTGTTATTCACTTTTTTATATCTTTGCCGTGCAAAGAGAACGGAATTTTAAAGCCTTTATATAGCGACCAGCTTTAAAATATTGGAGTACCACTCAAAGCCTATTGTATTTTCCTGACACTACAATAAAATTAACAATAACATAATTTTTACAAATGTTTATCTCAATTAACATGAAGATGGAGGAATAAGAGTTTGTACAAGAGTAGAGAAAGTCATGAGAGTGCAACACATCAGACTTTTTCCTTTGGTCATGCAGATAGCGTAGAATTTCGAGGCCATGATTAGCGAAACTCGTTTTAAAACTCTGGCTTTCGCTTTAGCTAACATATTCTCCTTTTATTTACCTATAACGATTGTGTAAATACATAATGAACGTTCATCTCGATTAACAAAAGCAGACAGAAGAATACATGATTGGAGTAGAGAAAATGACGTGAATCCAACACATTATATTGGTGTTTTTGTTTTTTGAAGCAATGTGAGAATAGGTGACAGACATTTTAGCAAGCCATAATGAGCTTTTCTGACTACGTGAACACTTTTTGCAACCTCCAGCCTGAAATTAATAAGCCTACACGTTTGAATGATCTCTATCAGCAAATTCCTTTGTGACCGACTACCTGTAAAAACCTCGAAACAGTTAAAATCAATGCACCATGAACAAAACCACGTTACACCAATGCAACGTAATCTCCCTAATTGGCTCAAAATAACATGTTAGCAACACAAACATAGGAATGGAATACACACGTCAGTGTTTGCTGCAAAACCAGAATAGTGGAAACTGTGGTTTATGCAGCTTTCATTCCTGCAACCTCAACTCTACTGTATATTATACACAAAAATGAATAGCATGGAGAGACTATTCACATGAAATGTGCGTAGAAACACTTATATAAATGGTCTATTCTGTCGTAAATCTGTTCTGCAGCACATTCATGTCTAAAGTTCAAATTAGCGAACCGTGTTAAGTGTATGTGTAAAACTCTGTAAATCTGTTGGAGAAAGAATTCCCCAACCCTGGGTGCTTCTTTATCCGTTTCCTTCATTATTTGAATCCTCGTGTTCCCTATTTATATGCTTACAAAAGTATTTTATTCTACTGTTAATATGAACTGCGGAATTGGTTGCAAAGATTCCGTTCATGTAGGGCAGGGGTGTCACTCGGAGAGCATATGCGTCAGATTAATGTGTAATTTAATGCTTTAATAATAAGTATACCGTGTGGAAGAAAAGCCATTACATTAATTTAAACCAGTGATATATCTCGGTATTTGGATCACTTTTTGTATCTTACGTTTTTATCTCTGGCCATTTTCCACGGAGATCGTTTTGTCAAAAACAAGCTGCCGACTACAGATTGTGTGTATCACTTTCACTGGTTAAGTACATAAACAAACACCACTGCTACCAGGTGTCTCGTGAACCTCACTTCTATGTTTACTGTACGACCGTAGGCCAACCGCAACCGTTACCTGCCAAAACATAGGCGAAAGGGAAAGTGGTCGACCTGTTTACATTCGGAAACCAAGTTAATTCCCTAACCAACCTCAACGCAACGATGTCGACATCCTCGCGTCTGAAAAAGTCGTGCGGAGTATTCCTTTACGTCTTTTAAGTGATTATTTCGAATCCCTATGTGATGTCCCATAATTACTACCGAAGCTATGTCAGAAATAAGATACTCTATGCATCTTATAAGTAACAAACTGTTATCTTCGTACATTCTTGTGGAATTATGTATCCAATTTGGAACAAAAACCATTTATTTTTTCGAAATCGGTTGATCAAAGAACAAAATACCATTAGACGAATTTTTTTGGTAATACTTCTATGAAGCATATATTAGAACGAATGTGATAGCTTCCCTTCCACCTGTATATTCTGATTTGATAATTTGCTAATGAAAATAATAGTATCCAAGTTACATTTTGTTGTGTTATGGAGATAGGTGAAAATTTTTGTTCCGTGATAACATGATCTGTTTTCATTTATTAAACATATGCATACATTAAGTTAAGTCTTGTCCACCACTGGTCCTTATTCAATCCTATGCATGCATCAGGATACTCCTATCCCAGTAGCCAAGCGGTATGATGCGTTGCATCGACACTACTGTCCATAGACCGCAACGTCAATTTTGTCCCACGTTACCCTTTGACTATCTCTGTTCACTTTAGCACGCCGACACGGAAAGCACATAACACAGGTATATGCGCTGTAACCTTGACACCGCTGATGTAGGGAGATGTACAGTCGCCAGGACAAGCATGTCAAGATTGCATATTCGTGGCACCAGCACGAGTCACTACTGGAGGCTCACGGTATTATTGTCTGGTTCAAAAGAAGTGTTTATTGTTCGATCTAGGCACCTGTTAGATTGACCACAGGCTATCGAGATAGTTATTGATAGTAACTGACAGTCAGTGAGACCGATTCTAGACTAGTTTTGCAATCAAGTGGTTAGTGTGATTGCTTTTCACACCAGATTACACGTTCGCTTACTTTCCGGCATGGAGCTCTTCTTTAGCTGGAATGGAATGTCCTTTGCTGTTAAATGCGTTATTTAGGTATTCTAACTTTGATGGCTTATAAAGCCCAAACAGGTTGCAAGTGTTGATGAAGACGGAATAGAAGTGGAAGAACTAAAAAGTAGATTCTTTGCGGCACGGTGGTAACCGTGTTTATTTCTCAACATGGAGGATCCAGTTTCAATTCTGGCTGGCATGGGAAATTTTTCGTATCAGCTGTTGCATTCTCAACGGGAGAGTGAACATATGTTTCAGTCGAGTTAATGGTAAATGCCAATATGACTAGTCGTCCTTCTAACCCAGCGATGTCCAACCCTTGTGAAAGAGGGGAGTGTTGGTTTACCTCTTTCCAACATACGCGGACTTTGCCTCTTTGTAACCCCGAGTGGTGGGTTGGTGATACGTAAGTTGCGTCTGATTTAGAAAGCACTTTCAAATCTTATGTGATAAAGGTCTGTTCATTAGTGACTTCTTTGGTGCTCCTTACGTCTAGAAAGTCTTACAATTTTTGACATAGCCTTAGAAGATACTCCAAGTGATCGTCGCCTAACATATTGCGATACAGGTTTTTGATATAGACAGAAAGACCACAGAGATGCGCGGAAGTTCCTAACAGTTTCAGGATTGAAGGTTTGTCTCGCTACTGGATCTACCCAGATCTACCCAGAGGGCAATGACCAAGCAGCCTTCCAGTGGACATGTGAATTACTGTTTACCTTTGTGCTTCGACACTACTATAGCCAGGACACCTAGAAGCACACCTGATAGATGAGAAGGAAACGGGTTGAAAGGGAAATGTTGGAAAGGAAATCGAGATAGATGATAGAGCTATCCCTCATTCACCCACCGACCGGGAAACCCCATAAAAACGTTGGTCAGTGTGGGCTATCGACGGAAATTGAGCTCTGAACCGTCCAAGTGCGAGCCTCGGGCATTAACGCGGACCATATCGCTTGGTTATCATTGTTACTAAAAGTAAATGATTTTAGCACTGTACGTGTCCTCGGACACGTAAGTGGCAAATATATGGGAGTGGCATCGTCGCCTTTATCCCTAAGTAATCCCTGCGCTCATTTCAAGCTAAGAGGGAGAGAGTTAAATGGACGCCGTGACAGTGTCCTTGCGAATTGGATTTAATTACCTAGGCTCCTGTTTGCTCTTGGGACCAACCGAAGGACATTTTCCATCTTTCAACCAACTCATGCTTTATAGAGGGCAGTAACATGCTCTAGAAATTCTCTGTAAATATTGGCCAAAGCTGTAAGCAAATTAACACACGATCGACTGGCAGAGTGTTTGTTACGGTAGAAGTAAATATCATATCCATGTTACTGTCGGTAAATATCCGCAATGTAAATAATGTTCACAGGAAACGCTGCAATAGCTCCAATTTGCGTAAACAGAAAATAGATCTAATGTGAACATCACATCCATAACGAGTTATAAATTGCTTCGTTGTAATACGGCAATAATCCAATCCGGTTACTTTTATGTTACTTTATTGCCCTCTAAAATTTTACTACAAATACATACATAGTTTTCTGCTCTAGTTAACACAGTCCACAACTGACAACTGTTCGTTTGATAACCTTGCTCTGTCCTTTCAGAATTTTTGTTCACTTTCTCTGTCTCTTATAAATTTAACTATGACGTTAGAATCACTTGTGATGACCGACGTATCTTTCGGGACGACACACACACGCACAGCAATCTCGTACACGCTGACACACTGACCGACTTGCTCCCGTAGCTCTACTCTCAAACTCGCTCACCTACTTTGCTGCGGTTTCGCGTCCTTTTGTACTGAGGATGACGTCACACTACCTTTCGAGAAATTCTCCACACACACACGCACACGCACCGCAATTACTCATCTAGAATCCTGGCGAACATACTCGAACCCTTTCGTTTCTTCTGCCTCATTATTAGTCACGTACACAGAGCTTGGCCCCGACAGTCCTTTGTTTTGTGCCGCACCTGTCAATACGCTATTTATACAGAATGGAAATCAAATCATGTATAACGCTCGCCTTTGCGTGTCTGACTCAGATTCAAGAGATTCCGAGAACGAATTGTTTATAGCCTAAGAATAAGGAAAAAGACTGAAAAATAAAACATTCATTGTGTTGTTTATATTTCCTGTTGTTACAAGCCTCCTCTTGACATTAATTCTTAAAACAGTTTGTAAACAGTATACAATATAGAAGCTTAAAACTTCTAGATGAACAAAGGCACTTAAGGTCAGGCTGCCTCCCGCGACTGTTTTGTTATACTTGACTAACAACAATGAGCACGGTGCTTAACAGAGCATTGCTGGAACCTTCGAGAGGCCTACGGTGGCGGGCATCTTTGTAAAACTTCTAGAAAGGATTGCGTGACGATACGAGACAAGTTACGGTTGCAGTTTTTGAGTCGGTCAGTATGCTAGTGAATGTGAGACAACTGTTTTTTTTAACGTCTTCCAACGCAATATATCGGACGGTGAGTGAATGAAATGGGTGAAATGATGCTTAAATGAGCCTGAGGTCCATGGAGCTTTAAGTTACCCGTCATTCGCCTTCTCTGGATCAGGGAAAACCTCGGAAAAAAAGCCTTACCCGGATAACTTAGCCTAATTGAGATTCGAACTCGCGACCTCTTGAACGTGAGGCAGACACGCTACCTCCACAACGTCAACGCCAACTGAGGAAAACGAAATCCAGGAATTACATGTATTTTGATTTTCTCTTGTTATTATAGAAAATCAGTTTATAATCTCAAATAAATCTCTTGTTACTTATATCGTTAACAAACAACCTTTCTTCTGAAAAAATATATTACTTATTTTTAAAAAATTGTTATAAAAGTCAGTTATCAAATTGAAATTAAGTGTTATTTGGTTCGGAAACAATGAATATCGAAGATGTAGATGTGAAAGTAGAATTTCACAGTATTCAGCAGTTCGGTATGATTTACGGGAATACAGTTGGTGACACTGACTAGAATGACCAGACTAAATTGTATATTATGAAGTATTTAAAGCCTCTATGTATGAATAGTCCAGAGAAATTTTGTAAGTGCAGCCTAAAGTGGTGTGGAAAAAGGTTCTCGAAAGCTATTGGACTCCGCACTGTTAGACGAAATACTTTTAAGAGCATCTGTGATTTGAAAAGAAACCATTAGGAAACCCGCATTCGGAAATGCAACGGGAATTCAGTAGACACCCTTAGTATTCTCAGAAGGAACTTTCCTCCATGTAATGACTTTCGTTACATTGCTTCGTTGGCGCACACTCGGTGTAACACCAGCGGTAGATTAAACGAACGGCAGTCCTTTTTAAAATATAGAAATTTCCGTTATTTTGCCCTGGCAACCTGAGGCACTGAAAATAAGACGATCGCTGGAGCAACATGGCAGACTTTTTCCTTTATTAAATTGGTGCGCCACCATAAACTATCCGAAATAGCGTTTACATTGGCTTTTCGTAGCGAACCAATAGAGCAGGCTTATGGTGACAGGTTCTAATAATGATATAGCAGCAGTGATATGTTAGGTCGACCTCTTACTCGGAGAATGAGGGATTTTACACTGCTTGTCACGCAGTAGTATTATACTTGGACCAAGTGACAGCGAAATATATCTCCGCACCATGTAAAATGCAATTTCCGCCACCGAAATATCTGTCCCAATGAAGAAACGCCGGCATGTGCGAAAGACTCCGTTATTCTGCTCTATATCAGTGTCGCTGAGGCGGCCAGAGGAGTGTTTTCCTCCGCCGATATGTGATTTAATGTTCTTCACAGCTCTTCGGAATTTTCACTCTCTTCCTGCTTATTTAGTAGAGTTAAAGGAGATACTGGATTCGCCTCAGAAGCTCAGTTTCAAGATTTCATCGAAAACATGCGTTCTAAGGTTGCCCACGAAGCCCACGAAGGTTGCATATGTAACTGTATCTAATGCCTAAAGAAGTAAAATAAAGAGGGAAGATAGTCTAAAACGAATTAGAGTGTACTGGCTACAGACTGTGAAAATAATTCATACATCAATTTTGTAGCATCTTTCACAACTTTCGAATGACGTCAGGAAATTTTACTTTTGTTTTACCTTTGAAAGGAAAATGCTATATCCGTTAAGGGTTTTGTTTAAATATTTTTCTTTGCTTTTCAAGATAGTGTTTCTGCAGGTGCGTAAAACGAATACTTTTTAGTGCTTTACCACCCAGCTCTAAAACTTGCACTGTGCGTGAGGTACCGTGGTTCAAACCGGACAGGTATTTTATCCGTATAAAGAGATTTGATTTTGTAATATTGTGTTGTGTGATGCTAGTTAATAGGTTTTAGTTTATTACATTAGGCGTTAATCTGAGCGGGACAGTAATGTGTCTACTGCGGTGTCGGCTCCTATTAGTACCGTGATGGTATTAGATATAATCCCCGTGACTCTATTTGTCAATGATTTCCATTAGCATGATGGCTGAACGTAATGGTCGCATCAGCTTTTATGTGCATTAGCAACTTGCTTAATACGACATAATACATTTTTAACCCGTGGTACGCCAGTTGGAGAGAATTGGGTCTTACACGAGAATGCTTCCAGATTTAATTTACGTTGCACATTCGTTCCGTGAGCTGTGAGAAGGGCGATTTTTATTTATGGTGTTCTTACAAGGGAAGTTACCCACCTGGACAGGTCCGATGATGCCACGCATTATGACTGAGGCCTTTAATCATAGATGTTACACGATACCAATCTTGGTGTTTAAGTTCGGCATGATCCAGTGATGGAACTCGAAGATTTTGAAGATTATCATCAGCTAAAACTACCCCTAACGTGGAAATCTTTTCTTACTTTTGATTTTCGTATCTTTAAGAAATGTTTATATTAAATGAAGCCTATATCTAGAATTTTCTGGGAATATCCTCTGAAGTTTTCTTCATTCTCAAACATCCTTGTGTAATAATTATTGATGGACCGTAAGAGGCAGCCAATCTTGCTGCACAGAAACTGTAGATCTTGTCTATGTAAAAATACTTATTGTGAAGTAAACGATTTCCGAAGTATCCCTTGTCATTGACTTAAATTTCCAGGTACTCACCTGAAAAGTCGCTATTCAGTTACTTCTTGTGGTCAATGGGTTTTCAAATCTACCACAGAGCGATATGCCGTGACTTTAACTATTTTGTCGTACAACGAAGTGTGTATATATGAACTGAAAGTTTATTGGATTAAGAAGAAGTAGGTAGGGTAATAAGTAGGCTCTGCTCCGGCTTGTAAACGAAGTGCTGACCCCCGCTAACCTGCACTCCTCCGTGGCGTTGGCTGCGGTTGGAGGACGCAGCGGCGGGCGAGTCGGTAATCGCTGCATAGATGAGACGCCCTAGAGATTATATTGTATTTGTTGGCAGTAGAGTACATAGGGAAGGGGAAGGCCTCTACCCAACGTGTGCTACGTTACAAAACCTCTTTGTAAACACAACTGAAATGCTAACCACATGCAACCACAACCGAACCCTAGTAATAAGCTTCAGTAAGAATAGTTTGTAGAGAGTGAGAAGAGAAGGTCATCTGACTGCACCAAGTTAGATGTTTTAAATGTTCCCTAATGAAAAATAATGTAGGTATATAAATATTTTAATTCGATTTACACTTAGGCACACAATAGTTAATAAATTTAATTATTTCACGTTTTCTTTTTTGCAAATGTATCATTTTAGTTCGCTAACATGTGTTCAGCGATTTATTGAATGATATGGTGTATACAATGCAGATGCAAACTTCTGTTCATGAGGTGCAAATAATTAAACAATCACATTATTCGCCCCCAAAAGAAAAAAAGAAAACCTGCTGATTTCAATACTTTTACGAAGCTTTCATTGCACAGTGGATAACGCTCTTTCAACTGTGTGGCCATGTTCTGACAGAAATTAATTAGCTGTAATGTATTTCATGGCCGTTATCTCTGTTCAACTACAACATCAAAACATGTCCCACTTTTTTCGTCATTGAAGCATGGCATATCTAGATCCTACTTTTACAATCTGTTAATTAAACAGCAATGGTAACTCTGGCCTTCAGTGGGAAAACGCTGCAAATAAATTCTCGTACACATTCAAAGCAAATTTCTGTCGCATGCAGCAGATGACTTTTCCTAAAATTCATTTTCGTAGTTTATATGTAAGTATTTTGCTCGAACGTCTGCGAAATATTTTCAGTAATTAATAAATACCTTCGAAATAGAATTCAGAGGGAGCTTTCGCCTGTTGTCTCATTCTTGGAGTGTCTGACCGAAACGGGCAACAACATACTAATATTTATTATTGCTATTATTCTTAACTATTACTATCATAATTACTAAGTGCTCTACTTGAATAATACTGTGTTAGTATTGGGATTACGTACACATTATTTTTTAATGACGTGGAGAAATATTGGAATACTCTAATGAATTAAATATAAAATCCCGAAAATTTGCATGAAACAAGCAGCTTGTTTTTTAATCTTTGGTTGGTGTACGATGCTTAGGGACACTCATTCTGCAGTAGGCGAGGGCGCGGGTTCAAAACCCCGCGGAGGACGATCTTTTTTTTTTTTTTTTTTTTTCTGGCGTAAAAATTCTTAACGTCGCTTCCTTGGGAAGGGAAATAAAAGCAGTGGTGCCGTGACATGAAAGAACTGAAGCCTCTAAAGAGCCACTAAGGAAAATTAAGTGGTCTTTCACAGCCAGTATAGAATGAAGCACTGAGAACCAAGTTCAAGGCGCTTTACAGCACAGGAAGCAAGTGTGTCTATCAGCAACGACAGCCTTGTGACCGCGATTCCTGTATGTAATAACAAAAATTATTTGTTACTAGAATTAATATATATTCCAAGTACCTTATTTTTCAAGTCTTGCATTATTACGTATTTCCTAATAGAAGACTACCATACTGTAAAAGAAAACACACATGCAAAACAGAGACATTAAAGAGTCCTGCTTCAGAGGTTGCGAGTTCAATCAAGTTAAGTTTCGTCGAAAATAACGCAATCGGCAATCTTTTAAAATTAGCAACGATTTGAAAGATTATTAAGAGTAATTTCGTCGAAAGTATAGCTGTTAGCTATTTAGATCAAAACATTATACCGAAAAATTGTGATACTGTCTTAATATTCGGGTGTATAGGATTATTAAGAAGAAATAAAACTCGTTACAAATGATTCAGGAGACGAAATTTGTTTCATAAATTTCATGTCCATTCATAACTACAACTCTTTGGAGATGGGCTAGATCAACAGTGCCATAACATTCCTTTATTTCATAAAACCCACTTCAAAATGTTTCGTATTGAAACTATCTCAGGGACAGCCTAGAGTCTAAAGTCTAGACCATCTATGTCCATCTGATACTACCACCTCTCATTTGAGAACGTTGTGACAAATAACAAGGAATGTCTCCGAAATGATTCACTTCAAAAAAAAAAAAATCATTTAACATAAATTGTGGATTTTAACGAAATATACATTTTTATATAGTAACATTTGGTCTATCTCTTACGGTTTACGAGTTATGCAGACAACTGTAAACAAGATTATATAGACTATAGCGAGAAAATTCAAAATATACATTTCATTTGGCATAAAAATAATAGCATATGACAGTTTAATGAACATTTTTAGCCCTTTTTCAGAAAACCAAAATGTTCGAAAACTTTTCCGTGTACAGGGTACTTTAAGATGGAGGAATTTTCTTCATAATCTTTGTATCGTATCCTTGAGTTATGCTGCCGCCCCCCCCCCCCCCCCCCGCAAACACGCACACACCCTTTTCTAATTCTCTTTTCGGATTCAGGGGGCATCTAAGCAAATATTTCCGGTGAAATCTCGATATGGAATTGTTTTGATGGAATAGAATACTTCCCCTACTTCTATACTGGAGAGTTAAAAAATCGAATTGCAGTGCTCATAGGCTGTACACACTCTATACGTTATTTCTCCAGCTGGCCGTTGTTGTATCAGAGCAATAACTGTTATAAATCAAGTCACATGGCTCTTCTGAGCCAAAAACAATAGTAATAAAATACCGGTAAACTATAAGCAAAAGTAAGAAACATTATAACACAGATATTAATGAAGAAAGAACACGAGTAGTGATCGTAACTATTTCTGTAATTTAAACATTTTACATTTCAGTAGAGCTATACAAAAATATGTGTGGTTTCATTGCTGAATAACGTTGTAGCCTTTCACTCTTTTTCCATCCAGTAATTCCTACTGAATGTGCGATTGGCCTCGAGGAATTCATTTTTTCTGCTCCAGTTGTAGGATTATTCACTGAGCTAGTAATAAATTTCTCTCTGTACAACCCGTTTTTTTAATTTTTCGGGCCGCAACGAAATGGTAAGCGATGAGGAGTTGTATGTATGTATGTATGTATGTATGTATGTATGTATGTATGTTATTTCCTCGTCCGCATATTTTGATTAGTGCTTGGAAATAGCAGCGAACTTTTTACTTGCGATACACATCAATAAATGCATAGCGCCGAACGAATGAGCAATGTATTGCGGTTTCGTAGAGTGGAACGTGTATGCGTGTTTATACGGAAAGTGCATATTTATCAACCAAACAGCGTTATCTGGGCTCTTTAAGGGAAAAAGAAAAATATAATCGAAATTACAGCGTGTACATTACATGGCTTTCTGGCACGCTCCGGAACAAAAGGAAATAAAAATGTTGTTCACCGCATTCCAAACCAGGAGAAACGTGCCTAGTGCTCTTTGGTGTATTTTGTGGCAACAGAGTTTGGTTCTGTGAGCTTTAGTTGATAAAACGGACTGCAACAGTATGCGAACCGATGGATGAAAATTAGACATAAATGCTCAAACTAAAGAAGATACTGCATTCTGCACATAAATCAGATAGCGAGAGTTCACAGCAAATAAAAGTTTTGAGGCACTCTGAATCTGGGAAAAAAAAAAAAAAAAAAAAAAAAAAAAACTATTTTTAAAAAAGGGGATCCATGCGTATGTATCTAGGAAGAGGGTTGTAAACAGTAAAACTCAAAAACGAAAAGTCAGATAAATACCAATTTTGGTAGTTCAACACAATCCAAGGATGCGACACGACGATATTGCACAATGTCCACCCACCTAAACTGTCCTTTACCTGGAACATTTATTAAAGTTTCCATTTCCTCAAAATGAGTTAAACATGTTGATTAAAATACTATGTGTTTAAGATACTTTAATAAGTAATGAAGTGTATGTCTTGGATGTTTTTGGAACGGCTTCTTTTCATTCTTAATGACTTATGCAATTGGATGCTTTTTTTCCCGCCCGATGACGCACAGAGAACGAAATTGTGAACCTAACACATAGCAAGCAGATCTTAAACTATTTTACTATCGCTTAAACCTATTAAGAATGTGTCGTTGAAGAATGTAGCAATGTGTGAATGTAACGCATTAGAATATATTATACTTTGAGAAAAATGAGGGATTGACGTCACTTGTATATAACCCTGAGTGGAAGGTGTGATTGCGCTTTGAAGCTTTTTCTATTATTTGTTATATTTTGTCCAATATTTCTACAGGTATTTTTGAAGAAAAGAAATTGCTGCACATGTTATGTTAATTGCACTTTAATATTTCATTCTTCAGTATTTAAAATCCTCCTTACTATATCATTGTTTTTTTATACACAGATATACAGTGCGTATTTTGTAAAAACATTAGTATTATGATGATTATTATTTTTATTATTATTACTATTACTATTACTATTATTATTATTATTATTATTATTATTATTATTATTATTACTATTATTATTATTATTATTATTATTATTATTATTATTATTATTATTATTATTATTATTATTATTGTTATTATTGCGTGACCTCTATATCTATACCGAATTTTATAGCATAAAGCATTACTTTCTGTATAGAGGTGGCCAATAGACAAAAATGCAGGCAGCTTCTGTTATTTTTTTGTACCATTATCCCTTTTTGAAAATGCTGTTTGCATTTTGAAGTGTTGCGTTATTTATTTTCCCCCCATCTGTTCGCAGTAGCTCATTGCTTTTATACATTTTTCTGAATATTTACAATTTGAAATTAATTGCGACAAATCTTTATAACATAAACATATGTAGGGGAATAAATGTTAATATGAATAGTAGGCACATATAAAATATAACTAAGGGACACGTGTACTTTCTTACTTTGTTTTTTCTTTTTTGGTAGTGGGTAGAGAAAGTATTGTGAGTGTTTGAAAGGCCATTTTGGGGATAGGTGAAAAATAGTAGCTTTCTGCATGGAAAATAATAGGTACTTCTTTATTTGGGGGGAAATAAATCCAACGGTTGTTTACAAAATTTTAATACACAGTTTAAGTAAGACAAATTACATGCATTAACAGAAAGGGAAGAATTGGTTGCTAATTGTATGTATGAGAGCAGAGTGTGAAGTATGTTAGCTCTCCTGCACGGAGGCTTTATTAAAACAAGTTGTTTTAATTCGATAGGAAAGCCAAACTGGGTAACCAGATCAGGCATGCGTGTAATTGCGCTCATTAACAAATGGTGCGTGTGGTTTACATGGATCGTGACTGTTGTTGCAGAAACTGGTGCCCGGAGGAGTCCGGAACAACGCCTCGGAGTGCGCTCGGTAGAGGTACAAACTCCTCCTGCCTCCCCCACTAGCCCGCGCCTTACGCCCACCGGCCTCCTAGCCAGCTTCGACAAGTCTATTTTACAGGTAAGTACTCCAGCCTTGTCTTCAAGTAATTATAACAGCTTGTCTTTACCCGTATAAGGGCAAGGGAAAGTTGGGTGTCTTTCCCAGTGTTTTCTGATAAGAAGTCTGAGGTTGTTACTGTTAGCAGTTGTAGCTATGTTAAGTATTTAACTACAAATCCTTACACCCCTAAAATCGTCTTAAGTTGTATTGTATGTGCTGTGATTGAGCCCAGTTTTATTAACTTTGACCCCTTTATTTCTGTTGGTTTTTATGGGGGTTTTTACTTTATTTCATACAAAGTCAAATTACGTAAGTTTTATACCTGTATTGCTTGTATGGTTTGTCGATAAGTTTGCTAGTTCCACTGCGTCACAAGTCACAACTGAACTGTACTTGGTACTATCCACTGAACTCACCCTCAACTGTCTACTGAAAATGTCCCTGAGCTCAGCTCGACTGACACTGGCTGGACTGTCGAACCTCTGTGGTCAATGTTGGTCTGTTTCCCGAGGCCACAGGTAGAAACACAGCGTAGGGCGATGGATTTTTTTTGGCGTAAAAATCCTAGTATTTTTCCTTCGGAAGTTAAGTAAAGCCGGTGGTCTCTTTTGCCGCACGTAAAATAACCTCAAGCCTGATAAAGAGGCTTCCGAGCAAAATTAAACAGTCTTTCATGCACGATATAGATCAGGACGCTGAGAATAATACCAGTAAAAGGGCATCCATAAATAAATGAATAAAAACTCAAACTCATTAGACTCTCGTAACTCAACTGAGTGGATTTTGCGGTCGAGGTTAAGCTCTTTATATAGGACTGGAACACAAGGGAGTATTCCGCAAGATAAAATTACTGGAATCAAGCAAAACGAATCTTCAACAGCAGAAAGGCGGCACACGATGGCTATTGTTTTGTTCGGGCTATTGTTCAGTCAAGAGGACTGACAGGAGCCGGTTACATGTGTGGGTCGGCAGCGCTCTGCGGCAGTTCATTTGTTTTGTGGCTGTGGTGACTATGTTTTTAAGGTTACAAATCTTGTCACTTGCAAAGACATTGCATTATGCAGTTAATTATCCCGCTTCCACTTATTATCATTATCTTAATGTAAGAGTTAAGTGAATTTTGTTCCATCCCAACTGTGAGGGAGCCTTTTAAAATGCTGCGAGAGAATAGATTTCAGGCATCTAACGAAGTTGTGGCAGGGAAAAAAAGAGGAATGCACAAAGCTCCTGCTGTCGCATTTGCACAGTAATGAAATGCAAGTAACTGGACCGACGCAGGGCAGTAAAGTGGATGGTCAAAGTTTTACCTTCGTGATATTATGCAAGTTAACTGCTTTGGCACTGCCCTGTGGAATAGCAGTAGAAACCAACCGCATGCGAGAGAACTGCTTGGAGCATTTCCACGGCACACACACATACACGCACACTATGCTTTTTTAGTTGCTTCCTTCCTTCGCTTATGTTACTTTTTCTACCACGTATAGTAAGTAGGGTAGGTATTTTATTTCACGTAAAAATTCGATGCCGAGATTTCATCATAAAGATATGTTTTGAGTCATTATGAAAGCAGAAAAAGAAACAGAAAACTTCTTTAGAAAAAGGTTCGAATGTTTGTAAGGGTAAGGTTTAGGTTTATGGGCGCTCAACTACTAGGTCATCGACGCCCTTTGAACAGGGATTATGGCAAAAGCCAGAGATAAATTTCATTATGTAGTTGAAGTACTAGTAAAAACAGTGGCAAACGCCGTGAAAAAATGATAATTTTTGTATGTATGAACAGAACTAAAAGGTCAGATAAATACCAATGTACTAGTGTGACCAAATGAGTAAAGTCGAGTCCAATTAGTTTTTCTTTCCTTTATTCTTCTTCAAAGCTTTTGTACAAATACGTATTTCTCTTATACTGACGTTAGCACATTCTTCAGTCCTTCGTGATATTACAGCTCAAACTGTTTTCTTCTAGTAACCTTGGCTTACTCCTTTCTGTCTTTCTTCACTTTCTCTGTCACTGAGACAACTGATTGACGATACAGTCACACAACACTACTTAAAACTGCTTCACTGGCTTTACTTCGTTGTATCTCCCACGACGATTGTACACGCACAAGCACATTCTTAACACTGCCTGCTGCAATGACTCATGTCTGTAACTACATGTTCTACTCACTTCTCTCGTTGCGTCGCCTCCTTATATAGCGAGGATGAACTTACACCGATTTTTCTCCAGCTTTATCGTTTCTGGAACCTCTACAAAGACGCCGACCGCCAGACGCCTCGCGAATAATCTCGAAAACCCTTTGTTGTGCCTCGCTCATTGTCACGTGTTAACAAACAGTGGCGTGAAACAGCCTAATGTTGAACGCCTTTGATACACGTACCGCCAGTCTGGTACGTGGTGTGAGGTAGGTTGACCCTGGCTGTCCTTTGTTGTGCGCCGCGTGGTCGGCGTCGCAGTACTAAGTTCAGTATCTACTCAGAAGTCATTCTACACAAAAAATGTAGAATTTTCTCAAATGGCGAGTCCTTATTGATGTTTTCCCATTGTCATGCAAAGAGAACAGAATTTCAAAGCCACCACATAGTGACCAGCTCTTAGAGATTTGACTATTATTAAGGCTACTGTATTCCCATATTCCCATTGTACCTATGAAAAATCTTACTATGTATAAAAGTCGCTGTATGTATGTATGTGTGTGTGTGTGTGTGTGTGTGTGTGTGTGTGTGTGTGTGTGTGTGTGTGTGTGTGTGTGTGTTTCTCACTCATTTCTACACCGTAATACCGAACTCGACCAAACTTGGCTCAGATAACCTTTGGCACAAGGCAAAAATTGCTGTCGAGCTTAGAATTCGAAGATCTACTTGATTTACCACAATTAATTATTTAATTTGATGTATTGCCTACGAAAGCTTGCAAGGCCATCTTTACCTTTATGACGATAATCGCAGTATATCAAACACTGCCAACATAGGAATTCCGTTTTAAATAACAAGACACTCGAGTTGCTAGAATATTCGGTGACCTCTACGACATCTAACGTGGTCCTTCTTTTGTTTAGACGTTCTTATATTTTCTTAATAGTTTTCTGTATGTAAACAAGGTTATGTCGAGATTAGCTGAACGACTGTTATTTCTTTTTTCTTTTGCTTCTTTTTTGTATTTATAGTGTCCTGGAAGTTTTAATTAACTGCTTCTGTCTTCAGTGGGAAACGGACCTTCAAAAGGGAACATAAGGTTACGGAGTATGCACTATAAGAGGTGGGGGCGGGTCAGTCTGTCACATGATATCACAATACAGAGGAGGCCAGGTACAATCGACGCAAGAACGTTGTAGATAACATTGTTGCATAACTTACATTCAATGCTACCACTAATTGCAGTAAAATATTCATTCGCAAATTCTTGTACAGGTTCAGCAATACATGAATATTTCTATTTTCGTGCTGGAAGCATTTTGTTCTGTGAACATATTCGACACAGTGAAACCAGTTGTGTTTTGTGCTGTTACTGTACTCGCGCAATGACGTCACGCTCTGCCCTTGTGGCAGGTAACTTGCGATCGCCTCATTTTGCGATAGCAGTATAAAAGTTCGAATCCTAGTCTTTTTTTTATTTTGTTGTTTAACGACGCTGTTAATCGCCAGGATTATATCAGCGTCACCGGTGTGTCGGAGTTTTGTCTCGTAGGACTTCTTTTACATATAGTAAATCTACTAACATGGAGCTGTCGCTTTTAAGCACACCGCCTAAGCCGGATTTGTACCCGGGACCTTGGGATCAGTAAACCAGCGTCTAACCAACTGAACCACCCAAACTGACTAACCCTAGTGCTGTGTAATATTTTTAAATGCCCCCAAAGAAATGCAAGGTTATTGAGCAAGTGGAATCTAAGGCTAAATATTGTCGGGAAGAACCGTCAAACCTCTGTTTACTGTAAAGTAGCCGAAATTACCCATTTCAGGGTTATTTCGATTAACGTGAAGTAAATACAAGAATGAGCGTCTGCAACTATAATTTGTTGAGTGATTAGGGAGGATCATGTGAGTGTAACACAACACTTGTTAACGAGTTCTTTACCCAATCAACAGAGCACAGTGCAGAAAAATTTTCTGTTTTGGAGAACAGGGAGAAAAACGGGGAGTTGGAGTTAAAAGTTGAAAGTTATGGGGACAGGACTGTTCCATCGAGGTATGGAAACGAAAGCGGCAAAGCATAACATACGAGGGAAAGCAACACTGTAAAAGTTTACCATATGGGAATAAACAAAGACGAAAACGCCATGGAGATAGAAAATAAAGCAGTGAAATGCAGTGATGGGCGCAATTTATTGAGTCACAGCTGTGGGCCATATTGTTTGCATATTTTATTATCAGCAACGTCTCTTGTTTGTCAAATACGTGTGTTTGCGTTACTTTTGCATAGAATGGTTATTGCAGTGCCAGGGTATTGAAGTTCTCCCTTCCCCTTCCATTCCATATACTCTTTGTCACATTTTGGAGTAGCATCGACATAATGGATGTGTCGCTGGTACTGATGCATGCGTTATATGGCTTTTTGTCGTGTCTTCGATGTTAAATTATTTGTGTCTGCACTCTATTTATGATTCTGCACCACGTTACCCAATTTCGGTCATTCAGTTCTCACGGAAGCTACATTTTGACCAGTAGATGAAGTATTTCACTCAAAACTTGATGTACTTTTCACCGGAAATACGTGTTTTGAGATCCTCTAAACTAGAAATTCGTGAATTAGAAGTCTTCCATGGTCTAGAACCAACCTCTTCCAAGATCTCATGTTAGAACTGGCAGAGGCCGATTCACGCCTAATAATGAGGCCTTTGAGCAAAATTGAACTATTTTTCCCAATGTAGAATTAGACTTCAGAACAATAACAGTTAAGGGACCCTGGGACTGATATTTGAATTTTCTATATTTTTACTTTCTCTACTATGTAATATAAAGTAGAGGAAGTGCTGTATTCCACCTAAAATTTCGATGACGAAATTTCACCGGAAGTATATGTTTTGAAGCCCCTTGAATCCACAGAACGCATTGTTAGAAAAAGGTCCGCGTGTGTGTATGTATCTGTCAATCTGTGGAAAGCATAACTCAAAAAAGAAAAGTCGGTTAGAAACCAAAGTTGGTATTTAAGTTTAATGTCTTTCAGGGATGCGACACGAAGATTTCAAAGAAAATTCCTCCGCCCCAGACTACCCTTGTATTTCTTGTTATTTGTGCGAGTTTTGCAATGCTTAAAACTTGCCAAGCATCATCAATGCTTTTCTGAAAATCCATCATCCATGTTTATTGATTTTCGTGGCAATAAGTTACTAGTCACATCGTGTGCCTTTGCAGAAATTTCCGGCGGTATAAGTTGCAGCTCACTGTCACTCGTGTCCGACATTTTCTTCGCCTACCCCTTTTGCCACTTAGTGCAATGTCAGGCGATCGGCTTGTATCTATCTTTTAAAACAGGGCTGACGAACATTATTCGCCAGGTGTGAACACATTCTCCTGCTCTCCTCCCCCCTACGCGAACCACGAAAGTGGGAATGCGGGGAAAACAAAGCGAAAACCGGTTCTAGCTAAAGCGTGCTACTGTAGTTATGGAGGGGGAGGGGGGAGACTCCCCTCTTGACACTTGCAGAGTAACTTTCGTCAGCCCTGTTTTAAAACGTTCTCTATCCCTGGCCATGCTGCGGAGTTGATTTTTTGTTTTTCCCTTCTTTCAGCATCTTCAGCATCTTCGCATGTGCTCCTTGGTCTTTCTGCAGGTCTTTGTCCTTGGGGGTTTGCTTCCACAAACTAGTGCAGCTTCCGATAGTGCTCTGTTCTAATTATTTGTAAGTAGGCAAGTTGTCTGTCCTCTATTCTCCTACGTACTGGCTTCTGTAATAGTGGGACTAGCGGTAGTAATAGCGAATCGTAAGAGGCGATAAAAATGGGCAGCGATGCTCCTGAGGAGAAGTAAATATTGGGAGTCTAGCTGTCCGAGGTAACGGGCCTTTAGCGCTGGGCTAATCACCCACCGAAGTAGCTTAAGATTCAGAGAATAAATTAAAGCCTGGAAACGGGGCGCATGGAAGAAGGATTACCAATCGCCACACGGAATAGTATAGCATGTCTACATTTTTAGTTTTTCTAAACACATGGCAGTTGATCTTTCGATTGAACGCATGAGAATAATCGACAGTGCGTTTTATTCTGGTTGGTGGAAACCTGCAGTTTAATGAACTCCAGTGAAGTGCACCCACTAGATGTAAAATTGTTATATTGGAATGCTTTAACGTAAAATAATTATATCACCATCTGAGGTAAGAACTGGGGCATAATCTTATGATAGAATCCAAATTTCCAATATTTGATCAATTTTGGTTAAAAACTTTGTAGAGTCCGCTCCTGATAGACAAGGTTTTCTCTTATACTTATTGCTAAATGCTTCACTGGGGCTGATAAATACAATCCCTATTTGTCTAAGTGAAACTTAATACCGCCCCTGGAACACAGAAGGGATGAGTTGCTTGTCACTGTTGTTGATACCTCCCGCGGCATATTCAGAAAGTTTTTCTTTTTCTCTTTGTATCGGCTAGCGCTGCTGGTTTTTAGTTCCTTTTGTGAAACTTGTGCTTTTTGTTATTGTTTCATCGCCTTGAGTGCTTTTAAACAACGTGCACTACACAGAAAAATCAGTTGGTGCTGATACGCTCCAGAAGGAAGGGTGCTCAGTGTGGGGGGAGTTAGCATGCTGCGACCGTCTCCAATACCTGAAACTTCATCATTCACCCTCCCCCTTCCTAGATTTCAATCTGCTCTCCCGTACTGCCTGTGATATTCTTGTAGGTATTGGGAGTAATATTCTTACAATAAATTTGACACTCCGCATCATCACGATAATTTCTACTTAACGTTAACTTTTTACCTCCTCTACTACCAGTAGAAGAATATAAAAAATAAAAAATGAATTTCTATACAGAGAGGGGTATAAACGCGCAGATTTCGCGAAATGGTAGATTCAAATATCACGTATAAAAAGTCCAGTAAAAATGTATCTATTGTGATAAGGAGACAATTGAAAATTGTTGAACACATTACATGCAATCAAGCAACAGAGTAGGTCTGAAGTAGCGAAGGTTTTATTTACTAATACGTCTACTGCTCTCATGCATGCGTTCACATCTGCGGCAAGTGATCCAAATCAGACCAACCTAGAAAACTGGTTTCGCCACGTGCTTGTGTGTTTGTTATTAACTGCTGCATGTAACGATGGGAAGAGTAGTGGTCTTTCAAGCTTTCCGAGCAGTATTCGCGAGTTATGCTCTAGATTTTTCTTATTTCAGAATTGTTTGGCGTCTAGAAAATACATAGAATAGAATTAGGAAGAATGGAAGAAAGAGCAGAAATACTTGTATAGGTACATAAAGAGCGAAGACCACATAATTGTAAACATGAAATAACCGAAGATATTAAGTACGAGAGCTGCTTGTGGGTGGAGCTAAAGAGAATCTGGATGACACAATGGATGGGAAATACATGGATGACAGGAGAAGAAATTATATTTCTTCTAGTTGGAAATTAACCGGAAATTATCACTTTTTATAAAGAAAAATAAAGACGGTATAGGAGAGGGTCATTTAAATATATCTTTTAGGGCAGAGGCAAGGATTAGCATGGGTGAGGACAGCAGTGTATATTTTGAAATGGATTAGAGGTAATGAACTAGATCGATGTATAGTATTGTACTCTGTTTAACCGAATGTAAAGAGGTAAAAAGTTTGCGAATCCAAATGGGATAGTATACCAGGAGAAATGGTAGCGATAAAAATGTTTTCGTCCGATATGACACAATGTTGGAGGACGTTAATTAAAAAAGAAAAGAAAGATAAAAGTGTTAAATAGGAAGGAAAACAGAAAAGTCGAAGTAATAAGGACAGTTTGGGAAAGATAAAAGAATATGGATAAGATAAAGGAGAGAGAGAGAGAGAGAAAGAGAGAGAGAGAAAGAGAGAGAGAGAGAGAGAGAAAACATGCAAGAGAATAAGTGCATGTAGCACTTAAGTGGTACTGAAACTTAATTTGGGCATTAGGATAAGTAAAATAACTTTGTAAAGATTTGAAAGTGTAACTCAAGTGTAACAAAGTATTGCTAAGTAGTTGTTAAAGTGCCATTAGGACGTAAAGAGGTGGCTGCGATTAAAAATAGATACTGTGAGAATATTAGTACGTACATCCAACTTCTCCGCAAGTGTCCCTTCGCATTTTAACGCGAGTAGTTGCCATTTTTACAAGGGCGTAATGTGAAAGTTTGCAGCCCGTTAGGCACAATTCCCGAGGAACCCTCCTCGTGAGATGGAACACCTGAGGTACCACTGGGAGATTGAAACTACGAGCATGGCTTAAAATGTCTCAAGCAAAGCTTGTTGTTCGGCAGAAATCGTGCAGCTGTGTTCGAAATCTCGGGCTTTAGAGCTAACGTTAACCGTTATTCTACTGCTTTTCTTCTTTTGCTTTTCCTTCTTTCTTTACGATGTCTCTTGCAGGCTTTTCGAATGAAAATCGTTCCTAGATGCAGAGGGTTTGAGTGGCCTTTTACCTCTGACCTTTAGGTATTTCTATGCTTATTCTACAAATGTAACTACTGCAGAGAACATGCCAGTCTAATGCTTTCTGCAAAAAATGTTGATTTTTGTCGTGAAATTTAGCTTAGGAGTTGGAGTAGTTATAGTCGTAAGGGTCTGCAATGGAAGAGGGGCATTTTCTGTGCGTCGCATTTATTGGTTTCCTTTTTACTTACAGCTATCAAGCAAGAAAATGTATTTGTACTTTCCGGTTATTCCAAATGTAATAAGGGGCACAATAAGACACCAAAATACAAGTGCTGAAGTAAATACAAATGTAATATGTATCAAAGGTGAAGTAAATCTGACAAATTTTGGCAACCAATGTTGAAGAATGTAGAAAAGAAGAAGGAAAAAAAAAAAAAAAAAAAAACCACAAAACAAAAAAAATACAACTCTTTTTTTGTTTTTATTACTTTATGAACATTTTCAGTAACGTTTGTGTAAATTCCTAGACTACCTGTGTCGTTAGTGCACAAGTACACAGAAATATAGCACGGTTTGTTCGCATAAGTTACTTCTAACACACATAACGTAAAAACTAAAATGTAAATTGCTCACATATATCAAGGAAGAAACTGTTGGAACTACCTTCTTTCGTTGTTCAAGCTATTTCTTGACAAATGTTACTTTTAAGTTCATCTGAAGTGTGTGGATTTGTGTTTTAAAATTTATATTTAAATTTCCTTTGTTCCCTAATTTGACCACTGCGATTTTTATCACTGCCATTAAGCGAAAAAGTTCACTAAAAATCTACACCTTTAGATGAACTTAAAAATAGCATTCATCAAGAAATGGTTGGCATTTATTAGGTGGAACCGCAAAGTGTAATGGACAATTTCTTAAGCAGGTACTAGAAAAGCTTGAAGGAAACACCTCTAACATTTCTTTGCGCAGTATACGTATAGTTTGCTTTTAAAGTGTTTATGTTATCTATGTTATGGTTTACATCATAAATATTAACATGTGACTGTTACTTGAAGCAATATATTTTCACTTACTTCACGTTAATGTGAACTTTGAAGCAGGATTACATAGTGTGTTGTTCGGTCAAACATTGTTTACTGCTTAAAGTAACAATACTTCATGCCGCCTAGTAATGTCTCGAAGTTCCTTAGAATCAGCCCTTTGCCGCCGATAGCAGCTATGAGATTTCTCTCTCTCTGGGTATGCGTTAGTGGATTGGAAAAATGAGGCAAATTCTGATTATAGCGTATTTTAGTTGCACAATTATAGACATAAATAAGCTTTACGATGCTTCGACGCTTGAACAAATTCTACATCTGTTCTCTTCGACAGACTAGCTGAAAGAAGGCTCCTTCTGTGATTGACGCCGTGACGCCATAAACACCGTTGAAATTACTCAAACTTGTTCATTTTCTCTATTATTATTTATTTAAAATTGTTACTCTAATTATTTTTATTCTTATTAAATGCTCAGTTTTTTTAATGTTTAATTTTTTTAACTATCTATAATTTCGGCATCAACTTGTTGGACTTAATTCGGCAGCAACTATCTGGCCAAGTCCAAATCCACCGCGCACTCGGTTTTGTCTAACGGTATTTACGATAGTCGATTGTTTCAGTGTCTGCTAAGAGTCTTCAGTTCTCTAGGAAATGTTAATTATTCAAAATGCTATGTTAAACGGGTAAATAATCTGTCTCCATGAACAAAACTGTTTAGTCACCCTCGTCACTTTATTGCCCCTGACCATATTATTGTTTCCTTCAGGTCCTAATAACATAGTTGTTGACGGGCCCTTAAACGTTACACACTCACTCGCTTTTGTGAAAAATAAATATACCTAATTTAGGATTGAATGGTACAGTTTCAGATTAGCGTGTGAGAGTCTTGTAAAAAAGATTCTGAAATTAAAATTTGTGTATAATTTAATAACATACCAGAATACCGGACAGAATAGTTTTAATTGTCGTTCTTGGGAGGAAGATCTAGGTCAGGGTTTTCAACTCAGTTCGGCTGAATGAAAGTACTGGCGCATACGCTGCAATAATGCCCGGAGCCCGGCTGAACGGGGATGATCACTGGGCGAAGATCATGGCACAAGTACTTACACTTACTTCCTTTTCATTTCATACTTCATTCAGCCAAGGCGACAGCTTGCCCCCAATGCCAAGCTGTGTTGCATGCTGAAGACAGACTTCTGGGAGTCGAGTACGGCTCTTTAGCGCGTACCCAAGCTGGATCAATTTGATCCGAGTTTCTGAGCACCATAAACAACAAGACACAAAGGAAGCTCGTTCACAGATCTGTTGTACAGTAACATATAATTTAGAATTTTGCGGTTTAGGTAACTTCAGTAGTAATTCGGTCGATTATGGAGCAATCTCAACATTTGTGTGGTAGAAAATGCAGAAAATATCACTTGTGGTCTGTAAGCTTAACCTTATGATGTAAAATTTAGGCACTATCTTCGAATAAATGGAATCTGCAGCATGTATGGTTGCAAATTACTTCACCTTCATGGAGTAGGTCCTTATCTGAGATTTCTCATACATTGTGCAGCAAAAGCACAACATAAGCCTTGGTGTAATAACCCACGATGCCACGTAAGGTTGAGTCTTTACACTCGGGCCGATAAGCCCATGGAGGCTTAAGGCGTCAGCCTTCCAGTCCATTCAACCTTAACGCTGCGACACGTAGTGTTATCGACATGTGGAGAGTGCGGCAGAGTATTTAACAAAGCGGGAGACTCAGCACCTTCAGACTTAGCTAACGGAAGGGTGCCTGAAAACAAAGCTACAAGATTTCATTCATATTTCCTTAGAACTCGTAAACGACGCTTGTGAGAAATAACTGCAAAATTAAAAAAAACGCAGTGATGAGAATATCAACTCTTCACGGCTTGGAAGAACTCTCCTGTTCCAGTCTCATATTTGTTCCTATGTTTTTATTTGTCCTCTTGTTCTATAACCAGAGGGTATATATTTATGACTCTAAAGGAATGCAAGTTATGCATTTTTTGCAAATGACTTTTCCACTTATACTTTCTCTACTACGTACATATAGTAAACAAGAGAAGGTATTGTATTACACCCAAAAATTCGTTGTCCAGATTTCACCGGAAATATATGTTTTGAGGCACCCTGAATACTCCCCTGCAAAAAAAAAAAAAAAAAAAAAAAAAAAAAAAAAAAAAAAAAAAAAAAAAAAAAAAAAGCATTTTTAGAAAAACGTCCACGTGTGTGTGTGTCAGTCTGTGGACAGAATAACTCATAAACGAAAGGTCAGTTAAGTTTAACGTTTTTCAAGGATGCGACACGAAGATTTTGAAGAAAATTCCTCCAGCCTAAACTAACCCTAACATGGAACATTTTTCGAAAATTTTGAATTTCTTGAAAATGGCTCTAACGATTTTCATTACAATACCATATGTTCGAGATATTTTTATGGCAAATTTAATGTATACCTTTAATTTTCTGGCTATAGCCCATGTAGTACTATTTGCACTGGATGACGTTTGTATAACTGATGTAACAGTAAGAGAGACCAAATCTTACTCTAGAAAAATGTAGATCTTACTAAAACACACAATTTATGTCTACATGTGTGTGTGTGTGCGCGCGTGTGTGTGTGCGCGCGCACGTGCGTGCGTGCGTAGATTGAACCATTCGAGGATTCTCCTTATTTGTGTGAGTTCTGTCAAATGGAACATCGTTATTCAGTTTTATATATGTTAACCGTGCAAAGAGAGCTTTAAAAGATTTGACTATCGCTCCAAGTCTATTGTATTCCCATATGCTCCTTGTACCTACTAGAAGGTAGACAATCAGATAACTTCGCAAACGTTTTTCTCAACAAACACCAAGAAGATATAGGACTAAGGGTTTGTAAGAATGCTTAGTACAAGAGTAGAGAAAGTCATGTGAGTGCAACACATAAGATTTTCCACTATTTATTTGTAGGTATCTATTTGTATTTAACGAAAACATCTAATTCTTTCCTTATTTCATAATTTCTAATATGGTATTGTCTTGTATTTCCTTTTGCTGTTAGGAAACATTTTATTTCTGCCGCTTGTACTTGTCTCCGATCTTTCTTTAAAAAAGTCCACGTCTCCGATCCATAGAGTAAAACCAAAACAGCCATTGTCTTATAAAAGTTTAAATTTATATCCTTTCGGTTTTTCTTTTCAACGTAGAGTTATTATTCCACAAATATATTGGAATTCATTCACTTTTACTCATTTCCTCATTGTTTGTTTTAGACGTTAGATTGCAGCCCAAGTAATTAAATATTCCCACCTGTTGTAACACAACACATGTAGGGCAAATGGCCCTAAAGCATCTGTGAGTTCAGGAGCTTAGAGCCTGCAGCCCAACCACTGAACTACCTGTGCGCAGCGTTCGTACCGCAGTCAGAGTGAATTTTTACATACTGAACAGCCTCCAGTGATGGAGAATAAACAATAATTTTTATTCATTCATATGGCTACTCATTAAATTCCTCGCTTTTCGAATAAAGAATAGGACCGTTATGGAAGGGACTTAAAATGTTTGAATAATACACTACAGTTACTCATTCAGTTCTTGCTGTTTCAAACGAACATGAACTTTTATCTATAGTATTTGAAGGTATATATGAAAGTTTGCAGGGATACTTCCATTGTTTTTTTAAGGATACACCTGAAACATACTGCAGACGTCCCCAGTAGGCTTGAGACTTCGTATTCATAAGGTGGATTTCTGATGGCTTAAGGAACGAAAAACTGGGAGATAGTTAAGCTGTAATCCTGTGTAATGCACACATGATTGCCAATGCTTTCATGCCTCCTTAATAACAGACATATAATATTTCGTTTCCATTATAGCTTAAACAGTAAAGAATTAATTATTTTAATGCTAAACATTTATAATTAATCTTGCTATCCGCATTTTGTGCTTCAGGACATTACGTACTAATCGTAGAATTATTGGTAGATTTCACCTGTCTTTAATTGTTTGGAAAATATCGCTTAAAATAGGTCCTAACAGATTAACTTAAAACCTATGAACTAGTTAGTTTGAAATTTATTTAAGGCTCCCTTTTAAGGAATGCAATTTTGGATAACTCCGTGATTTTTAAACGTTTTAGATGTCTGCTTCTTTTAAGCAAGAAAGTGACTTTGCTTGGAAGTGTGTTATTAAATTAATAGCTTTCGAAACAACTTGTGTTCAATCGTGAGGTTCGGCGTTTACAAATGTATATAAATATGTTACAGCCGCGAAAACACGCACTGGCAAGTTTCGGGTAGATCCTACATGGCCTGAAATTCAGCTTATGTATTTTTCATAAAAGAATGTGCATTTCTGTTTAAAATACGCATAACAAACTCTGCGAAATACTTATTTTTAGAAAAAAAGTATAAAATATTTTAAAAAGGCTCAAATGCCACAGCATGACCTCCGCTAAGGGTTATTTAAATCGCCAAATGAGTCCTTAACTCTCTCTGCAATACCAAAAATAGTTACACGAAAGCATTCCTAGAGAATACAATAATAATAAGAAATGCCCAGAATATAATTATAATTTAGGTCCAATTTTCACCGGTCTCTTTAACATATTTTATTAGATATGCGGAAACTTTTGATAGGAAATTAACATTGTCATTTTGACATGGATATCAACTGTGCAAAGTATTCTGGCTGTCAAACAATTATTCTTTCATTAATGACAATTCAAAATGGTTACCTACCAAATCGAATTTTTGCGAATGGCTAACGATTCCTATTTCGTTGCCGATATTTCATTACAGACTCAATTTATTGACAGCGAACATCATACATTTTAGCGGCTTCAGCACGGGACGGAAACTATTTCAGTTTTATTGTTGAAGCTTTGATTTGTGGGAACAGAATAGTTGTTATTTTACCAAACTAACGACACGAATATTTGAACCTAAAAACTCTCTGTATGAACGTAAGCTGAATGACATAGGAAATCTTCACTTTTTTCTATGAGTCTATCTGACATTATGGTAAACATTCAAATATAAAGTAGAGATTTTGCAGGTGCATGTGATTTTCTCAAACATGCTATTTTAATAAATAATCGTTAACACCTTTTAAGAAAGTAAAGAGTTTACAAAAAGATTATCCCTAAAGGGTTGTTTGCATAGAAGTCCACTTTTTTAACTCTTAAGGGTACTAGGACATATAAATCGTTCAAAAACATATATTTATACTTTCTCTAATAGGTACGCCTTCTGTGCCATGGCTACTTATACCTGAAAACCTACTATTCTTAATAATTGAATTTACAGGTTCGCAAATTATGTAACTATTATAGTATTGTTCAGTACACTGTCCACTGTACTATCTGTACTTATACTTCTAACATCCTATACCAGGTGAGTCAGCCGCGCCTTATTTTTTTGGAAGGTAGGCCACCCATCTAACGGCATGTGCGCCTTATTCCAGTTTTGCGCTTACTAAAATGTATTGCTTGACGTTCTTAAAGAGAGGAATGCGCAAAATTGAGAGCAACAGTGCTTTAAGGGACAGAACGAACTCCTCGCTAAAGTGCACCTCAAAAACATACGACTCGTTTACTGAGAGCGAATTCCGGTTTCCAGCCGATTTTACAAACTTTTTATTAGAGTATACAAAGCAACGTAATTCAGTAAACGCCTCGGAAAAAATGGACCTATCATATGAGTACACTAACAACGTCAGCTAAAAAGAAAATGGTGGATTCTTGTACTTAGAGCAGGGATTGGCTGCCAAAAATTGGGAAAAATTTAGACACGCCTCATCCTTCATGGACCCGTACAGTCAAAACAGACATATTATTAAACAACAGTTTATTTGCATTTTTGCGTGAACTACGCCTCGTGCATCTCAATTAATATGCATAACAGCTTTTGCCATTTAAGTAATAATATTAAAACGCCCAGTAAGTGATTAAAACTGTCTTAAAAGGCTAAATCAAGCCCGAAAACTTACGGGGTGGCAATGGCATAGCGCCAGGCATACAAGTCCTACTATTGGACGTGGTATGTGCTTACAGGAAGTCTCGAAATAGCTGAATAGGATTGTGACGGGTTCTCTGCGCTTAACCCCTAATGACACAGGTTCGAGTCTCAGCATTGTAAATATGTTTTTTTATGTTCATCAAAACTTGGAAACCGAATTCACAATAATCTAATTATGAAGTCCCTGAGGGCTTAGGACATTATAATTTAAATCGTTTTTGGTTGTCTGCATTTTTAATAGCACAATAATTCATTGTGCGCAAAATTGAGTTTAACTTCCATGTTAAACTCTGACAATGTAATTTCCTTGCTTTCTGTGTTCAAATATGTATGAATGATCCTTATTTCAATTGCAACTACCTATAGGTGTGTTTAAACAACTACATAATTGTAGTTCACCAATAAAGAAACATCAATGTCATAAAACATAAATAAAACAATAAAAATGAATATAATAACAGTTTTCAGAATAATAGTTTGTAAATTGTGAGGATTGCACGGTAAAAAAAAAAAAAAAAAAAGTAGTACATGCAGGTTATTCGAACCACCTTCACAACAGACAGATTACTTCGGAGTCTTGCGCCCGTTCCAACTGAGCTACCTAGTAACGTGTGAGTTAAACATTCCGTTTAAGATGTAATATTTGCTTGTTCCAGTGAACGTTTACAGAAGGGCAAACGTCAGCTGTCTAATTACGAATATATTAAAAAGCGATGTGATAACATCTATATTAGTACTAATTTCATCGAGTGTTTAACATCCATGTTAAATACGCGGGTAGAACCTGGTAATGGGGTCGATGTTTTCATGTTGGACTATAAAATGCGGATTGCATAAAACTGGAGAATAAGGGGCAGCTGGCTCACCTGGTATATCGGCAAAAGTTATTAGAGGTGGCAAGTTATATTCTCTTCGTTTCTCATTTAGTTGTGTTATCGTGAATCCAGAATGGCAGTGGTTCAGTATAATTTCTGAAATTACTGTAATCCTTTGTTCATAGCAGCGATAGTCAGTTACAGAACAGCTTACTTGCAACCCATGAAAAGAATACTGAACTGCTGTGAAGCCCATGTCTGCAAACTGACATTAACTGGGAAAGTTAACCTTGTTTGAAATCTCTTTGCTGACGTTTTCACTACTACAGACTGCTTCCTTTGTATAAAATGAAGCCGTGAGGCAGCGCCCTTCCTGTAACTCTTAAGTGAACTCCATATATACAGGCATTCTCTTTGTACCTAAATGGTACGCGACTTGGAGTGCAGCCTTCTCAGGATTTCCGCCTGTAGCAGTGTATTTTGAACTGAGGAATTTAGCTTATGAAAATTAGTACACAAGGGTACTCGTCGTGGTAGATAACCAGATTGCTATAGACAAGTTTTAATTGCAGTCGCGACAGTACGTTCGTTTCAACGTAATGCAGATGTTATCACATGCACCGCTAATGATATGCGTTTGTCGGGCCATGCACAGTGTGCTTAGATAACTGAAATTGAACGTTAGACACTTGCAGTGTGGAGGCATGAAAGGAAGATCTGATATGCCACACTTGCATGACTTTCCCTATGCATTGTAACTAAACATAAGGTCTTGTAATTAGTTGACATATCCGGCGTTGTCCTTGGCTTGAAGATTTATCCCCACAACTTTTAGACCTAGGTTGCCCTTGCCTAAGTAGCCTACTACTTCTTTGGGGACATTTAAAAATGTTACTTAGTACGCATAAAGAGTTAATTAATGCACTTAGGATACTATAAAGATAAAAAAATAAGCAAACTGAAGAAAAAAACATCAGTAAGACGCTATGCAAAGGCACTGTTGAACAACCACAAGTTCCTTTTTTATCAGATTGTCATCCCCTTATGTAGCACTTAGGCCCCCTAGGACTTGTAAGCCTGTACCTTGGGTCAGACGGCTCTCGGGGAGCAGATAAAGTGAGGACCTGGAAATGGGTGATCAACCCAGCACCAGGTATGAGAACGAGGAAGAGGATGATATGAAATGCAGGCGACATCTATGAATGGGAAGCAATTGGTGGAATGAGTGGCGGGGAATGCGATATGAGATTTTCAAAACAAGCGCCATCCCCCCTCCCCCCCCCCTTTTCCATTTATATTTCACTTTCTCAAAAATATTCTTAACGATTTTGATTGAGGCTTAAACAACTAATAAAACCTATATACTGAATTTTGTGTGCATAATCTACGTACCTGTTCATTCTTAATGGTACAATTGATAAATAATGAGAGGTAGAGAAAAATAATCAAATACGCAGCATTTGCATTTTTTAAAAAAATAATGTATTTTATTTTTTGAATTAAAAGTTATTCATTAACTCGCTTTGTATTTCAAGTGGAGGTTGGTTTGATTTTTACATTCTTTTTGTTACGTTTTTCTTTTTATTGAAGATTAACATTTTCTTTTAAAGGTAGGTTGAGTAAATATTAATTACCACATTTTAGGTCTTTCCGTGATGAAGCGTATCCAGCATTTAGGTACAAAAGAGTTAAGTTGTCAGTTTTCTCCAAATGGTTTCACTAGAAGTTAAAAATCTGACTTGGACAACCAAACAGCAGCTGTTTTTTGTTTGCACTATGTGTGCAATCTATAAACGCTCCACGCTTGCTGTAAACCCATGACGTCATTAATTAATCCGCAATAAGCGGGAACCAAAGCATATCCTAATATATAGTACCTAAAATAAGCACGATGATAAATGCTAAATATTATGAAGTTTCACTCTGTGGTGTCGTTCTCCTTTACTGCAATGTAATAATGAAGAGGAGTTTGTTCTTCATAGTGAAATGAACACGAAGCTAACGCGGAGGGATAAATAATCCTTTGTTTACATCAAGTGCGGTTCTTAGACTGGATCGTTATAGTCCATACTTTCTTTGAAATGTACTTATTGTGAATATTGTAAAATAAATTAGAGAAATAATTTTATACGAATACAATACGTGTATATATAAAGCAAATTAATGTATCTAGCTATATAAAATGTATGTTGATATGTATGCAGTTGATAAAATCCAACACCGGTTCACCGATCACCATGAAAATTGACACACCTAATGTATTTTTCATGGAGGTTTTATGCTATCCATGTTACTGTGTGACATATTACATTCACACGACTTTCTGTACTAGCTTTTCTTTTACGGTACAATATGATTAAAATAGAAACGCAGCGTACTACATTCACAGGGTTCTCTCCACTAACTTTTCTTCCTGTGGAATTTATGGTTAGGTGGCGCCGTGGCCGAGTGGTTAGACCGTTCGCCTACCACCTAGGCCGCCCGGGTTCGATACCAGGGACCCTGATGTGGTTTCGTGGTGGACGAAGCGGTGCCAGGACGAGTTTTCTCCGGGTTCTCCGGTTTCCCCCGCCACTCATTCCACCAATTTCTCCATTTTCACCGATCCAATCATCGATTTCACCTGCATTTGAGATCATCCTCTTCCTCACTATCACATCTGGTGCTTGGCGACCACCCATTCCAGGTCTTCACACTGTGTGGTCCATAGGTTTCTATGCTCCTCGACAGGCGTCTGACCCTAGGCACAGGCTTGTAAGTCCTAGGAGGTGTAAGTCCTGCATAAGGGGAAGGTAAACAGGAAAAGGAAAAAAAAAAAAAAAAAGAAGAAGAAGAAACATTAACTCACTTAATGTTTGATGACTTGTAAGTGTTCTTTCTAAACTTATACGAAATTGTTCTTTAGTATTGTATCGTTGGCTATATGTTTAATTTCTAATTGCCAATGAATTAAATACAAAAATAACTATAACACACCAACTATACTCAAATGTACTGGAATCTGAGTAATGAAGCATCAGGTTTTTGACGTTAATGGACAGAAAGGAGGAAGGAGGAAACTAATGATTAATTAACTGTACAAGGAACTCATTACTGAACTGGAAGGAGTAGCTCGGCTTATAGCTAAAGGAGAATACTCCGATATATTTGCTCTCTGCGAAGACAAGTTCTGCTTCAACATGTCATCTTGCAGTTGCGGAAGGCAATCAGTGGCAGATTATATCCTGGAACAGTGGGCACTAATGACGCAAACGTAGAGATACCTTTCTTCTTTTATCGCTCCTTGCTCTTCGTGCGTCAGAAGCGTGTTTAAGGATCGATCAATGCTATATCATGTCTGGTGGATACTAAAGCTCCTTAGAGTCGTCTTCTGCCAGATGAAATGGAGGTGTATGTGCTGTCAGAAAACGTCCGCGTTACGCCAAGCTATTTTAGCGTCATTATCAAAGCAGTTTGTATTGTGCTCTTTATCTTTTTGCTGCCTTCTTTTGTAAGAGTCTGTGGTAGATGTGAGACAAACCGCACTGCGAACATTAAATAAACTCTCTTTGGGATTTTACAGGACCGAAAAACCTAAGTTAGAACCAGCGTGAATGATTGTGTGGTTATTGTTATGTATATTAAACAGAGGAATCTCTTTATTTTTCTGTGAATAGCTTGTCATTTCTCGTTTATTTGTTTAAATGATATACCAACATGTATAGGAAGTCATAACCATGGCAGAGATAGACTTCTTAAAATACTTTATTTAGAGGTAGAGTATTTACGGAGTGGATTTCATACTGAGCCAAATGTTCAGGCTGTCGGAAAGTGGGATGAAGGGATGAACTGAGAGTGTTGGAACCCGAGCAAGTAGCGCAAACCAGTGTGAGCATCCCTAATCTGTGCTGGAGATTCTCCATTTCGACACCAGGATTCCCCAAGTTGGCGACTACAACACTATCCATCGCCGAGAACAACACTTACAGTTCGCAAAGCCATCGGTGTCTCTCCCATCGGTGTCCAAGATTCGCTGCCTGCTTACCACGCACTTTGAAGTAATCAGTCATTGTAGCCAAACTTGGATATCATAATGTATTAATGAATACTGGAATATATAGCGGACGTAAATGAATTTGTCACCGGTAGAGAAAGTCGTGTCAATGTATCATATCTGCGCAGTGAAATAAAATGCTGGAGTTTCACATTAATTTCTTATAATAGCATACTTATGAACAATGTCCACTAATTTGTTGCCAATAAATTGTGTTCACATTACATTTGTACTTTTGTGGGCATTGTGCCTCCAAGGCGAGTGGAGCCCTCGATATTTTGAAATGTGTCACGTTGCCTTCAATACCTTTAACCTTCCTGTCGCACGGCTGGTTTTCCCAGAATGAAATCGTCAAAGTGTTTCGTGAGTTAAATGACAGGTACACCTTCTTCCTCGAGCCAATGGCTGTTTCGCTTATTCATTTCCGGCGTTTTTGAAGGCTCCTCCTTTTCGGGCTCTGCAGAGGAAGGTCCTAGATGTCCCATCTCAATATTTGAAAGCTTGGCGATCGATGCGACGCCGAAAGAAAAGTCGCGGTAGAAGGAGAAGAAGAAGCAGCAGGGTTTTTACCGCCTCCTGCTGTAGACACATTCTTCACGTTAATAGACTTACTTTTGCCTGCCTTTAAATGGCGATGAGTTGCTGGGAATGATAATGCGATCACTCTGCGAACAACTGAAGTAAAAGTGGATTCAAACAAGTTTGGTATGCAGGAAATATCTAATCTTTATAAATGTATAAAGTGAAATTATAAACTATACGTGTCTTCAGCGCTTCAGTTCACATTGACATTCAGTTCAGTAATGATGATAATGATATAATAATATATTATTATTACTATTACTGTTATTATTATTATTATTATTATTATTATTATTATTATTATTATTATTACTATTACTGTTATTATTATTAAATAAGATAATCCAAACCATCACTTAAGTACGATAACCTCCCAAGCGGAGCTATCTCGTAAATAAAATGTGAATTTTGAAGCAGCTTCTTGCCTAACCCCTCTAAAATCATTATAATTGATGAAACATAGCCTGACTGTTTCATTTTTTATAAACAAGAGGAAAGTAGAACGAACATTGATTATAGTGCAATGATTGACAGTATAATATATACAGTGAAGCAAAAGAAGCTTAAGATTAAAATATAATCCTTCAATAAAACTGTTTTAGCTGGTGATAATTTAAATTAAACTGTTTGTCATAGTTTGGACAGTCGTGCTTGGTGTTGCTCAAGACCTCGTTTCTCATTTACGACGTCTTCCGCCGAAAATTAAACATCGATCTGTACCGCGCCTAAGATGTATGAATAAGAGTTGTTTGATACTGTCACCGCGCCCGCCGCATCTAATTGCCGACAACCGTAGTGTCACGCATCGCATTATTGTCGGCACTACCGCAAAGGAGCCGAAGGAAAGAGACAGAGCATGGCCGCATTGTTGGGGCGCTTGCCGAAAGAGAGAAAAGGATAGAGGCTACTGGAATCTTCTACTTTGTACCCCAGCGCAATAAGTGAACGTTCTTGAAGCTTCCAGAATAGTGCCTGGGAGATATAAATAGCGGTAAAGTGAGAGACGTACGTATGTGAAGCGTTGAGTAGTGCCGACGGAGAACAGTCAGACGTATGTGAAGCGTTGAGTAGTGCCGACGGAGAACAGTCAGACGTATGTGAAGTAGTGCCGACGGAGAACAGTCAGACGTATGTGAAGGTTGAGTAGTCGTGCCGACGGAGAAGGGACAGTTCTTTGTGTTACGAATTCGGAGCCGTGCTGTTGGAGAATCGGAAAAGACTTTCTTGTTGTTGCAACGAGTGTACAAACTTACTGTTTACGGAAATAAAAGTGTTTCTTTATCTCGACTACATCTGTCTACTTTACTTCACACCCGCAAACCAAAAAGTTACACTGGTGTCAGAAGTGGGATTCGTCGAATTGCTTCTAGTTTCATTACATCGTCAGAAGTTGCAACGTTAGAACCAAGATGGAGGGAGATTCGGAAACCAGGATGATAGCAATGATGAAAGAATTATTCGCCGAAATGAAGACGGAAATGGCTGAAATGAAGACGGAAATGGCTGAAATGAAGACGGCAAACGACAACCTCACTGCCAAAATGGAAACGTCAAACCACAACCTCGCTGCCAAAATGAAGACGGCAAACGACAACCTCTTTGCCGAGCTGAAAGAAGAAATAAAGACGAGAAACAACCTCGCTGCCGAGCTGAAAGAGATGAAGACGGAGCTATCGGCGAAAATTGACGGCGAACTGATTGGCGTGACGGAAGGCGTGGAAGAACTCGGCGAAAAGGTGGAAGACCTCTGCCAGCACGTGGACGTCGTGGAGGACGACGGGGAACGTCTTGGCGCCCTGGTAGTAAGAGTTGACGAGAGCGTCAAAGTACTGGATGCCAGGGGCAGACGGAATAGCGCGGAGCCGGGAAGGGAGCACCTAGTGGCCGAGGCGACAGTTGCGCCCGTTTCGGATGATATGAGGGAAGACGTGGAACAACTCGGCGAACTGATTGGCGCGAGGGAAGACGTGGAACAACTCGGCGAACGGATTGGCGTGACGGAAGACGTGGAACAACTCGGCGAACGGATTGGCGTGACGAAAGACGTGGAACAACTCGGCGAACTGATTGGCATGACGGAAGGCGTGGAAGAACTCGGCGAAAAGGTGGAAGACCTCTGCCAGCATGTGGACGTCGTGGAGGACGACGGGGAACGTCTTGGCGCCCTGGTAGTAAGAGTTGACGAGAGCGTCAAAGTACTGGATGCCAGGGGCAGACGGAATAGCACAGACCCGGGGAGGGAGCACCTAGTGGCCGAGGCGACAGTTGTGCCCGTTTCAGATAACGAAAGTGTCCGTCTCGGGGAAGACAAAGGGGCAGTTCAGGGACGTCGTCGAGGATCCCCTGGAGGAGTGTGTCGGGTACGTAACCAACCAGGATATGACGTGGAGGACGATCAGCAGGGAAGCGCACAAGCAGGCGAGCAACACGCGAGAACCGACTTGGCGTGTGACATGGGAGGACCGTCGGAGCCATCCAAGCACCTGACGCATAGTGCCGTGAACGAAAGAATGGTGGACATCATCTTGGACGGCAGGATACAGGAGAGGCCGTGCCGAGCACGAGTGAACACGAGTGCAGTGGTGGACGCGACTCGCGCGGATGTGGCGGGGCTTGTTGCCGGACCCATCGGAAGCAAGGTGGCTGCGAAGGTGCGCCAGAGAGGTCGGCGGACATGGTACCCAGTGAGCCGTTTCCAAGTGCGCAGGATGGCCCGTCAACACACCAGGAAGAAGGGCAACTGGACGAGGGACCGTCAAGACCGGCGGTACTGTTGCAGAATTTCGAAGCAGGATGGCATACATCGTCCTACCCAGACCAAGGGACACTATCCAACAGCGATACCTAGGATCGTGCCTCCTGGAGAAGAGGTTCGATGGGTTCGTCCACCAGGACGCAAGGGAGATGCCGCAGTGATAGTGCTGGTCGGGACGACCAGCTCTGAGGAGGGAGCAGTGTCACCGCGCCCGCCGCATCTAATTGCCGACAACCGTAGTGTCACGCATCGCATTATTGTCGGCACTACCGCAAAGGAGCCGAAGGAAAGAGACAGAGCATGGCCGCATTGTTGGGGCGCTTGCCGAAAGAGAGAAAAGGATAGAGGCTACTGGAATCTTCTACTTTGTACCCCAGCGCAATAAGTGAACGTTCTTGAAGCTTCCAGAATAGTGCCTGGGAGATATAAATAGCGGTAAAGTGAGAGACGTACGTATGTGAAGCGTTGAGTAGTGCCGACGGAGAACAGTCAGACGTATGTGAAGCGTTGAGTAGTGCCGACGGAGAACAGTCAGACGTATGTGAAGTAGTGCCGACGGAGAACAGTCAGACGTATGTGAAGGTTGAGTAGTCGTGCCGACGGAGAAGGGACAGTTCTTTGTGTTACGAATTCGGAGCCGTGCTGTTGGAGAATCGGAAATGACTTTCTTGTTGTTGCAACCAGTGTACAAACTTACTGTTTACGGAAATAAAAGTGTTTCTTTATCTCGACTACATCTGTCTTCTTTACTTTACACCCACACCAAAGTCACAATACTAAGCCGAGGCTTGTGGCAAGATAATCGCCGTTTACTTCAATAATATATAAAATCCACTTGCACACGTCGTCCCAACGTTTGGGCTAGTTTGTTTTAAATTTGGAAGACAGAAGTATATAAATTCGGTGAATGAAAAATACCGTTACAATTAAGTGCTATATCGCAAACATTTGACCAAAAAGTGTTAAATTTTATTAAAAACATCCTAAAATATATTAATTTCCATTAATGTACGAGTAGTTCGACTTACTGAGCACTACCAACAGGTTTCATCTAAATAATAGGAACACCAGAAGCTCTTATTTCTTTATTTTTCTTACAAGCCTTTTTTCCGACATCGTCTGGCCTTTCTTTCAGAAATTTCCCTCCGTGCGAGTTCCTTACAAGTTGTAATTTCATTTTATGCAATATTTAATGCAAACCCCATAAACACGCGTTGAAGAATTTTTTCTTTTAAAAAGTTTTTGAGATGAGACACTTGTAGCCACCAAAGTTCTTTGAATTGTAGTCGACACAAGTATACGTTTGCAAACAGTTATGGATGTTGATCGCAATTTCGCTACAACTGATATTATTTGATTTTCTTCCTACGCCTTCTGGAGGTAACGTAAGACACTGGCACAAATGTCCCAGTTGCTGTCTGATACTTAACGCGCATGCGCGTGCGTGTTTGTGTATTATATTCGTCGCACCGTTATGCGCGTCATCTGTGTAATTCATCTTTTTAAATGTTATCAGTGTGGCATTTGGCTATTGGCGATTTTCACTCTATTGGCGATGGGCATTTAGGTATACGATTAGTAGTTGCAGTTATTGTTTTGGCAATGATTTTATGTTTCCTATTTTACAATTTATGATTAGTTGTGGGTTTTTTGCTTCTATATGGTTTTGTCATGGTTGACCTCGGAAGTTAAGTTTGTTAAACTACTAATACTGCTACTACGTTCACATTGCAAATGCTTCTATTAGTTTTTGACTCACTTTGTAGGAATTTTTAACTATCACACTAACTATACAGTGTCATACTCCACCCAGAAGCAACTACATATTTCTCAACTATGAGTCTTGATTGCTTTAAAAGCATTTATGTTATTATCCACATTCTTACATAGGCTCTGGATAACAAGAACACACTCATTAGCAAACGATATTGTGAAGCAATTCATGGATTTGAACCACGCAAACTTTGGCAATATTCAGAGCTTGATTTGCCCCATTATACTGTATACCTCAAGCGGATGTGGCGCCCTTTAGCATACATTAGCATACAAGCATCGGCTTATACCGATCCATTGATCCCTTGCAGATCTGTTTCATCTGCAAATTTCGCGGGTACATATCGTTATACCTATCTCTTGGAATGAAGTTTGTAATTAGAAAATTCCAACTTCTGAAATTATATGTGGCTTTATTGGAAGTTTTACTTCTAGATTATTTTATGTAACGTGCTTTAAGCGTTGTTTAATCGGAGTACACATCAGGCAACCTAACATTTCTTGCACTACGTAAAAGAATATCAAACGTTTTGTGGATGGAGAAACGAAAAATGCGTTAGTTTGGCTGATGAAACCACATTATTGGCATGTATTTTAGAGCTGGTAATTATGCAGGTTGTCTTATGGCACATTGGAGAAAATTGTGGTGGTGATGAAGTCATTGCTGTTATTTTGTCATAGTAATTACGTCATTTATTTTCTGGCACTGGTACCAGAAGGAGGGTAATTTCGCACGATTTATGCCCCCATAGCAAGTCGTTTTAATGCTAGGATTGCAAAAATAAAATTTATTTTTATATAGCTTCTACAAACTATTGTTACTAAAGTTTATTTTGCTATATCCTTTATGTTAATTAAGATAAGACTCTGCAGAATTAGTATACATAATTATACATTTGTTTGTACTAGAGCTGTAGAGGAAATCGAATCCATGTTTGTTTAAAGCTGTTTAATGCTGACCTTCTAATTCCACAATCTAACAGTAACACAAAGTGCTATTACATTTTCTATGGTTATTAAAGTTAAGTATTAGTTTTATGATTTTATGAAAATGGCATTATTTGTCGGGTTTTTCAAGTGAGCTGTTTACAAAACTTATTTTTATGCATTTAATAAACCATTTAGTCAGAATATGACCGATATATGACTTAAACTGAGAAATAAACGTGTGAATCTGTGAAAACTGAGGAGGTAATGAGGAAGTTTAGTAAAAATGTTGATTCATTACTACAGTTCTATATTTGCCTATTTTGTTAGCTTGTTTAAAATCGTAGGCTTTGTATACAAACATATGCCTCATGCTTATTGGAGTAAAATATGCTAGTTTTATAGTAGATATTTTGTTAGTCAGTGGTATTTCGAAGTTTAAGAGTCTCTTAAGGGGTTTTTTTTTTTTTTTTTTTTTTTTTTTTTTTTTTTTTTTAAATGAGAACTTTTGTCAGGATTTATTACCTACTATAATTAATTTCATTGTTTTTATTTCTTGATTTATTAATATTGTTCATTAATAGAATATCAACCTAAGTGCTACTGTTAATAATTTACATCCTGAGCCAATATGCCATTTTTGAAAATATCTCTGAGAAGTTTGTAATGCGAACATTGCTTTCCTAACGCCAGCAATCGCATTGTATCGTTTAATAATAAAATAGTTGCTACTTACCGCATGAAGTGTACAGTAGGTAAATACTCAACTACGAAAACTATTTATTCATACATTTCAGTATTAACTCATCGCTTTGTTCATTAATCTGGTAGTTTTATTGTTTTCTGCTTTTCTTATGAACGTAAACACATCACTTGCCTGCACAGATGACATTTCATTGTAAACACAGCAGTACGTATAATAATAATAATAATAATAATAATAATAATAATAATAATAATAATAATAATAATAATAATAATAATAATAATAATAATAATAATAATAATAATAATAATAATAATAATAATAATAATAATAATAATAATAATAATAATAATAATAATAATAATAATAATAGTAATAGTAATAATAAAAATGTAATAATCGTAATGTAATAAAAAGTAAATAAATAACACATAATAGATTATTTTACATAATTACAAAGCAGCGTTGCAGTATAAAACGTATTTTAGACAAATTACTAAAAATATATGAGAGAAACTTTAAAGAAACCCGCATGTGGTATTATGGTGGACGAAGCGGCGTCTGGGCGGTTTTTCTCCGGGTTCTCCGTTTCCCCCGCCACTCATTCCACCAATTGCTCCATCATCGACTTTCCATCGATTTCGCCTGCATTTCATATCATACTCTTCCTCACTCTCATATCTGATGCTGAATTGACCATCCGCTTCCAGGTCTTCACTCTGGTCCATAGGTTCCTGTGCTCTCCGACTGGCTTGTAAGTCCTAAATAAGGGGAGGGTAATCAGGTAAAGAAAAAGAACATATGTATTACACTTTAAGAGAAAAGTGAAATTTATTAAATTTAATATATGGAATTAGTATATGGCTGTCTGATATTTGTATAACTGTTTTGTCATGCCAAAGTGTGCTTTCGAGTAATAAATGAGTGTGTCGAATGCTTATTACTTTTCGCTAGTGCGTATTTTGAACTTCGGCTGCCTAAGCATATTAAAACCTAAGGAAGCAGAAAGAAAGGAAATAACTTCTCAGCTCTTATCTATTCAATACCTTAACATTCTTTTCCTCCGTTGGACCAAATTCCATTTACTGCCCAATTTCCTAGCAAGTTCTACTTTATGCATCAGAATGAAATTTTTCTGCTCAATAACATGTGGATTTTTTCCTCTCCGTCAGCTTGGCCACTAGAATGTTTTAAAGACAAGAAAGGTAGTTTGATTCTGTGTAAACGTATGCTTAAAATCTTCCATCTTGCTGAGAGTCTGTCATAGAATGTTGAGTTTAAAGGAAGTATGTGTTTAGGTTAGTTAAGCCATGTGCGAAAGCTATACCAGATGTTGCACTGGTTCACTGTTACTCGGCTTTATGAAACCCCACAGTTTGCAGACAACCTACAAACTTTGGCAGTGTTTCGCATCCAGGATTAGCAGAACTGTATGTCATTCTAGAATAGAGAAGTAATTGTTAGCGCCGTTCAAATTCTGTGTTAGAAACTGGGCAATTTTTAAAATATTAGTACAAGAGGAGCTGGAGTGCTACAGATTTTAAAACACCCAGTTTCCCTCAGTTTACACGTCATAAAGAAGAATAAAATAATTTGCCTATACCATTTAATGCAAGGACATAGAGTTTACTTATTAATTTCATTATTTGGTATGACCTGACTGAGTTAAAAAGGAGTATATACTTTCCGGGCGTGTAATGAGAAAATATTTTGGGAAGTACGTCACAGATTTTTCATCATTCTAAAAATTATGGGGTAGCACGTTTTGTCAGGTGCGGCATCTCTGCAACTGAGTCATGCATAAATTACACTGGTACTCTAAGGGTCACCAGGAAATCCTCTATTAGTATCACAAAATATTTTTGACTTTCTTTTAGATTGCATATGCCTAAATTCCTAATCATGTATAGGTAAACTGAAATATACATTTGAAATTTACTAACATGCCCCACTAGCCGCGTGGACTCTCGTGTAAGAAAAAGCTGAACTTTAGTATAGGTATGGCAATCTGAACCGTCTATTAGGGGTATATAAGTGCAGATATGTGTACTGGTAATTGAGGATAGGGTAATGAACAATATTACATCAATATTTGCTTCATTTCTGAACTTATAACTTTACTTATTAAGAATAGTTCGGTTGGTTGGTACCTTCAAAGTAGGCGTGCCACAGGAAACATGACGCAGAGTGGGCACAACAAAGACATTGGAACGGAGTTCGAATGCTTTCTGCAAGGTCAAAGACCTCACATTATCTAGATCAATGGGTCGGGCATTGAGGTTTGCAGGAGAGAGGATATTCTATCTAACAGGCTCTGTTCAATTCGGGGCGCAGTTACGTCAGATAGTGAACTGTGTGACTGGTTTGTGAGAAACTTGTTAGACGAAGAGAGAGGGAAAAAAAAATCAGAGTGGATACATATAGAGGTATTAATTATAAAAATGTCTGCATTTATACCCTTAACACCTGTATATGTATACCAATTTTATGCATTGTTACACACACGTACTTGTGTAGCATTGCATATTCAGTTAATAATAGATATGCGCTTTCGACCTAGAGTGATAAAACCATTTTGGCACATAAAATAATTTTTCCTCACTCCAGTGTAGATGGCTATCAGTCTGCAGCATCCCCGAGAGTCGGCAAATTTAGGTTACATTAATGACGTAACAAATACAACAAATTTAATGGAAAGTTGTACCTCTTGGATCAGTTGGTGCAGTTTTGTAGCTCTCGAAACCTGTGACACAGTGGTTTCTTTATCTGTTTTTGTCCAAATGTAAACTCTGCCTTTAAGAACTTCTAGCGAAATTTAAGTACTATTTAATTAGTCACTCATATGACTTCTCTGAGTATTATGTACTAGTTAAATATATTTTTATGTATACATAAATTCAGCAGCTTAGTTATTAAAAGTAATTGGTTTTTGTGAAGTCCAAATATACCTAAACCAACTCTCCAGTTTGAAATGGTTTTGTGAGATAGTTCTGTCATAGAGAAACGCCGTATGATACACATTAGTAAAGCTTGAATTCTGTTTATTTATGCATCAATTTTGGTTGTATTACAATCACGTACTTGAGTAGTGCCTTAAGTAGCGCTTTTCGAGTTTTTCGTGAGCTTTTTGAACATTATTAGCTGATTTCACTTACTTAACCTTGCTCGCTGTATCTTTTCCAGTGCTTAAAATGCTCCCGTATTCAGAGCGAAACTTAAGTCTGTTTCATTTAATCGACGGAGAAAACGGTGCTTTAAAATGTGGCTCCGTTTTCTAGCAGTTTTGCATAGAGAAAAGACCGTGACGCAAACAAAACACGTTACTTTAATGTCAAACGTTGACCCCTGCGATATTTACTTTAAGAAAATGAACGAACATTTTGGCATGCGCAAACAACCACATGCTTTTCCAGGACTCTACCGAGCTACATTCTCTCCATCTAGCGGGCAGGTCGGGAACTAACTGCTCTGTGGCCGAGCGTGCGCAAAAGTGTCGTCACGAAGTTTGAATTTGTTCGCAAGTAACTCGGGCTGCGTTCATGCGCGCTAATTGAATGTCCGCGTAGAATAATGTTCTGAAACTGCTTTTACAGTTTTGCATGCAAACTGAAACGTGCATTTCAGTGTTTAAAATATCTACACATGTAACCTGTAACCAAAATCTTTCCATTAAGTTTCAATTGTGAATAAATTACTGATGTATACGTGTACAAAGAGCTAACCTCGATCCAGAAATATAACTTTAAAAACTTGCCATGCCTGTATTTGCGTAACTGATACCTTTTCATTAAAGAACGGCTAAACCAGTAGCTATGAAACTTGATATAAATATCATTTACCTTAGAGTTGGAGAATGGCAGCTTAATCCAAAAGGTTATAATGTGTCAAGAAGTAAATTACCATTTAAAATTGCTACATAACATTGACAAGTTCTTATATTCACCATATTCAGATACAATGAATGCACAGTTATACACAAAGGAATTAGAGTAGAATCCCGAAATAACGCGGCAGTAGTGGGACATGCTTTAACCCCGCGCTATCAGATTCCGCGGGGTATCGAAATGTAAGCTTAGAAGTGACAAAAATCGATTCCGCGGAGTTGATAGGAAACATTGTGTAATAATAAATTACGGTGCATTGTAAAGTATGCAGTTACACACCAGTTATGCTGGAGGTGTACTCCAGGCCTGCAACCAATCTTAATTATGCAGTACACACAACTACACTGTATCCATTTTACACTAACCTAATTTTGTCTTAAATCGGTAAGCTTTGTTCGGCGGCATAATTTACAGCTTATTGTGTTTTCTCCGCGTATTGTTTGATTTTACCAAGATGGAGATTAATATTCTTCGTTCATTTTGTTGGTCTGGGTGGCTCAGTTGGTTAAACGCTGGCCTACTGATCCCAAGGTCTCGGGTTCAAACCCGGCCTAGACCGATGGTTTTTAAGTGTGCTTAAAAACGACAGCTCCATGTCAGTAGATTAACTGGCATCTAAAAGAACTCCTGCGGGACGAAATTTCCGCACACCGGCGACGCTGATGTGATCCTGACAATTGACAGTGTCGCTAAAACAACAAAATAATAATTCGTTGATTTTGCGTGGGCATGTGAACAGCATAACCCAAAAACATAAAGCGATAAGCACCAAACATGGTATTTAATTTTTTTTTCTTTTATTTAGGATTAAAAAATTGTCTTTTAAAGGTTGGGTTGAGTAAGAAGTAAGTTAGATACTACTCAAAGCATTTAAAGAAAACCCCCAGCCTTAGGCACCCTCTCCAGGAAATCTTTCTTTCCAAAGTTATTTTGCCAAAAATGACAATCTTTCTTGCAATAGCGTATGTATAAGGTGTTCGTATTATGAACAGTCTCTATCTGAAACTAAAATATTCCATTAAATATACCCTTCACTCTTTCATTGTTAAATTCTAAAGTTCTGTATATTTTTTATATAAAACCTATTGTTTAGCTTTTCTAACCTTGCGCAAAGTGACTTACTCTAAACATGCATGTACATTCTATAGCTACTTAAGTCCTATTGGTGTACACAAAAATTTGCTATGGTATGCAGATGTATGAATCCTATATTGACTACATAGATACATTGTCAAAGTTTTAGAGTAAGGCCAGGATACAAGAGCTCTTAGTGGTCGCAAAATTTCAGCAAACGACTTTAAAGTTGAGCCTTTTCTTGTATTCTTCTTCTTCTTCTTCTTCTTCTTCATCTCTACTCGACTATATCTGCCTTTATGTCGTAACTTGCTTCCGGCGGTGCTTTGTCCCCTTCCTGATGCTTTATCAGGGATGCTAATTGCGTAGAGAAAGGCATTGTAGCGGAATTGGCTTTTGGCAGTTATGGAAGTTTAAGATTTTAGACGTTGTTTTTAATTACAACATTTAGAAAAAATATTTAGGCTTTCGACTTCAAAACATATCTTCGTACACATAGTCTTTTTTGCCGCTGAGAGGGCAGAGGACAGTATCACTTTAAATGCTTTAAACATGCGTAAATTATAATAAAAATCTTATGTGTTGCACACATGACTTTCTCTACTCTTGTACTAACCATTCTCACAAACTCTTATTCCTATATCTTCTTCGTGTTAGTTGAGATAAACATTTGCAGAAATAATTGCCTGTTTCCTTGTAGGTACAAGGGAACATTAGAATACAGCAGGCTTTGAACGACACTCAAATCTTTTGAAGCTTTCAAATTCCGTTCTCTTTGCACGGCTAAGATATAAAAAACTGAACAAGGATGTTTCATTTCATGAATGTTTAAGTTTTCGAAAACTGACACAAATAACAGGGAATATCTTCGAAATGGTTCACTCTACAAAAACCTTATTCGGACATACATTGTGTGTTTTAGCGAGATCTACGTTTTTGTTTAGTAAGATTTGGTATATTTTTTACGGTTTACCAGTTATGCAAAAGTAATCCAGAGTAAATACGACTATATGGGCTATAGCCAGAAAATTCAATATACATTTCATTTGTGATAAAAATATCTCAAACATATGGCATTTTAATCAAAATCGTTAGAACCATTGGAAAAAAAAAGAATTAGAGAAATTTTCCATGTAAAGGGTAGTTTAGGGTGGAGTAATTTTCTTCAAAATCTTCGTGTTGCATCCTTAAAAGAGATTAAACTTAAATACCAACTTTGGTTTTTAAGCGAGTTTTCCCTTTTGAGTTATGCTGTCCACAGACTGATAGACACACACACACACACACACACACACACCACACACACCACACACACACCACACACACACACACACACACACACACACACACAAGCCCATCTTTTTCTAGAAATGCTTTTTTATTCAGAGGGCCTCAAAACATATATTTCCGGTGAAATCTCAACATCGAATTTTTGGGTGGAATACAACGCTACTATACGTAGTAGAGAAAGTAAAAACAGGACGTTTATTTGTTATTTATTCCTGGTTTACAATGTCTTTGACATCTTCCCGTACTCATTTAGGAAGTACATATAATGTTTCTCCACTCTTCCCTGTCTTCCTGGGATCCATCTTCTACGGCCTTTTCTCTATGCAAAACTGCTACAAAACGGAGCCACATTTATAATATCGTTTCCTCCGTCGATTAAATGAAACACATTTAAGTTTCGCACTGAATACGAGATTCATATTCATGTAATGTTATATTTATTACATGTAACCATAAGAGACAGAAATTTACTCTCCCATTAAATTAAATATTCCTGTAAAATTCAAAGCAGTAGCCATATCCGAAACATATCTTAAAAATGATCCCAAGGTTTAAGAACTGTGCTAGAGATGTTAAGCAGACTTTTTTTTCTGAGCACGTAATATCATGAATAGTCACGTCAACTCTTTTGTGAAGAATTTGTTTTCTCAGACTCGTCTATATGTATAGCAAAATTCTTATTTTCTGTATTATTATGAATATTCGTGTTGTTAATAAAAGATAAACAAACAAGCCTTTGATGGACAGGTAACACAGTAGGTTTAAAAATAAACCAGGTCTAGAGAAAGCCGTGAAACATGAGCAGTACTAACAGTTAGATGAACTTGGTTCAAATATTAGCCTACGAAAGGTCAAGAACCAAACAGCATATTTTATGGTGAATGACACGAAATACTTTATGGATAGGTACAAAATAAGCAGAGGAATTAAAATTAAAACATTATTTCTCAGCTAGAATTATCGCAATTGCCCTGTTTTCAGTGAGGAATATTCAGCTCCCTGTGTTAGCGAATGAAAATGGAGTTTAAGTAACATTATGAAGTTTTACTTCGAAAAACTAAGTGGAATTGTTGAGCCCTTGTGCTGTTCCTTTAATCCTTTCGTAGTATAAACTCTGAGACTAGAATTTAATAGTTAAAAGCAGTGTTTATTAAGCTTTCATCTCAAAACTATTTTGTGCTTTGCTTTTTCAGATTCGTGATTGGTTAACACTAGAAGAAGAAATGTTGCGTCAACAAGCAGTGGTTGTCGGGGATGTGGACGACATCTTGCAGGTCCTGGATAAGCAGAAGGTAGGAACATTGCTTATTTACTGTCTTAGTATTCTACGTAGTAACAATTGCTGTTTTCTGCCTCTGACGCTCCAGAGCAGGGATGCCACTCTGCGACACCGGCCCGGGCCAGGACCGGCGCACCTTTGCCAGACTTACAAGTAAACAACCGGCAAGTCAAGTGTGCGGAACACCATCTACTGTACCCATGACTTTCCGTTTGTTTGCGTGTAACTCTGGCGGAGGGTGAGCCGGTCGTCGCCCGGTCCAGTGTGGCCACGAGACGGTCCGGCTGCCCTAGGAACGCACTGTATTTGTAAATAATGACATGCAGGAATGTTTACCTGTCCCGCTGCATAGCATCGTGGGTGCGATCCCGATACACCACGAGATATACCTATGCTGGGAATTCATATATTTTTTTCATTATCCATCATTAAATCACATAACGGCTTTACTCCGCTTCTAATGAACAATAGATCATTAGATACCCCACATCAGATCATGCGCAGTGCCCATTTTTACTTTCTCTACTGGTAAGTAGGGGAAGTATTGTATTCCACCTAAAAATTCGAAGTCGAGATTTCACTGGAAATACATTTTTTGAGGCCCCCTGAATCCAAAAAAAAGCATTTTTAGAAAAAGGTCCGTATGTGTGTCTGTGTGTCTGTGTCTGTGTCTGTCAGTCTGTCAGACTGTGGACAGCATAGCTCAAAAACGAAAAGTCGGTTAAAAACCAAAGTTGGTATTTAAGTTTAATGTCGTTCAAGGATGTGACACGAAGATTTTGAAGAAAATAGCCCCACCCTAAACTACCCTTTACATGGAAAAGTTTTCGAAAATTTTGGTTTTCTTGAAAATGGCTCTAATGATTTTGATTAAAATGTCATATGTTTGAGATATTTTTATGACAAATGAAATGTATATCTTGAATTTTCTGGCTATATCCCCTGTAGTCGTATTTACTCTGGACGACTTTTGCATAACTGGTAAACCGTTAGAGATAGACCAAATTATACTATACAAAAAATGTAGATCTTGCTAAAACACACAATTTATGTCTCAATAAATTTTCTTGTAGGGTGAACCATTTCGGAGATATACCTTGTTATGTGTGTGAGTTTCGGAAAACTTGGAACTTTCATGAAATGGGTCATCGTTGTCCATTTTTTTATATGTTACGTGTACAAAGAGAACGGAATCTCAAAGCTTTAAAAGATTTGACTATCGCACAAAGCCTACTGTATTCCAATATTCCCCTTTCACCTACAAGGAAATAAGCAATAAGATAATTTGTACAAATGTTTATTTTAACTAACACGAAGAAGATATAGGAATAAGAGTTTGTAAGAATGGCTAGTACAAGAGTAGAGAAAGTCATGTGAGTGCAGCACATCAGATTTTTGGTTTAAATACTTCTGTCTCAAAACTTTGTCACAAACTATGTTTCCGTTTGTTTTAACCTATTCGTTAGGGACATATCGTTGTTTCTGAAGTAAAAGACTTCTTTCTTTTCACTATTGAAATCTCCACTCTTTTCGCATACATCTTATATATAGTACATTTTATGACCTATAAAATCACATGCTGCACCTCCATGTGTTACAAAAGTAGAGCTTTTCTTTTAAAATTAAACAGCAATTTTCACTATACAATTAGTGTTTTAGAAACTAATTCGCCCATTTTGTCAGAAATACCGTTTTTTTGGGGCTTACCACAAGTTTAAGGGGAGTCAAAATGCCCTGTCTTGCCGATGGTAAAGTTTGACCCATTATCTCAGTAATACTAAGATAATGGAGCTAAGTTTTTCAAGATATTTTAAACAATACCTTTGGAGTAGACTGATGAAAAATTAAATTGTGTTCAACAGAAGGAAAGGCATTTCTTTGATAAATATGTTAAAGTTGTATTGAAAATAGTGCTTAAATTAAAAAGAATAACTAATCCACATACAAAATAACTTTTCCGTTAAAATAAAGCCTCTTCAGGTGCAAATGTGTTGTAAAAATTTCAGCGCTTAGTGTGAAATATTTTTTGAGATAATGGGGCATTTGTGTAGAGCATTTTATTTCTTCATAAATAGGTTTCAACTATAAAATTTAGAAAAAAAGAAAAGAAACGAAACCTCGCCATTCCACTCCTTTTGCATTACTAGGAAATGTTTGATTCCACCACATAGACTGCAACAATGCTTTAGTAAGCAATTTTAAATATATCATGTTTGTCATCAGAATTATTATTTACTGTGATAAACATGTTCCTATTTGTAACATTCTCTTTGAAGCACTTTGTAAGTGAGGTTTAGGTTCCGAGTTGCTTTCATTTACTGCACCTGCTGATATAACCTCATGTGAAATTGCATTTTTAATATTCTTACGGGTATCTATAAACTTTATCCTTACCAAAACACCTTTTTGGTTTCGCCATATTTGCACATCACACAATAAAACATTGAAACGCGTATGTAGCACGCACAAAAAATGCAACATAACTTTCTAAGCACAAGTTCGCAGTAATTCGAAACTCTTGCATGGAGGAAATATGAGTGGAATGCCAATAGTTAAAGTAAAAGCATCCTATCAAAATAAAAATATATTCTCTAACACTAATATTTACAAAGTTATGCTGACCCCCGCCACCCCCAACCTGAACTCCCCCTGGCTTGGCTGCGGCTGGAGGACGCAGCGGCCGGGCGATGAGGGTAGCCTCTGCATAGGGGAGACGCCCTAAGGATTATTATTATTATTATTATTATTATTATTATTATTATTATTATTATTATTATTATTATTATTATTATTATTATTATTATTATTATTATTATTATTATTATTATTATTATTATTATTATTATTATTATTATTATTATTATTATTATTATTATTAATCTTTTACCAGTGTACCAAAATGTGGTAAAAGCTACTACGCAGAATAATTTTCAACATTATTTTAAACTGTTTACAATTCGGTACGTCTATCGAAGTTATACGCAAAGAGCAGGAGGTTCGAAAAATTGATATGCATTAAAGCATGAAAATGGGGGGGGGGGGAATCACGTAAATCCCATTTCTACCCCCCTTAAACTCATTAGAACAGAGGGTTCCTTAAACAGGTGTACCTAAGTGAACATCAGTATACCAAAATTGTTTTTCTGCGTATTCTGTGTATTAATTTACAGAGATGTCACATGTTTGCACCTACGAACTTGATTTTCAGATATTTTACCCCCAAGAACTGTACAGTGTGTAGTGCAAAAGGTATGATTACAGCTGTAATTGTTTCGGCGATGTTCACATTACAATAGGGACATTTTTTGATGTGTAGGTCAGTGTGTTTAACTAGGATGTGCCCTTAAGGAAAGGAACTTTAATATTTCAAGCACATACAAACCTTCCACCTTTATTTTGTTTTGAAATGCTAATTGTAAATGAAGCGCACATTCATTAACTACAATAATACAAACAAAATAAATACTGAAATGAAATGCTGATGAGCTACCATCACTAGACTGGTGTTATTTCAGTGAGGCACAATTAAACCTAGAGAGTAAACAGCCAGAAAATTGATATCGACCAAAACGAACATTCCGTATCAATCAGGACAAATATCCACTAGTGTTTGTGGTAGTGTCTGTTCGCCAGCGCTATTTATTTATCCTGTTGTATCTAGTAGTGGTTCCTTAAGATTGAAACTTGTATCAGCATAGGACAAAGAAAAGTAAAGTTATTAATATAGTCATGTTTGCTGTTGTGGTGTGAATTAAATAAAATTAATAAAGTATATAATGTGAAGAAAGCTAGCGCCATTGAAAATAATATTATTGAACAAGTGCCACAGTTTAAGTATCTTGGATGCGATTTGAGTTATGAAGTAATGAAGATATAAATCAGAAAATTAGTATATTTCAAATAATAATTGGCATAATTAAACGAACATTACCTTTTTATTTTCTCTACTGGTAAGTAGGGAAAGTATTGTATTCCACCCAAAAATTCGATGTCGAGATTTCACCGGAAATACATGTTTTGAGGCCCCCTGAATCCAAAAAAAAGCATTTTTAGAAAGAGGTCCGTGTGTCAGTCAGTCTGTCTGTCTGTCTGTCTGTCTGTCAGTCTGTGGACAGCATAACTAAAAAACGAAAAGTCGGTTAAAAACCAAAGTTGGTATTTAAGTTTAATGTCTTTCAAGGATGCGACACGAAGATTTTGAAGAAAATAGCCTCACCCAAAACTACTCTTTACATGAAAAATTTTCGAAAATTTTGATTTTCTTGAAAATAGCTCTAACGATTTTAATTAAAATGTCATATGTTTGAGATATTTTGGTGACAAATGAAATGTATATCTTGAATTTTCTGGCTATAGCCCCTATAGTCGTATTTACTCTGGACGACTTTTGCATAACTGGTAAACCGTTAGAGATAGACCAAATTATACTATACAAAAAATGTAGATCTTCCTAAAATACACAATTTATGGTCCAATAAATTTTCTTGTAGGGTGAACCATTTCGGAGATATTCCTTGTTATGTGTGTGAGTTTCGGAAAACTTAGAACTTTCGTGAAATATATAATCGTTGTTCATTTTTTTATATGTTAAGTGTGCAAAGACAACAGAATCTGAAACATTTGACTATCACACAAAGCCTACTGTATTCTAACATTCCCCTTGCACCTACAAGGAAATAAGCAATAAGATAATTTGTACAAATGTGTATCTCAACTATCAAGAAAGAAGATATAGGAATAAGAGTTTGTAAGAATGATTAGTACAAGAGTAGAGAAAGTCATGTGAGTGCAACACATCAGATTTTTTCTTTACCTGATTACCCTCCCCTTATGTAGGACTTACAAGTCTGTGCCTAGGTCAGACGCCTGTCGGGGAGCACTGGAACCTATGGACCAGGCTATGTTATTTAAATTAGAATTTATGAAACAATAAACAATTCTCTCAGAAACTTTAAAGCCACAACTTAAAAAATATAAATATGTTCTCTACACTCTGTTCATGATGTTCTGGAATACGAATAAAAATAAAAACAGACGGTAGTTGTAAAGTTTTTGATCATTTTATAGTGTCTAAAGCAGCTAATATAAACTAAGTAACAAAACTACGTGCTATGGGGTATAGTGATGAGATAAAATAAATGAAGTATATAAAATAAATGTACAAATAAAAATAGAAGAATTGTGGCTTGACAATTGAGTGATTTGTAATTCCTAAATCTGAAGTCCCCTGTTCTACAGACGTATTGATTTAAGTGTTTGTACCTTATTTTAGTTTTACTTTTTTTTTTAATTTGTTTCAACTCAGGATTGAAAGAAACTGTCAGACATTTTTAAATGAGTTGAAGATTTGTCAGTTTTAAAGACAAAGATGGTAAATAATACACGTGGCTTGGATAGAAACTTTGACAATAGTGTATGACATAACTTTGAAGGTGTTTAAAGATAATATTGCTAATGTAAGGAGCGCGTATGGAAACAGATCGATATAAAACACCTGTAGATTTTTGCTGTGTTTCACACTCTTTGCTCACATTGATCTGGCGGGCGTGTTTTAAGCAGTAATGACCAAGGAGCTGAAGAGTTCTGCCCTCTAGCGACGGCGACGCTAACTGCTAGGAAACAGGTTGGAGCGTCGCGACGCGCACGACCCGAGCTGGCACATGCGCCTTATGAAAAGGCCACGCGTTGCAGTTTACCCCCTGCAGTCGCTCATTCACTACTCGCTTTGCGGGTCAGCCTACAGCTCCAGGCGAGCTCTGCCATTTGCAGCTTATAGGAAACCAATGTTGCTCTTCTCAATCTCTCCCTCAGGATATTTTCCATTAATTAGGAGCTCGGGTAATTGATGTAAACAGAAAATATGACACCAATTATAGGAGTCCTGTATGTAACAGGTAACTCCAGCTAAGACAGACGGATTACCTGCACCTAAGGATGTCCTTGTGTGAACTAACTACACAATTAGCTTCATCTTATACAGTAACGTACAAAGTAAAAGATACATAAGTTAATCGATTTAACATTTACCAAGCCATAACTTTTAATTAATTGATAATCACTTACAGGTTTTATTTCTTTCATAATTTATTTCGTTTTCTTAAACCTAGCATGAATAAAATATGTTTACTTTTGTATTACGTACTTACCCTATATTATTGTATTCTAAGCAAAAATTCAACATCGAGCTTTTACGAGGAACACAGTTCTAAAGTCGCTGAATCCCAAAAGGCATCTTCAGGAAAAGATGCAAACAACATTGCTTAAAAACTAACAGCCCTATAAATACCAAACTTAATAGTTAAGTTCAGTATCTTTCATGGTTTGGGATAGGAAGATTTTCAAAAACTCCCCTTCTCTAAAGTACCGTTTACGTAAATACGTTTTCTTATTTTATTTTCTCTAAAGTGACTGTAAACAATTTTAAGTTAAAATAACATATCTTTAAGCTAATTATAGGACAAATGCAATATATCTTAAATTTTGAGGGGAATAGCCGGTGAAGTTCTCTAGATTTTAAGACAAAACTAAGGTAAATGCAAAGGTAAACAACTATGAAACTCGTTGTTTCTCTTAATATACCATGGATTTGGACTATTATAAAAAAACAGCAATGAAAATTATATCCAAAATTTACAAGAAATGGTAGCTCCTTTTTAGCGTTGAATGCTTAACTTAATGTACGTAAAATTCTATTAATAAAGCTTAAAATATCTTATCGTAATTCACAAAACTTAGAACATTCCTGATAACTCTTAAGGTGTTATTCATCTTGAGTTGATATGGCTTTACTTAAAATATTAATAAATGGCCTGGCATAAGCACTAACTCTTTAGCAAAGTAAATATAAGATCCAAATTCTTCATATTTTTGCCGCAGCCCGAGCGTACCAATTTTATGATAATGATATTAATTGATTAGGCGAACTTCCAGTTAATAAAATCAAAGCCAGGGCTTCCAGTTTGACCATACCAACTGAGGATTCCAGCGGAAAGTCTCGTATGATAACCGTTCTAAACATGTTTACTCCCTGTGTGGTTTAATTGGTAGCTGTTTGGTGTAAAACCCCGGAAGTCGAGTTTAAATGTCCTGATGACGTGCCTGGAAAATGTTCCTTTTCTTGTTTCTCCGTAATTTTAAATGAATAAATGTCGCCTAACTCTCAGCTTTTGTGGAGTTCAGGCTCCTTTTAGTATTCATTAAGCGATAACTTAGTTTTTGTAGACTTAAGAGTTCAGAAGAGACGTTGAACTCCCCCCTCCCCCCCCAAAAAAAAAAATGAAAAAAAGAGAACACCATTCTGTACGACTTTCATACTAGAGGCTTGTCATGAAAGGCTTCTCTGTTACTCTAAGTGCATGCCTGGAGTTACGAATACAGAGGAGGGTTGGTTCTTCGGAACGTTTTCCTTGCAGCTTTAGGTCAACAGCTCATTAGCGCCTTCGTTATTGCCGTTGTCACCTGCCGCCCGCCACTCTCTCTGTGTCAAGGTCTTTAAGGGGTTTCCCCAACCCTCTGGTTGCAGGCTTTAACGCACCACTGACATGAACGTCACCGTCTAAAAGCTGCCACCTTCTCTGACAGGGTAACAGTTTTATTTAAATGGCTGCACACCTTGCGGAAAACAGCTGAACATTGCATTTGCTGGATCAATGAGTTTCAAAAATATGTTTGCGCTTAAACGTGTATGACAGGATTCATTCACTCTTTTTCTTATGGAAGACATGAAAATTTGTTCTAAAAGCGTTGTAAGTCTCTTAGTAAAGAAAGAGAAAGGGCAGTGATACGTTGCAAAATACATTAATTTAATGCTTATTATACAGTGTGTCCATAAAGTCATTGAGTAATTATGAACTCTAATAATGACTAAAACCAAAATAAAAATAAACCAAAAGACAAAATTTGCACTGTATGTAGCATAATTTTCCTTGTTGTGCTGGAGCAAGTAAGAGACAACACAACAATGAAACAAATCATGTTACTTTACGCAAGAATCAATCAGTGGAAAGAAAAGTTCAGTGTGCCCTGTGGCTTACTAAATTTGAATATTGTGACAGCCGCCACTTTATCCATTGGAATAAACAGCTGAAGGATTCACTCTCCGACTGAAGGAGAAGTTGGGGAATAGCAGCTAATTACGTAAGTGTCGCCAAAGAAACAAGGTTGGACATGTCTGCTGTAGAGGATATGCGGGAGAGGCCTAACGAAGTTTTAAAGAAACGTCTGCTGTTGTTACAGACTACCACAGACCAAGACAGTTTGATTTTGCAATTCAGATGCAGATCGAGAAGGGTTTCTGCCTAGCAATGAGGGCACATTCATCGGCTTATGATTATCCATATTATATAGTGAATAACAGACCAAAACTGAACAAATGGAAGCCACATCGAATTGCTCTCAGCAGCAATGCAAACTTGCAGGGTATTCCTTTTATTTGGTGAAGGTTTCAATCTTCTATACTGTTTCGCTGCTTTTCTATAACCGGTTTGCAACATGGCTTTATGGACAACACTGCATTGTTGTCAGAAAGCTCGATACGACCAAAATGTAAACATTTTGAAAATATCTATCCCTAAAGCATAAGGCCAATATGGGGAAAGCTTCCACAGGTTCAAGTAAGGAAATTCCCACACAATACGGATCACCTGGCATCCCTACTTGCACGTTTCTCAACATGGCGTTTGCTTTATGTGCACTCCAGCGCCTTTGGCCTCTCCTTTTCGACGCTCACGGTCAGCGTTTCTCGATTGTCGGGCGCATGCTCACTGCAGTAGCTTGGAAGCAACTGTTGGTCAACAAACGACGGCCAGTGGCCTATGTTTACTGCATGCTTCCGATAGGGTGCTTCGACAGCAGCGGCACCTAAACAGAAGCTTCTGCAATCTGCAGCAATCTCTAAATGTTTGTTACAGCGCATGCGTATAATCCAGCCAGGAAATAACATAGTGGTGTGGATACTCCGGCAATATTATTGCTTTCTGTATTGCATTCCACTCACAATATCGACATTGCAAACCCTGTTTTCAGGCTCAATGAATCTCAAAACACAATTTTTAGATAATTATGTGTCTGAACAGCATAAATGTGAAACGAAAAGTGCTATAAATACCAAACCTAACATTAAAAGTTCAGCATCTTCCAAAAGTCCCACACGAAGATTTTCAAGAATAGTTTCTCATCCCAAGCTGTCCTTTAAATGAAACCTAAATTTAACATGGTCCTCGGAAGGAAAGTAAATCCGATAGTCCCTTGTACATTTGTATGTAAAAGAACCTCAAGCTGATAAAGAGGTCCCTGAGCAAAATTAAGCAGTCTTTTGCACCCAATATAGAATGTCACACTGAGAACCATAGCAGTTAAAGAGCAGCCATGAATAAAAACTCAATTTACTAGAAAAAAGAGTTAGATATTTTTTAGTTTATCAAAAATAGTTGTAACAATTTTGATTAAAATGTCATGCCCTTAAGATATTTACATGAAAAACAAAATGTGTATGTTGAATATTCTGGGAATCACTTGTAAAGCCCTCTTCATTCAGAAACAAGTTTGTTTACCAACTTTTGTGTAGAGTAAACGTAAGACAATGCAAAAGCTTACTAGAGAAAAAAAAGTAGAATTAACAAACAATTTATTTCAGATGCGTTTGTGGCGTCAGACATTTCCGGGATATCCGTTGTTATTAGTTCGAATTTTTTCATATGTTGTCATCTTTTAAAATGCTGTCATTATTTAGCAGTTTCTCACTCGTATCACTCAAAGGGTATGGAATTTCAAATGCAATTATATAGCCACACGATTCCAAATATCTATCGATTCGATTACCTGGGTCTCCCTTTCTTTTTCTTTCTTTATATTTACAAGCAGCCTTTAATATCTACATAAAATCAACGGATTTAGCTTTTTGGAACAATTGCTTATGGCAGTGATACTGTTGGTGTTTACCATTGTGTTGTCTTTATATTCGCACGTACATTCAAACTCTTTTTCATACTTCCAGATTGTGGGGAATAATCCTGGCTATAGAAAAATTCCCATCCTCCAGCTGGAGATCTCCTGATTTGAAACATAGACCACAGACGTAGTCCATGTGCGTTTATTATCGTCATTCTATGTTCAAAGACAAATTAAACATTATATCTATAACGAAATGTTTAGCGAATCTATTTCGATTAAGATAAAGTGGATAGGAAAATAGGCTTTTGTAAGGATTTATGGAAGCTATATGCAAAATAAACAAATTTATGGTCTCTTAACCCTGTTATAGCTCTTCGAGTTGTTGGAGGTGTTGCTTGACAACTTAGCAACCCTGAATAAGCAATCCTTAAGACAATAATGTTAAATGTTTGGAGAGAGGGAATGGTTTTTCTTTGGAATCAAGTGTGACAGGTGGTAGGAAGGAGGCAGTCGATAGTTCGTCTGGCGTGATGTGACCCTGCACTGCGGCTCTGGTCACGCTCTACTTGCGATGGATCGATCAGTCTTTCCGACTGCAGGTGACATATCAAATTCGAGAATTTCACTTTCCGGCAAGCTAAGACGTAGTGCGATGTCTGTATTTGGATTTAATATTTTCTACCTCACTGTAGGGTTTAGGAAATGGTACAAATGAGACTGAAGTGAACTTCCTTCCACATGATAGGTTGTGCACGAGATGAGATCTTGTTGAAGTAAGGCAAAGAGTTCATGTGAGCGATTCGCAGATTCGAAATTCTGCTAGCAATCAGGAACTATAACTTCTTTAAAGCTATTGGAGAAAATACGATTTGGAATTGGCAAACCGATTAGATGGTTTAATGCCCTTACTGATAGAAAATTATCTGCGCCATTTCCAATAAAGGACACCTGTTGAATTGTATTGCAAGACTTGAAGTTTAAACTGCAGAATTGTGTGTTGAGCCTTTCCGTGCAGGTTCTATCCATTAATGCCATTGTTTTTATAAATTCTTCTGGGGCATAAAATGAGATAACTGTAATTTTATGAGCAGTTTCAATGTTATCTTTCCTAAATCCAAGAATAGTATAGAAAATTATTTTCCTTTGAATTATCGTCAGTCTATGCTGCATTATATATTCTTATTCAAATTGAGGGGTCTACTTTATTTGAATCTTCCAAACTCGATAGTTGAACTTATCTTTTACTTCTTTCACTTCCCTGCTGCCGTTAGGCGTCGGATTTCTGTGAATATAAAGAATTCACTCAGGTGGGTTATTAGCCCAACGCTGAGCTAGTCTGGGGGAGGGGCTGTCTTCTTAAGATCTCCAGGCCTGTCTGATTTGTAGTTGAACTTATCTAACGTCACAATTAGCGGTACAGTAGAGCGTCGATTATCTGAAACAGTTGGGAATTGGGTTGTTCGGATAACTTATTTTTAGGATAACCAAATACATACTAGGCAAAACATTTAGAATAGTGTTTTGAAATATTGGAGGATAAATAACACAAAGCTGCAATACACACACACAAAAAAAAAAAAAAAAAAAAAAAAAAAAAAAAAAAAAAAAAAAAAAACCAGATAAATAAAAAATAAATAAAATCAATAAATTAAAAACATGTCTTAAGATACTCTGCAAAACTTAAATATGTGATATCAATATTTTGAGCTAGAAGACCGATTCCACTGCTGGAGCTGACTAGAGAAGGTGTCATCATCTTAAATCAAGTATATCATATTATACAACGCTAGAAAGCTTCATATACCTGATGTTTTAATATGCCGAAATAAACTTTAGGGAAAACGTATGACTTATGTTTCTCTCGCATACTAAAAGTGGAAATGTTTTAATACAGTTGCTATCTTTTCAAATGACTATAAAACGTAAGATCATTGCATTATCAACTTTGTAAGAAAAGAAACAAACTCTTTTTAAGTTAGTTCCTTTAGAGTAAAAACACAGCACATTATTTGGCCTTGGTACACTTCTATCTGAACGTCAAGACTCTCTAATGACGTCCACAGATAAAAGAATTGTATAGAGTCTTTGAAATTGTGTGGCACTCAACCTGCCGATGTCGCCTCGCGTCTTCATCGTAACAAGAAATAAAAGTTCAAAAGATTGTTTAAGATGTTTTTATCACGGTGGGATGCCCATGCTCCGCCCACCCAATTCCAAGCCGTGTTGCTCGTAACAGTGAGTCTAAGGATCATTACTGGGAAAGATGTACATACACAGTTCCGTCACAAAGCAAGACGTTTTCTTTTTGTTTACTCTGATTTATCTTTCTGTGTGCTTCTAAATGTGATTGAACATTACGCCTTTCTTTCAACTCTTTCTGCCGCTCTCTATGTACAGACTGCACTAGAACATTGCACCTTTGGATAGAATACTGGCACACAAGGAGTTTCTTGCTAAGAGAAAATGTCTTTTGCGTCAGGAAACTAGAATACAATAACATGTTGGCAGTCCATGTTTGCATTTTTCCTGTTTTGATGATTTATTAAGGATTGATTATCAGTTTGAAGAAATAACAATTGGTCAGGGAATTATACAAGGCGATTCCTTAAGTCCTTTCTTTTTTAATCTTATAATAGATAAATTAATTAAAGATCTGTCAAAAGAATGGGTACACAAGATTTCATATAATACGACATGCTGTCCTCATACCAGAAACAGAACATGGATTGCAAAGGCTATTACACCAATTCAAAACAAAGGCAATCAAAATATAATGTGGAAATAAACACACAAAAATCGAAATACCTAACAATATGGAAAGAATCATTGAGATGCAAATTAGAAGTGGAAAGAAAACTTATTGAACAGGTTTCAGAATTGTATTATTTAAGTAAAGTCCGCATTTATAAAATAATAGACCAATCTTAACTGATGCAGCAGAAACCAGAGCAGATGCAGTCAAAACAAAACATATATTAAGTACATGCCAATTGAAAATATTAAAAACAATTCAAGGAAAAACTTTATAGGTAACATACACAGTACACAAATCAGAGAAAATTGCTAAATCACATAACCGTCTAGTAAAAACAGCCAATGAAGGCGAGCCTTTAGATGGGAAAAGGACAAAAAAGACTTGCTAGCGAATGGAATGCAGCACATACCACTCATCCGAGGAATAAAAGGGGAAATGAACAAGCTACTATCCATACGCGGCATCACACTTTGGCAATGGACCTAGCGGTCGGTGGTCAAGTATTCCAATGTCGCCAGAATGTCAAATACCTTGGCGTCACCATGGACCGCACGATGTGCTGGTCCACCCACATTAAAAATACGGCCAACAAAGGCAGACAGCGGATAAAGTTATGCGCCCCCATCTTCCGCAGCAAACAGCTACAACTTAAATCCAAGCTGATTTTATATAGGTCATTTATACTCTCGGTGGTTCTGTACGCATGCGTGGCCTGGGCAAATGCCTCGAAAACGGCCCTCAAACAAATTCAAACCCCCCAAAACCTCTCCCTTAGAAAAATCCTCTCTGCTCCACTCCTAAGGATGGCCACCGTATGGGTTTTTGGTGATACCCAAAACTATAAGCTTGTAAAAAAAAAAAATTGTAAATAAATGTACATTTATAGCCTGTAAGCCGGGCCCCTTGTACCGGCACCAGGCCAAAATTATGAATAAAGAAAACTTGAAACTTGAACTATCCATACACGAAGAAGATCAGCAGCTTTCCGCTTTACAAACCATGCAGAATACTAGATGCATACGGAAACAAAATTGCAAATATATAAAGATACGATACGATGAGGGCACGTTACTGTGGCTCCACCTGATTCGGTAGGAAATCCCCCTCATGCCAAACTACCCTTTATATGGACATTTTTTTTTCGAAAATTTTGATTTTTAAAAGAGTAGATCTAACGATTTTAATTAAAATATCGTTTAAGATACTTTATGACAAAGAAATCGGTATCTGAATTTCCTGGGAATAGTTTATGAAGTTCTCTTTTCTTCTGATAGCCTTTTACATAACTGGTAAAACATAAAAGATAAATAAAATCTAACTATGTAAAAAATGTTGATCTCGTTGAGGCGCACAATTTATGTCAAATAACATTCTTTGTGCATTAATCATTTCCGAGATATTCCTTGTTACTGTTATAATTTTCAGGTACTTCCTACTTTTCTGAACCTCAAATGACTTTTTTTTTTGTTCCTATCTTTCTTTTCTTTTTTCTCTTTTTTTATTTTCTTATTCGTGTTCATGCAAAGAGGACGAAAGCTTTTGTAGGAATAGTTTGTGGACGAGTGAGTAGGGAAAGCTATGTGGGTGTAACACAGCAGATATTTTATAATTGTGTTCTCCACGCAGAGCGCATAACTGTGTCGCCTGCTCTGCAGAAACTGCTCAACGTAACTCAGAAAGAAGAATACCTCGGAGCTGTTACTTCACTCGACACTGCTGCTCTAGAGCCCCCATATAACATTTGAAACTGCAAAATTCAAGGTGTATGCACAAACACAGGTGATACCGGGAACATTTCCTTGTAATGCACTACATTATTGAACGAACAACACCACGATGTTGTACATTAACCTGTTAGCCTGCAAAATTTCGCTGTCAGTTCGGTAGTTTCAGATTTATGATGGAAGCCATTCGTAAAAAATATACTAGACAGGCGTATGTACTGGATTTAAAGAGGGGAAGCTAGTGATATAATTTGAAGTTTACCATTACATATGTTGGGAGTTGAGACAGATAAATAGACTAATAAGACTAAGGGACAAAGTTCGTGTATAAGCCGAAGAAGTATTATGTGAGATATTACTTTGACGCTTTCTGATGCCCTGAAAAACCTGGAGAAAGTTGAATCTTACCCAATAAAGCAGGATGTTTCTTAGAAGTTCTCCTATAAGACAGGAGCTAAGATTACGTGTAAGGGTTTTCAGTCTCGCAGTAGTTTTCTCGAGATTAGCATACTACTGTGGTGTTACAGTTTCTTTGTATAGCATGGGCCCATTTAGGTAAAAGTAATACAACTGAGGGGCACATCTGAGTTATGGCTAACACTTCCCAGGAGGAAGGGATGAAGTGAAGGATCCACAGGAGGCTACAGACGCTCAGAGGTCCTTAACAGTCCCACTGCTAGAGCTACCAATAGTGGGCGAGTAAGCATCCGTGCCATCTGTTCGGCACCGCCATATGCCACGCTGTATAGAAGCACACTCCGTCCTTGATGGTCTAGGAGGACTTGCTAACCTCTGGTTCCCAGGTCTGTGTTCACGCCGGTGGAGTACCATGGACTTCTTTCAAGCATTGAACTCCTCAGCATGACTTCCTTCGAAAGGGAAATAAAGCCGATGGATCCGTCTCATGTTTACTGCACGTGAAAGAACCTCAAGCGTGATACAGAGGCCTCTGAGCAGAATTAAGCACTCTTTCACGCCCAATATAGAATGATACACTGAAAACCATTGCAATCAAAGAGCACACATAAATAATAACTAAATTACACCTGAAACACACGAAGAAAATGGAATCAAAGGAAAATGATGGAAAGTAAATCATGGTAGAATGGCTAACCACCGCAGCATTCGCCAGGGAAAACCACGAGAAACTAAGGTCAGAGTGCGCGGCCGATTCCCCGCTGAGTCAACTCTGTATTGGCCCATATTGACCAGAAGATCCAAGTAGATTAACAAGTATCGCTCACATCATTATACCTTGTTAAAACTTTTTTATAACTAAAATCGATTTTCTTACAGACATAATATAGTCGGCAAGTATGAAACTATCAAATTTGAGTTAACAAAAACAAAATTCTTTCCATTGCAACCTGTAATTCTTCCGATTTTTAAGATTAAAGTCACATATGTTTTTCCTTTGGAATGATCGTCTATCTCGTTTTAAAGCCCCATTTTGAAACCGTGTTTACTAATCATGCTGTATCACTTATGATACATTCCCTTCCCTCATACATGGAAACTAAATTAATCCTGTATCAAACCTTCCACGTGTCATGTGTACTTTTGGGTTGTGATGTGAAGCAGGCTTCGCATTTACCAGGCTTTTGGAAATAAACTTTTCTCCTAAGCTCATCAACAAACACATCAACTACATCAGTCAGAACATGTATACTCCATTTATATTCGCTGGCTCATGCGAATATGAAATCAAAAGTTCCTCTTGCCAAGGCGCATATTTTAAAGACTTTCTGTACACAAGGTGTGGTCTAGTTTTATTTAGGGAGTTCGTTATGCTTATCAGTTATGTTGTATCGCTTTAAATTTGTCGTACCTAAACTTAAGACATCTTAGGCTTGCAGCCCCTCCACATTATTCTCACGTTATAACTACGGAGAGAAATAACACGGAAAATATAATTTAGTTAATGTATTTGCGCATCATGGGCAATACATGCTCAAGATTGAAATATAAATAATCGGATGTGCAAATTGAATCTCCTTGCCTTACATTTCGATCTTCTGTTTATAGTCGGAGCTCAATGCGTGATTCTGCGAGGGACAGGACGAAAACCCCAGGCGATGATGGTGGTACTACCCCTAGCCAATCAACAAATGATAGGCAAACTGACAAACTATGAGGGGAAATGTGCCCGAGCATATGCGGTGGAAATTAAGATGTGATAGATTAAGAAACTCTGGTACATAATTGCCCTCCCATTGCAAGAAAAAACGAGTTTTTGACACTAAACCTTTTAGGAGACACCTTTAAGCAAAATATTAAACCATTCAAGTAGTTCTTCTAAAAAAGATTTATTATAAAGGTTTTTTCGGTATGAAAGTGTACGTCATAAACAATATTAGGCTTCTCAGAGTTCCGATTACGGTTGCCTCGTCCTGAAAAATATTAAATGTGGATGTATTTCGCCATTGTTAGGTTTTAAGTACCAATTATTGAATGGCGCATGTATAACATAAGATTAACCATAAACATTGTGCAGCATTTTATGTTGACTTTAAGAAGTATGGTATCTTTGAGTAACTGAACTTACCTTGGAGGTCCTCTGATATACACCAATCATATGTCAGTGTGGCACGGCGGTTCTATGCTATCAGGGAAGACCGAAACTCCTGCTTCGAGTACCGACCTAGAAATCAACAAAATATTTCAAATCGTTTTTTCCAGGAATAGGAATGTTTGAGATACAAGAGTTGATGTAACAGCTGGTCCTAGTTATGGCAGACTACGTTTCTAGACTACTTCATTTTCCTCATATTCATTCATTCCTTTCTGGTAAAGTCAATCTCCTTTGTTTTGTTTTCCAGATTCTCAAACTAGTGTTTGTGTGCACGGAGTTGTCCTTTACGCCCATTGCTGCCAACGTTTCGAAATCTGTTGGCAGAACTGGCTTTGAAAGTGCGGAAGGGTTGCAGTAATGCATCCAGTACGATACAATTACATTGCTGGCCAGCAGAATGCGCTACATTACGCATTATGCCATTTGTATTAGCGATCGCCAAAGGGTCGCCGCCATAGCGATTACATTTTCATTTCAAAGCGCTATTCATTATCAATTCTGTTTCATTGCAGGGCTTCCCTTTCAGAGAGCTCTGGTCGTACGTTTTCTACCCCCCCCCCCCTCCACAATCGGCACGGCAAGTAAATATGTGATATTTTCACCAGCTTCTAATGTTTTTACATGAAGGGACCGGTTGTTCTTAGCGAGCAGTTGTTACCTCCTAGTGTTCTGGAAGGTTCCTACGCTTCACTTTGCTTGTTTTCTCTGCATGCGGAGGGAAAACGTTGAAGCCGACATCTGTGGGTTTCCCTGTTTGCTTTAAAAATGCGCAGTTTCTTGCTCGCTCCAAGGAATGTTAATTTGATTGATTTTGTCAACAGTGCCATTTATATCAGAGCTAATATATCAGATGACGTTACTAAGGCATCTCTTGTATTTATGTCTTTGCATTGTGCTCCGTTTACGTCTTTCAGGGGCTGATAAATACGTGCTATGCGTGAAACAGCAAAGCGTGGTTTGTATTCCTTATACAGAATGTTTCCGAGTTCTGTATCCTCTAAACTTTCACTTATGATGGAAAAGGACAGAGATATTAATTTGAGATCATGCACTCAGGTATTTTCTATTGATGAGGCCTGAGGAAACCCTGTAAAAAACCTTCTCTGAGGAGGAGGTGCAGGGTCCTTGAGCCGCATAACTCACGTTCACAAATTCATATGACTTAACGACCTCGACTAAGGGTATGTATTCACCCACAGCTTTCTGTGTCGATTTCTTTAAACTTTGTAAGAAGTACGTTAAAGAAACAACACAAAGGGAACAATAATTAGTACACCTTTTAGAATATCCCACTATAACACGATAAAACCAACTCTTATTCTTCTTTCTTTTTCAGGTTAGTTGAGATAAACATTTGCAGAAATATCTTATTGCTTTTTTCCTTGTAGGTACAGGGGAATATGGGAATACGATAGTTAAATCTTTTAAAGCAGACGCTATATGAAAACTTTGAAATTGCGTTCTCTTTACATGGCGAACAGATAAAAAAGTGAATAATGACCTATTTGGGAAAAGTAAGTCTTGCAAAATTCACACAAATAACAATAATATCTCCGAAATGTTTCACTCCACAAAAAGATTTATTTGTGTGTTTTAACGATATGTACTTTTTTGTACAGTAAGTTTCCTCTATCCCTTTCGGTTTAGTAGTTATGCAAAAGTCATCAAGATTAAACAGGCTACCTGGGATCTAGCCAGAAAATCAAAATATACGTTTTATTTTTCACAAAAATATCTTTATGACATTTTAATCAAATTTGTTAGAGCTATTTTCGAAAAAAATTTCATGTAGGGGTGGAGGAATTTTCTACAAAATCTTAGCTTGAACTTAAATACCAACTTTAGTTTTTAACCGACTTTTCGTTGGGTTATGCTGTGCACGCAGCACACACACACACACACACACACACACACACACACACACAGAGAGAGAGAGAGAGAGAGAGAGAGAGAGAGAGAGAGAGACTCACACATGGATGTTTTTTCTAAAATCGTTCTTTTTGGTTTCAGGGGAGGTTAAAACATATATTTCCGGTGAAACCTCGACATCGAATTTTTGGGTGGAAGACAATACTTCACCTACTTACTATACGTAGTAGAGAAAGTGAAAACGAACAAAAAAGTATTGTGATTCTTACTTGACCCAGTTTTAATAACACAACATTTTGACGAAGATTCTATTTTTTCCCCTGGTTATAATAGCTGAGTTATTATTCTCTGTTTGCTGCTACATTGATCTGAAGAGCGAGCATAGGGAAGTCAGATGCTGATCCGTATTTGGTAGAAGGGGGAATGGTTGCTGCTGTGCCATGAAAAATCTCCACCGCCCTCCGCATGCAGGCATAGAAGGGATTTAGTAGGCGTCTTGTAGCCTTCATGGAGAACGCAGAAAGAGGGATTGGACGCGGCAGTGTTGAGACCCTGGGTTTAAGTTTCTGGGCGCGTGACGAGCAATACAAATGAGATCTCAAGAAGGCGGAGTTCCAACCCATATCGCGAACATGGCCACACGAAAGCCCCCGTTCGTGCCTTCACGTCCAAAAAATATGATGAAGTGGCGCACCATTGGAAATTGCCACAAACATATGTCCGGATTTATCGTGCAGAACTCCATTAGGTTCTCCTAAACACCATTTGATGACGAACCAATTCGGGCATGGAACGCTTGTCACTAAAGTGATGGACGGGTTTTTGTCGCGTTACAAGTGGATGAAGAGGTCGCGGTGTCAAGTGTTACATCGTATTGTAGTGACGTACAGGTGTTCCCACGATTGAATGACCCTTCCAAACTACCGCGCTGCTAAATCACGCAAATATATACCACAGCGTTTTGTTTTACTGTTTGCTGGAACAATAGTCGTGGTTCTTCAAAGTTTGTTTATGGTTCTATCGCGTTGTAGTGGTTATTCCCTTTGTGTTGTTTCTTTAACGTGCTTCTTACAAAGTTTAAACAAATAAGCACAGAAAGCTGTGGGTGAATACATACACGTGGCCGTGGTCGTTAAGTCACGAATTTGTGAACGTGAGGTATGCGATTCAAGAACCCCCCTCCTCAGAGCAAGGCTTCCTCTACTACCAAAAAATCAATGTGGAGATTTCACCGGAAATATGTTTTGAGGCCCCCCACCCTGAATCCAAAAAAGGAATTATTAGAAACAAGGTGTGTGTGTGTGCGCGTGCGTGCGTGCGCGCCAGTCTGTGGACAGTATAACTCAAAAAACGAAAAGTCAAGTTGGTATTTTAAGTTTAATGTCTTTGAAGAATGCGACACGAAGACTTGGAATAAAATTGCTGCACCCTAAACTACGCTTTACATGGAAAATTTTTATTTTCTTGAAAAACCTCTTAACGATTTTGATTAAAGTGCTACATATTTGAGATATGTTCATAACAAATGAAATGTAAATCGTGAATACTCTAGCCCATGAAGTCCCATTTACTCTGGATGCCTTTTGTATAACTGGTAAACCGTAGCTCGCCTACCACCTAGGCGGCCCGGGTTCGATCCCAGGGACCCGCATGTGGTATTCGTGGTGGACGAAGCGGCGTCAGGGCGGGTTTTCTCCGGGTACTCCGGTTTCCCCCGCCATCTCATTCCACCGGTGCTCCATCGTCATTCCATGTATCATCAGTGTCACCGCCTGCGGTGCCGTAGTAGTAAAAGCGGGCGTTAAACACTACAAACACACTGGTAAACCGTAACAGACGGGCCAAAGCGTACTGTAGATCCTTCTAAAACGCACTATTTATATCTAAATATATATGCATAACTCGCCGGGAGGGCTCTGGGCGGTGACCACGTCCCATCCTACAATTCTGCACGCCATTTATAAGCCTTATTGGGCAGAGGTGTGGGACGCAGCTACCGGGCGGTAACCCTTGGCTCGCAAAGAGTTATTGCATTGCGGGTTTTATAAATAATCTCTCTAAATAACCTCCCTAATCTGCATAATTATGTTTAGCTAATGTACTAGCGTTTACTATAATTTCATTGTTTTATTTTATGTACTCCCTTGACCTTATTTGTTCATTAGTATATTTGTTCGCTGGCATATTAGTCGCCGAACTGTATAGTTATTATTATTATTATTATTATTATTATTATTATTATTATTATTATTATTATTATTATTATTATTATTATTATTATTATTATTATTATTATTATTATTATTATTATTATTATTATTATTATTATTATTATTATTATTATTATTATTATTATTATTTTTAACATTTAAGGAACTTCAATTCTTTCCCATATTCATACTCCCAGGTTTTGTGGGCAATATGAATTATTTTAATGAAACAAAAATTTCCAACCCCAGCTGGGAATCGAACCCGGGACATCTGGAACTCTGACCACTCGACCGCAGAGGCAGCCAATTTAACACTGTTTCTTTAAGGTTCATTTTCATGCTTTGAACGTCCGGCTGGATTTGTTCGCTATTTTGTTTTATTTATTTTTGTTCTGTTTTCAAGAGCTGTACGAGAACTAAATTTTCATGATTGGGACACTGTGGCCGACTAATACGAATTGTCTGATCGTCATGCGATCACGTAAGGAATATTGAATGAACAACAAAGGGCATAACTTCCAAGAATGCTGCACTAGCAGTCTGATTACCTCTTTACACATACATAAGTGAACCCAAAAGCTAATTTTGAATGGACATGTTCGGGTAAAAAAGCTATCAAAAGACCCTCCTCTTTATAATTTTCTCTTGGAGTAGCTTCTTTTTGGATCTCGTTTGCCACTCTCTTTGATCTTTCTCATTTGGCGACGGACGTCTGCAAGTCAGAAACTGCACATCCAGGGCTGCCATACGACTTCAAAGCAAGAACAAACCTGTTCTTGGTATTTTTACAGGTTTTGGGGTTTCAACAATAAAAGCAGTTACAATAATAGTGTAGAGTGAATAGTTTACTTGAAGTAAAATCTCCAACATGCAGTTCTGGTACCTTTGAATGCTGAATGCATGGAAGACCAAGTCATTAGGCTTTAATACCGTCAGAATAAATACATAAAAACTCTGATATGTTGCATTCACGTGACTTTCTATACTTCTCTATTATTCCTACAAACTCTTATTCCTCTATCTTCATCGTGTTAGTTGAGCTAAACATTTGCAGAAATAATCTTATGGCTTATTTTCTTTTAGGTGCCAGTGGAATATATGCTTTGAGAAATAATCAAATCTTTCAAAGCTGATTGCTACAGGAAGACTTTGAAATTCCGATCTCTTTGCACGACAAGAGATAAAGACGTGATCAATGACCTTCCATTTGAGAAAATTTTAAGTATTGCAAAACACACAAATAATGAGTATGCATTTAGGCATAAATTGTGTGTATTAACGACATCTATATTTCTGGTATGCTAAGATATTTCTATCTCTTACAGTTTACCGGTTATGCCAAAGTCATCCAGACTAAGCAGGGCTACATGGGGTACAGTACAACCAGAAAATTCAAAACACACATTTCGTTTACCATAAAAGTATGGTATTGTAATCGAAATCGTTAGAGCCATTTTTGAGAAAATAAAACTTTTCAAAATTTTCTATGTAAGAGTAGTTTAGGGTGGAGGAATTTTCTTCAAAATTTTAGTGTCGCATTCTTAAAAGATGTTGAACTTATGTATCAACTTCGTCTTTTAACCGACGGACACACACACACGCGCGCGCGCGAACCTTTTTCTAAAAATGCTATATATATTCAGAGGGCCTCAATACATATTTATTGTGAAATCTCGACATCAAAATTTTGGGTCAAGTACAATGCTTCCCCTACTTAAACACATTAGAGAAAGTAAAAATATGCAATATTTCGGGTTTACCCAATTGATAGCAGCCTAAAGCACATAACAAAACGAAAACTTGAGGGTTGCTTGCACTAGTTAACGGTGATTGATACTAACAACAGCAATGATGATGATGATGATGATGATGATGATAATAATAATAATAATAATAATAATAATAATAATAATAATAATAATAATAATAATAATAATAATAATAATAATAATAATAATAATAATAATAATAATAATAATAATAATAATAATAATAATAATAATAATAATAATAATAATAATTAATGATGGTAATCAGTGTGTGAGTATAAAGTGTGTTTCACTTCGCGTGTTTTTAGTTGACACTCCAAAAATCAAACACAAATCCACAACAATCACAGTTAATAACTGACATTCATAACCAAAGCATACTACAAGCCAGATTACGTTCACAACAAAGGTTATTATTATTATTATTATTATTATTATTATTATTATTATTATTATTATTATTATTATTATTATTATTATTATTATTATTATTATTATTATTATTATTATTATTATTATTATTATTATTATTATTATTATTATTATTATTATTATTATTATTATTATTATTATTATTATTATTATTATTATTATTATTATTGCAATGCGTATGGTAAATTATTTCTGTTATGCTCTAGAAAGGGCTTGATGGTAAATTGCCTGTCAGAAAATGCAATATAAAACGCTGATGGATAGTCTTATAGCATGTGAAGAGGGTGTCGTCGCGTATTCTGAGGTGGTTATATCGGTGGCATTAGCGCGATGGAATTTGGGATCACTGACCCAGAAACAGTTGATCATCCGTTGCGTCAAACTCGCACCCCCTTTTCAGGAAGCTTATACTTCAGTCTTGCTGCATGGCCAACTTGGATATCTTTCTTGCTGTCAGTTACGGTGCTTCAAGCTTACTTTCATATTTTGTTTATTAGACTACTTCGGACGAAGTCTAGTTCGACAAGACATATATAAGTAATATTCATCAGATGCAAACATAATCGAGCAGCTAAGCTAAATTACTTTTTCCATACTAGGATAGTTTCCTATTGCCCTGAAAAAAAAGTAGATCTGAAATCGAAGGAGATAGTAGGGAAAGGACTAGAATACGTGTTAGTTTGGACAGTGTAAATAATGAAGACAAATGACCCAGCAACTAACACCTTGGTTCAGCCACCTAATTTATACGAGCTGATTTTAACAAATTCAAGACAACATAATATTTTCAATCGAGATTTTGTAATTAATCCGTTCAGTTTGAGGTCTAATTTTATATAAATGAATGATAAACGCAATCTATGCTATTCAAAAGTTATTAGTGAATAATTAAAATGTAATGCAAAAGTTTCACTTCTATGGGTGTCTTTACATAACACCCTTCTTGTGTTGTGCACAATATTATTCGAGAAACGTTCTCCCCATATCGATTTCAGAGGGTAATTTAGAATTTGATATTCCATATTTTCCCAGTCCCTAGTTATATAAGTTAAACGGACGAGTTATTGCTTTCCAATATTTGCGAGAGTGAAGATATCTGTGATGCAACAAATGTGTAAAAGATAAAAGCAAAGTAACTGCGAACTGATTTGAAAGCAGCATCACAGAGTACGGATGATGACAGAGTTATGGGGGGGATGAAAGCTCTCGTTCTACTTTTTCTGGAGCGTGAAGAGGGTGAGAGATTAAATTTGGATCGACGTATAGGATGCTGAGATGAGAAGAGGCGGTAAAATAAAAGGTCAGCAGGACTGGAGTGTTTGGGGGTGGAATTGATGAACTGTCACAGGCAAACAATAGCTCGATCGAGTGCTCGTACTCCTACTCTCGCAGCACTTGCCTCGCAACATGTAGCCTGAAGTAAAGGATACATAATGGCTCATCTGTTGCAAGGCATATGATAAATAACCTGCCCTTCAGCGCACAATGCGCCTTATAATAATTACATGATTATTACGTTTTGTGGATGCTGTGAAAAATTCTCAACCCGGGCATTAAATGCAATATCACGTGCTCCACTTTTAATGTACTTCAGCAAGTAATTTTTGGAACTTGGTTCATTATGGATCTGTAAACTTAGCTTAAAGTTACTCGGAACTCCTCGATGCATTCTGTCTTTAACGATACGCAAGTTATTCAGAATAACAAAGAAGTTTTGTTTGTCTGTTATATAGTAAAACATTATATTATTATTATTATTATTATTATTATTATTATTATTATTATTATTATTATTATTATTATTATTATTATTATTATTATTATTATTATTATTATTATTATTATTATTATTATTATTATTATTATTATTATTATTATTATTATTATTATTATCATTATCATCAATGTTGCATCTTTCCAGTTTATAAACAAATATTACGATCCCGGCAGCGGCACACAACAAAAGACGGTCAGGTCGGGCTCTCCCACTCCACTGTGCGTTATCAAAGGCGCTCAAGATCAAACTGCCTCTTGCCACTGTTGTGAACACGTGACATTAACCAGAGCGGCAGAAAAAAGAGGATTTTCGAGATTATTCGAGAAGTGGTCGGCGGCCGGCGTATTTGTTGAAGATCGAGAAAGGTCCGCGTTGCGTCATCTGTCACTATATAAGGAGTCAAGGCAACGAGCAGAGTTAGACATGAATCGTTGGATTCAGCTTTTAGTGTGTCAGCTGCGTGAGTACGTTCGCGTCGAAAGGACGATAGCGAAGCAGTTAATGAGTGTTGACTGATTTTATTGTCAAAGTCAGTTGTTTGAGAGAGAGAATGTGAACAAATACAAAAAGAAGTGAGGCAAGGTGTGGACTGTAATATCACGAAAGAGTAGACTGTGTTAACGTCAGTAAAAGAGAACTGTGTTGTGCAACGGTTTTAGAAGAAAATAAAGTGAGAAAAAGTAACCGGACTTGACTTTTGTCATTTATCACAATATTATGTTTACTAATGACTCCAACAATTGCCAGAAGCATATCAGGGCTGCTGTTCGGCCGGAATTTCGTCCCGCAGTTCTTTTACATGCTGTAGATCGACTGACAATGGGTTAACGCTTTTTTAACCTACACTAACCAACAGAGCCAGCCAGTCCGATATTTCTTATAGGTTTACTTTGTTTACTTTTTCATATACCTAATACCCATAACATGGTAATATACATTTTGTAGGCTAAAACAAGTGTTAGCACTGCAAAAAGAGATAGAGAAACAGAGAGAGAACGCTTAACATTTCAGTGTGCACTGCATAAAATATGGAGGGTTGAAACAAGGAATATTTCGGAAACACTTAATGGAAGTTTTTATAGTTTATTTTTATTGAATTGTATGTTTTAACAAGAACTGTGCATGTGTTTGTTCTTGATGTGTAAAGCCTTAAATTCCCCAAGATAGGGGAGCAACAATATGGATCCAGAACAATTATATTAACCAGCTGACTTTAACACATACACACCCGCGGATGTTACTGTAAATCTTTTTATTTTTATTCAAAGAGTCTTAAAACATGTATTTTAAATTTTTAGGTGGAATGCAGTACTACTTTATTTACTGTTTTGTGGTATAGAAAGCAAAAATACAGTTATTACAAAGCCCGAGTATGTAATAATTATTAAAAAGTGACGTATCTTAAATATTCAGCTATGTATGTTGTCTTTACCTTGACTATATCATCCACAGATTACTTTCAAATGCTGTCTTGCTATTACTCTAATTTGTTTAGCTCATTTTGTCAAAATATGCAATGTATTTATTGCTAATCGTAGGGACGAAGAATTTGCTCGTCACGTGTTAGAACATTCACTAAGCATACTCTTTAGGAAATGCCAATACACAAAATGGATATCGGTTATATTATCTGTCGTGTTCATGAAAATTATATATTAGTATCAACAGCGCGAGCGAGGACAGGTGTAACAACTGATAGGTGAATTGGATTGGATTTGGTTTAAGGGCGCTCAACTTCTAGGTCATCAGCGCCCTTAACAGACTCATGGCAATAGCCAGATATAAATTTCACTCAAAAATAAATATACTAGCAACAAGAAAAATATACAAAGGTAAAAAGCAGTGGCAATAGCCAGATATGAAACAAGGTGATATGTCCAAAATCAGAAACAGATAATTAAAAATTTTAAATCCTCAAATTTATATTGCACTGCGCTAAAAAATTAAAAACTCTATCAACCGCTGTTTTGTCGTCCGCTAGGACCTCTGCAAGTCTGGCAGGCAGCTGCAGAGAATCCCGAAGGTGCGCTAGAGAGTAACACTCTAGGAGCACGTGGCGAACCGACAAAACGTTGTCACACAGCGGACATTGAGGCGCAGGGTCCCTTTTAAATAGGTAACCATGCGAAAAATTGCAGTGCCCTATTCTTAATCGAGCCAAACTAACCTCCTCGCGACGAGATGTGCGACAGGAAGTTACCCAGTTTATCGGAAGTTCTTTCACTTCTCTAAGCTTATTATCGCGGAGAGTTGACCATTCGTCGTGCCAGGACGACAGCACCGCTCTCCGCACTTCAAGCCTAAAGTCTTCCGAAGTAACACGTGAGATGGTAATACTGGGTTCTGTAGTTGCCGTCTTTGCTGCTAAATCTGCCATTTCATTCCCCGGCAAACCTACGTGACCAGGAATCCATGCACACACCACGTCAACGCCAGAAGCGTGTAAAACATGGAGGGCATCCTGGATACGTTGTACAATAGGGTGGGGGTTGTACAACTGACAAAGGCTCTGCAGTGCACTAAGGGAATCGCTCAAAATCAGGCAGTCACCTAATTTACGACGGCGAACATACAAAACGGCTCGATAAATTGCATAAAGCTCTGCAGTAAAAATGGAGGTGCTATTTGGAAAACCGAATGTATATGGTTCGGTTCCATAAACATAAGCACATCCAACACCGTTGGAGCCCTTTGACCCATCGGTGTAAATATATATACGGTCAGTGTAGCCTGACAAAAATTCTAAGAAACACGTGCGGATACTTGAAATAGGCATCGTGGACTTCTGGTGTATGGTCATTACAAGATCTACATGGGGCGTACCAGATAGCCAAGGGGGGTAAAGTCTCTCGCCCTTGGCGAACATCACAGGCAGTTCCACTCCAAGCTTCACTAGGAGCTCTTGGAAACGGAACCCCGCAGGCTTTGGACTAAGGGAGCTATTTCTATATCGTTCTCTTAGCGTGGTGGTGAAAAAAGAAGCGAACGTTGGGTGCTTAGGCATACATCTAAGCGCACAACCATAATTTGCCAAGAGAATCTCACGCCGATAATGCAGAGACGGTTCTGCGGACTCGGCGTAAAGGCTCACCACTGGGCTTGTTGGAAAAGCTCCTGTTGCAATGCGGATGCCCCTATTATGGACCACGTCTAATCTTCTCAGCACAGATGGTCGTGCTGACGAATAAACAATACACCCATAGTCTAGCTTGGATCGGACCAATGCGCGATATATTCGCAACAAAATTGTCCGATCCGCTCCCCACGATTTGCCATTCAGTACTCGCATAATATTTAGGGAACGGTCACATCTCGCTCTTAGCTGTGCAATATGCGACGACCAACTAAGCTTCCTGTCCAAGATCAAACCCAGGAAGCGCGTCTCTTCTGCGAAGGGAAGTTCATCTGGACCAAATCGGAGCGAAGGTGGTAATCGTCTCCTACGGCGCCAGAAATTAACGCAGATTGACTTCTCAGTTGAGAAACGGAAGCCGTTTTTCATGCTCCATTCTCTAAGGTTGTCCAAACATTGCTGCAGGCGCCGTTGTAAGAACGCCGTGCGCTGAGAAGTGCAATAGACAGCAAAATCGTCTACGAATAGGCATGACGAAACTCCAGGTGGAACACATTTCCAGATGGAGTTAATTGCTATAGCAAAGAGCGTGACACTTAGCACCGAACCCTGAGGTACTCCCTCCTCCTGAACAAAAGAATTAGAAAACACCGAGCCGACCCTTACTCGGAAAAAGCGGTCCTTCATAAACTCCTGAATGAAAAGTGGTAGGCGTCCACGTATGTTCCAGGCATACAGGGAACGTAGAATCCCTGCTCGCCAGCACGTATCATAAGCCTTCTCAAGATCGAAAAATATGCCAACGGTTTGACAGTTCTTCATAAAGCCGTCCATTATCTGTGTCGATATTGACACAAGATGGTCAACAGTTGAACGGCGTCGTCGAAAACCACACTGGATGTTAGTCAGTAGGTTGCGACTTTCTAACCACCATACCAATCGTCCATTGATCATGCGTTCCATCACCTTGCAAACGCAACTGGTGAGGGAAATAGGACGATAGCTGGAGGGAAGATGACGGTCCTTCCCAGCCTTCAAGATGGGAATAACGGTGGCCTCCCGCCAATTTTCTGGGAGTATACTGTCAACCCAAACACGATTATAGACCTCGAGCAGGAATGCCTTACCTTCAGGAGAGAGCTGTTGTAACATTTGCACATGAATACCGTCCGGTCCTGGTGCTGAACATCGCGAAGATTTCAGGGAATGCTCCAGCTCCGCCATGGTGAAAAGGCGATTGTAATCTTCTACGTTTCTAGAACGAAACGTGAAGCCTTGAGATTCCACCTGAGTTTTAAATGGAAGGAACTCAGGGGAGTAGTTTTCCGAGCTAGACACTTGTGCGAAAGCACTGCCAAAGGTATTGGCCACTTCAAATGAATCAACAACAGCTCCTGTGGCTGTTTTTAGTCCCGCTATTGGTATTTGGGTCGTTTTAGCTGCAACACGCCTTAATCTATCCCACACAACCGAGGAAGGTGTGTGTCGGTTAAATGAAGCTACAAATTTGCTCCATGATGACTTTTTGCTATCCTTAATGACTTGTCTGGACCTGGCGCGCATTTTCTTGTATTCGATCAGGTTTTCCAAAGTAGGGTGACGTTGGAAAACCCTAAGTGCACGCCTTCGAGCACGAATGGCATTCCGACATTCTTCCGTCCACCAGGGGACGGGAAATCGACGGGGGTGTGTAGTCGACCGCGGAATCGATTGTTCAGCAGCAGAGAGAATCGTCTCCGTGAGATGCTGCGCCAAATTATTCACTGAGTCGTGCTCGTTGTAGGTAGAGACAGCCAACTGGGTGTAGAGGTTCCAGTTGGCATGGTCCAAACGCCATCTGGGCATACGTGAGGAACATGTAGGTTGCGTCAAGAGACTAATAAGACATGGGAAATGGTCACTAGAGTGTAGATCAGAGATGACATTCCATTGTAAGGAGACTGCCAAGTGAGGTGAACAAATTGAAAGATCAAGGTGTGAAAAACTGTTATGAGTGTCAGAAATGAATGTAGGCTCTCCAGTGTTGAGGAGAGCTAGGTTGTGACTGTCTAAGAAATCGGAAATAAGTGTACCTCTCGCACAAGCGCGACTTGAACCCCACAGCGGGTGGTGCGCATTGAAGTCTCCCACCAACAGGAACGGTGTTGGTAACTGGGAAACTAGATCTTCTAACTCATTGTGAGAGAAGTCATGAGACGGAGGCAGATATAGATTACAGATGGTGAAATGGATGTTTGGCAGTTTAATCCGTACAGCAACTGATTGTATATCAGAGTGCAAAGGTAGAGTTTGCATATATACGTCATCTCTGACAAGTATCATAGCGCCGCCATGTGCCGGTACACCCTCTTCTGGTGTGACATCACACCGTACTGGGGTGTATCGCCTTAGATGGAAAGCGTCTCGAGGACGCAGCTTAGTCTCTTGCAAACATGCGACCAGAGGTTCGTTTTCTTTGAGCAAGAGCTCAAGTTCTGGCCTTTGAGTTCGAATGCCACGTACGTTCCATTGTAGGATAGTCATATTGCATTGTGTATGGGATAGGTAATTCCAAGGTAACTCTTCATTACTTTGGAGCAGGCGGTTGTCGAACTAATTTAGCCCTTTTCTCTCTTGGGCTGACGTTCTTTTCGGACGCTTTTTCGCGCCTCTTTTCCACTGGGGGTCTTCCAGTGTGGGCAGATTCTAGTTCCATGTCCTCTGCCGAGGACGTGCGTCTTCCCATAGCAAACTTGGGTTCGAGTGTCTCGAACCGGTTGCTAATGGGGACCGGTGATGATGACATTTGCCGGTCTGTAGCCATACCAGAGGATCCCTCTGAAGAGGATCTCCTAGGAGATGGCTTTTTCTTTCCCTTTGATGGCTTGGGAGAAACCTTGCTTGCCTTGAGGAAATCGGATCTTTTATACTCGGTCTTAAACTTGATCGGTGAAGCATCGTGTACAATCGGTCTACTTGTCGAGGTTGGCTTCTTTGTTGGTGACCTTCCTGGTCTGCTGGATTGAACTGCGGTGCTTGTAGATGCTCTGGCGGACTTTGGTGATGTCTGAGGCTTCGGATGTGACCTAGCTACAAGAATTTTTTCTGAGATTGTTGCCCCATTTATATCGCTAGTTTGAGTTGCGATTTCCCGACATGGTACTGCTTTAGCTGCAACCGAGCTATAGGTACCGGAGCTCGGGATAGTGGGCTGGCGCAAACGTAAGAGCTTTCGGGCTTCTGAGAAGGACACCTTCTCTCTAACCCGGATCTCCTGGATAGCTCTTTCCTCCATATAGCGCGGACATTCTCGGGAGTTTGCTGGATGTTCTCCCCTGCAGTTAATACAACTGGGAGGTGAGGTACAGTCATCGTCATGGGCGATGCCTCCACAGTTTACGCAGGTAGCTCTACCACTGCACGTGTCACTTGTATGACCAAAGCGCTGGCATTTGTAACATCTAAGCGGGCTCGGAATGTAAGGTCTTACTTCAATGGCCTCGTACCCAGCCTTTATCCTTTGCGGGAGATCTACCCGATCAAAGGTAAGGAAAAGGGTACGGGTAGGCAGATATTCGCCTCCATCTTTTCTCTGAACCCGATAAACAGATATTACACCTTGATCTGCGAGGTTCTCCTTAATTTCATCATTGGACATATCGTCCAATGCGCGTGTGTTCACAACGCCGCGAGAGGAGTTCAAAGTTTTGTGCATCTCTACACGCACCGGATAGCTGGCTAACATGTTGGCTTTTACAATAGTAGCTGCCTGTGCTGCTGAAATAGATTCAACAAGCAGCGTGCCGTTTCGCGATCTTGTGCAGTTCTTCACTGGGCCAGCTATCTTATCGAGACCCTTCTGTATCACGAAAGGATTCACCGATCTGAATGTTTTACCTTCCTCTGTTCTTGATATCACTAAGTAGCGAGGACCACTCAACTCTGCTACTTCCTTTTCACTTACTTTAAAATGTTTGTTTTTTTGAGTTTTGAATGTACTCATTGCGATGATATCCTCCACCATTGCAAATGTCTCCGATGGCATGCTCACATCCTGGGCGCCACCCCGGCTTAGGTGAGAGTCCTGGCCTGGACCTTGCTCACCCTAGGGTCTCACCTCCCAATGTATAGACAGAGGGACCCAATCGCCTTCAGGAGTGCATCAGCTCATGCAATGGCCCCTCCCCGGGACTGACCTTTATCAGCGGATACGCACACAGATCCTACATGATAACCAGGGGCTGGGACTTACGCGATTACCCAGTCACCCCTTGCGTCACCCCATCCTCCGACGACCCGCGCGTAGGTTATCCATCAGACTGTGTACAGGGAGGTAACAGGTGGGAGGTCAAACACAAAAGTGGACCAAAGTTGATTGGGCGTTTGGCATGTGCCCTCTCACCTCTTGGAGGAACCCAATCGAGAGTATGGCTCGGGGCCCCGGGTACGTCAAACCCGTACCTACCGTAGTAGGAGCCCCTGGGGGAGTTTGATTTCGGAGTCCTCTTCTCCTAGATGAGTTGTCGACCAAGACTACTGAGCCCCATCTACCCGTTTGGAATGTTCTTTGCTTCCCCTCACCTCTTGCCTACCAGTAATCAAAATGACACTTAGTAGGCCATCTGGATCGGGTACTGAGCCCCTCCGCCACGGCAAGGCGACACTCCTTCGGAGGGGCTGATAGGTGAAGCTAGTGTTGAGAATGAGTAGGGCACGGTCTACGTTTTACCTGCACATTTTCCTTTTTCCTTAAGAACCGCGAAGTGGTGATATATCACACGACTATACCATGTCGTACGTAACTAAGTTGGTTAACCATGCCTTATCAATGAAGGGATGAGCTCATTTATCACTTCTATTAGAATATGCCTCTACGAATTTCTTAGCTATTATTCGAGTTTGCATAAATAGCGTATTTAATGGGCTTGCTAAAAGTCGTTGTGAGCGTGTTTCACCCAAAGCATAGTGTGTAGGATATCTGATTTTCTATTTCTGTTAAGGTTAGAAATGAAAAAGTTGAAAATATTGTTTGTATTTTATTTTATTTTATTTTTGGAGGTTATAACTGTTTTCCAATGTTATTACAATGCAGCTTGGATAACTCGAAGCTAAAGGGGCAAGAAAAAAAAAAAAAAAAAAAAAAAAAAAAAAAAAAAAAAAAAAAAAAAAAAAAAAAAGAAGAAATATCCAGAAATTCGAATTACAAAAGTTAGGTTTATAATTGACATTTTCAATACAGGTACATAATATATCCATCAGTGTTTTCCGGTATTTCACTTTGTTTCGACTCCTTCCATTTCACTCAAGCAACAACTTAAAGGCGCATGTTTTTTAAACAAGGGGATGTAGGAGCAGATATAGAAGCTCAACACCGGCAGCTAGGAAAGCTATTCTACCCCCAAATTTCATTCCAACTGCATTCCGACAAAATAAGCAAACCCGGAGCGCTGACGTGCTTTTAGGATAGGTGCATTCTAGTATACTGACCAACACGTTGTTTATAAGCGAGTACTTAGGGTGAACGGCAGGCAGTGCTTGGGGAGAGTGAGGTAGCAGTGAAACCCTCTCCGTACGTAACCATTTTCCAGCTAAAGTGCAACGAAACAGCAAACACATCCGAAGCCTAGTTATCGTACTAAATTTCCACGTTTGCTTTAGTTTTCGATTGACATTTCTGATCAAAAACTTGAAATTAAGGAAAATGTAACTTAAATTACATGTGATTTTTTCCTTCTTCTTGTTCTTCTTGTTCTTCTTACTAAGGCACTACAACTTTAGAAAAGTTTGGGCCTCCTCAACAGGCCAGACTTGTTTCCAGACTCTTCTATTTTGCACGCAAACAGGCCAATTTATTCTGTTTAATTTCTGTTCGACGTCTAATTTTTTCCGCCCCGCTTTAGATTGTTGAGATTTCTGAGCGATAAGATTTTTAGGGTGTTAGGGTGCTGGCCTAATGACCAACCCCCATTACCTTGGAGCACCTAGGATTCTCTGTCAGGGTTTATTCCCTTAGCTAGTGTATCCCCATTATAGCGTCGGGATTCGCTTGTTCGCCCATCCATAACTTAGCCGCATTAAGCGTTGCTCAGGGATCACAAGGAGGACATGTATGGATTGGACTTGGCAGGAATAAATGACATTTCTCATGCTTTTAAGTGATTGTCTCACTAGCAGGAACTACCTCGTAGACCTCCCATATGATGTTTTACATTGGTGTAATACAAAATTTAAAGGACGAAGAAAAATCTTCGAACTAACGACGATTTCGAATTATAAACATTCGAATACTCGGAATTCCACTGTATTTGAGTATGTAAACATTTACTATACTTAGTCTAGTTCCGTTAGGATAACAAGAGGCACATTTTTACCTAATATTATACAGCTTATATTTGTTACATTTTAAGTATAATTAATTGACAGTTTATTGATGTGTTTCGAAGCATCACATGATACACATTGCACACAGCGCGGAATGGGGGAAAAATAGAAGAGTTTATCTCAGTTGACCTAAAATCGTGAGCAGAGCTGCAGGTTCTGAGAGCCCATATGAAGCAATTAATAATGAAAAAAGACTTAACTGTCTCCAGGGTGAAAAAATGGGAGTGCAATTCATGGAAAATTGTAATTAATATAAAAACAGTCCCTTTGGGAAATAACCTGCAACGTTTGTCATTAATTTGTTTCATGGTAATAGAGTGCTCTATATGAAAGATAAATAATCCCTAGGTGCAAATGTGTAGCGACTTTCAGATGAGATATTCTTGTAAAACAAAGCTCCTAACAAAGTAATTGCCGAAGCCCTAAATGTAAACGTTGAAACCTTACTCGTTGCTTTTATCCTGAATGATGTGTACCTGAATAATGTTAACAAATTAACTTATAGATAAAACCTATTTATAAATTAAATTCGCTGCTTCGTTTATAGATTATACCTCTGTGTAATGGGCTTGGTTTTCGTGTGCTTGTTTTAAATACTCCTGAAGTAAATTTTTCTGAAATGTATAAAGCCGCAGTTTTATACAATTTGCTTGAGAATTTTAGAATAGCTTCGTATATTGCAGCTATAAAACACGCGTGCACAATTTGTAAAAGTATTTAATTAATGTTTATAAAATTTCTAATTTTATATTTTATGAAGAACTGACAAACACAAAAGGAAATCAGCCTTTTATAAATAACCTAATTACAGTTTCACGAAAATTGCTGTCATTTTCTCTCATTAAGTAACATTACGGCCTTTCATATGAAAGTAAAATTGTAATTATCCTATTAGAGTTTGAGTTACTAATAAAGATAAATGTTAATATATGTATGTACATGTGACGACCACCGTTCGACAAAGAGGTGCTCAACGTCAAGAGGCCTCACACCACGACATTGCTAAGCAACACGTGGCCGGTAAACAAGTACAACAGAAGGGTCGAAAAAAAAAAGAGCGAATTTAAGCTGCTTGAGAGACTTTCGAAGGCCGGCTTCTTTATGAGAAATATCTGGAACAGGTGTATTTTCTACAGGGTTCGCCGGTAATTCGCCTCGCCTGTGTAAGCGAGTCCCGACGGCGCGAGAAGCCGGTTTTTGACGCTAGCCTTAAGTGTTGAAGCGCTTTACATATTGAGTGTTGAGACAGTGTTTAGTGTGTATCGTTGAAGCCAGTTGTTTGGGAGGCAAACATTTCAGAGAGAAATGCTTTACACAGCGCAACCTCCGCCGTCTGCTCCTGCAATCTGCAGCAATGATCATCATGACGTACCTATCGACGGGCCCTTAAACCCCACCCACTCACTCATCTCATCATGGATTATGAATTTCTCCTGTTCAGGTCTCACGTTTCTCTCGATCTCCACAAGAGTCTTCCGAAGCTGCTTCTTTGAATCGGCTGGCACTCATTACACAGCTTAGGGAAGCATATGAAGTGAAAGAGATGAAAGGAAATGGTGGCAATACGTCGTGGTACATAGGGAAATATGCTAGGATTCACCTAACGTGCGAAAATCATGAAAAAGCCCTAGGTCAGGGTAACCGGTTCAACGAGATTCGAACCCCGGCCTTCCAATGGAACGTTGATCCAACGAATATTTTGTGCTTGCAGCACCAGGAAGAAGGCGTCAGCTGAAGTAACCGGGAAAAAAAAAAAAAAATATATATATATATATATATATATATATATTTTGTTGTTTAACGACGCTGTCAATTGCCAGGATCACATCAGCGTCGCCGGTGTGCCGGAATTTTGTCCCGCAGGAGTTCTTTTACATGCCAGTAAATCTACTGACATGGACCTGTCGTTTTTAAACACACTTAAAAACCATCGGCCTGGGCCGGGTTTGAACCCGCGACCTCGGGATCAGTAAGCCAGCGTCTAACCAACTGAGCCACCCAGGCCGACAGAAGAAGTAACCGCAGGTTGCCGCTGGCGGAACGCGCAGAGGTCCCTAACGCTTTCAAGTTTGGTGAACCGATGGCATCGGCGGGCTGCTTAAAGAAGGCTTCCCTGTGGCGGAAGTTGAGGCGGCTCATCTGCGCCACCTGTCCAACAGCGACTGATCCACCCAACGGATACACAAAGGAAGTGAAATGACAATAAATGAGGGAAAGGAAGAGAAACCACACCTGTATGTTTAGAATGACGATCCCACGCATCGAAACCAAGACCTCCTGCGTACGGTCCTCGCTCGGTACACTCCACTGCAAAAGCTGTCACGTTATCTGCTAAAACGCGTGTTCTTGTCACTATCTGGGAACGCGGAGCATGTCTATCTGTTCCTCTCCACTGAAGGCAATGTTTTATCGTTCGGTGTGTCATTTTCCTGAATTTGCAATTCTCTCCCCATTCAAACCATTTACTGTCAACCTAATTGAGCTTGGGTCTGAATTAAAAGTCCCTTATTGATCTTTTGTAGAAGCGATCATTGCATTCTGTAATTCTGATGGACTTTATGCGTTTTTGTACCCCTGTTGTATACTATAGCACTATTTTCGTAACGTGTAGGGTCTATATGGTAACACGTTCCGTTGACTCTCGTGATCTCTTGCATTAAGTTATCACTAAATTCCTGAGGTGTGCCAGGGTTAAAAGGATTCCTGCTTCTGAGCTTACGGGAATAAGTGACAACAGTTTTAGGAGATATGCCACATGTTTATACGCATAAGGTTAAAATTTTCAGTATCTACTTGGTACCACAATTATATATTCAGAAAATAAATCATTTAAAAAGAACTTAAAACATTAATAATCAGAATAATTTTCAATTAAAAAATAGAGAAAACGAATGTAAAGCGGGGTGGGCTTGTGAATTTAAAAATCTGAGGGTGTAACGGTTTGGGTAGCTTCACTTTAGTTCATAGGAAAGGGAGACTTTTGGCTGGTCAGTCCAAGTGAATGCATTGTAATTCTTTGGCGTGGGATACATTTAAAACCAACGGACGTAATGTTATAGTGAAGTAGTTTTATAATCTGCACTGGTCGGCAACGTCAGTGAAAATAGTGAAGAGATTGGGAACATTCATTAAAACATGTTTTGACCATAATTAGCGTCATTCTTTCTATACAAAAGCCACGCATACCCAAGGAGTGCTCTATCGGCGGCAAGGGACTGAATCAACAGACTTCGCGGCGTGAGGTATGGTTGCTTCAACCTGTGTTATCCACCTGTGACCTACAAAACGCTAAGTCATCTTCAAAACTGTTGCACTGACGACTTGCGAATATTGCTTCAAATGGTTTTTCCAACGCGTGGCTAAATGTTGCTTCGTACTATAAGGTAAGGATTATAGTGGGCCTCTGATGACACAAATTTCCCTGGCTCTCGGTTCTCTCACCACCAATAGCATCATCGCCGCCGCCGCCACCACCACCATCACCACCACCACCATCACCTCCACCACCACCACCACCACCGCCACCACCACCACCACCATCACCTCCACCACCACCACCACCGCCACCACCACCAATACCATCACCGCCGCCGCCACCACCACCGCCACCACCACCACCGCCACCACCACCACCACCACCACCACCAATAGCATCATCGCCACCACCACCACCATCACCTCCACCACCACCACCACCACCACCGCCACCACCACCACCACCATCACCTCCACCACCACCACCACCGCCACCACCACCAATACCATCACCGCCGCCGCCACCACCACCGCCACCACCACCACCGCCACCACCACCACCACCACCACCACCAATAGCATCATCGCCACCACCACCACCATCACCTCCACCACCACCACCACCACCACCGCCACCACCACCACCACCATCACCTCCACCACCACCACCACCGCCACCACCACCAATACCATCACCGCCGCCGCCACCACCACCGCCACCACCACCACCGCCACCACCACCACCACCACCACCACCAATAGCATCATCGCCGCCGCCACCACCACCACCATCACCATCACCACCATCACCACCACCACCACCGCCGCCGCCACCACCACCACCACCACCACCAATACCATCACCGCCGCCGCCACCACCGCCACCACCACCACCACCAGCACCACCACCACCAATACCATCACCGCCGCCGCCACCACCACCACCACCATCACCTCCACCACCACCACCACCACCGCCACCACCACCGCCACCACCACCACCATCACCTCCACCACCACCACCGCCACCACCACCAATACCATCACCGCCGCCGCCACCACCACCACCGCCACCACCACCACCGCCACCACCACCACCACCACCACCAATAGCATCATCGCCGCCGCCACCACCACCACCATCACCATCACCACCATCACCACCACCACCACCACCGCCGCCGCCACCATCACCTCCACCACCACCACCGCCACCACCACCGCCACCACCACCACCACCACCATCACCTCCACCACCACCACCGCCACCACCACCAATACCATCACCGCCGCCGCCACCACCACCGCCACCACCACCACCGCCACCACCACCACCACCAATAGCATCATCGCCGCCGCCACCACCACCACCATCACCATCACCACCATCACCACCACCACCACCGCCGCCGCCACCACCACCACCACCACCAATACCATCACCGCCGCCGCCACCACCGCCACCACCACCACCACCAGCACCACCACCACCAATACCATCACCGCCGCCGCCACCACCACCACCACCATCACCTCCACCACCACCACCACCACCGCCACCACCACCGCCACCACCACCACCACCACCTATGCTATGTCATTCGAAGACTAATGTAAAACTGAGCCTCAAACAAACGTGCAAAATATAGAGCAGTCATGTGTGTCGTAACAGAGCTGTTGGTGTTTCCCTATCCCCACTAATAACATAGCAAAAAAATTACGGTTTTTTTCTGTAACTAGCATGAAGGCAGCTAATTGTTATGCTTCTGGGTGTGCTGATATGGTTGTGAAAATGTAAGATTAGCTCTCGTTTTGAAGTTAGGATAATTCTACGCTATTGCCTAAATAAGCTTATGTATGTGTTTAGCTCCTTCGGAGGAAGGTGACTGAAGGCGTAACCACTTTGTCTGGCGTTTGTAGTTTTCTATTGGTGACTCCCTGATTAGTCTAGCAGTAATCGGCTAGCAGTGATACACTCTACTTTTCCTGGTATCTCATTTCCACGTCCAAAATTTTCTGGTAGAAGCAGCTTCCGTGTTCGTCGCTTACAGCACCGTATCTGTCAGGAAAAAAGTCTTAAGTGCCAATATAAGTAATGCAACTTTAAGGTAATTTTGTACCCCTGTCTATTGTAGTAGAGCAGGCGATTTGCCATAAGGTCCTTTCCGGATGGTGATGAAATGCTCATCTTTGTAAGTTTGTACATGTGAGGACCCACAAAACTCTCCTCTGTTATTTTCGCCTCACTAAAACGTGACAATTTCTCGCGCAAATACAGAAATGCTTCCCCAGTTTTGTCCATGGCCTTCAAGTTTTTCGTTAGGCGCAATTTAATGTGAAGAGCAGGGAGAACTATATTCTTGGATTCGTGCATAACATTGTGAGATCCTGGTTCAAGTGATTGAGTGAGGCACACGACCAGAACAGAGCTTATAACACAGTGAAACGACACTTAAATGAAGCATGCTCCCCTCCTCCCTTCCTCTTATTTTTCCCTTGTTGCTACAAGCTCGGGCTAAAAATAGCAACAAAATATACACAGCTGTTGTTCTCTGAAACTCCTACCATAAGCGGCACTTCTAAGTCTTTATGGAAAGGAATTGGGAATGAATGCTAATAAAATATAATTGTAATTGAATATAATAAAATGCATCTCTTTAACTTGAAAACAAGAGGTAATTCGAGTTTCTTCATTTTCATTGTCATTATCAGCGTGGTCCATACAGTTAACATTTATTTCATTCCAGATACATTTTTTTCTGTTACCTAGTGTAATTAATTATTTGTTAGAGACTGATGATGAAACCCAGGCTTTCTAAATTTCAAACGTTTCGCATAGCAAGATTAAACGATGCCTTAATGAAACCTGAAGATTTTTCCTAGAAGTTGTGAGCATATTTTTTTTTAAAAAAAACACAAACTTGTGTTTCCATCGTGGGTGTTTCTCAAAGGATTAACCCCCTAAAGTAAGGATGAAGCAGAAAGAGTTTATTTTGCCTGAAAGTACCTATCAAAAACACTGTGTTCTATCTCCTTCCTGCAGGAAGAAGAAAAAAGCACAAGTATGCACCGTAGATCTTTTGATTTTAATTAAATTTTCCCTTTACTTTATCTTTAGTATACTTTAACGCTTGTGTCGCGCTGCTTTCTTAAAATCTCCGCAGCATAAAACCTTTGATAGCTAATGGCCTTTTTTTTTCCTTTTTTTGCTCAGAAGGCGTGACTTACATCCAAATGCAGTTTCTGAGCGCACTAAATGTCGTGGTGCATTAAAACATAGGATAAAAGCTTCAGTCGTAAAGAAGCTCTTTGGGAGCTCTGTTACCAGTGTGCATTTCCAAGGAAATTGCTTTAAAAACGATGTTTTGCACATTTCATTTCCGTGTTGGGAATATGAACACACGGGATTGGATTACATTAAATTTGTTCAGCTTTTATTGTGCTTTTTATAAGCCACTCGCATTACTGTAACTCTCGAACTATGCATATATACCAGGTGTAGGAAAATGTCCATCCACTTACGTGTAAGATTTTTAGACAATGAAGACAAACACCATTATTTGTAGGGTGCTGGGGTAATAGTACCCAGTGTAATGGTAGATTCAGATAGGACGAATAAATAGGTCCAATAACAAATTCAGCAGACATGAAAGGTAAAGGAGACAATTATTATCTGCACAGTTCGCCATCACGGTAGGACTCAACAGGATAAGTTTTGTTTACTAATCGTCATCCGCTTCCTATGCAGGCATTCACATCTGCGACGGGCTCTAAGGCTAAAGGGCACGAAAACTCGTTTCTCCACGTGTCTGTGTGTTTTCGTCAGCTACTGCAAGTAATAAGTGGAGTAGTGGTTTTCTTTCCTAGCAGTCATCACGAGATTCGGAAGGTAGTGTTTACTGTCAACATTCCTGACCTTCCACTCCACACACACGCCAAAGTTGCACGCTTGCTAAGTGTATGTTCAGGAATTTAATCCAATACAGACGCTGGAATATAATTTTGTAGCTGAACGACTCACTTTGGTAAGAACTGGAAAATCAACAAATAGGTCATCTTTTAAAACTCTACCTCCCTATGCTAATTAGAGAAGTAAGCGATAAAGAAGTGGTGACATGGGTAATTAAACTTTCGACCAATTTGGTTGTTTATTTACGGAACCATGCACTGTAAAGCAACTAATTAATCTTTGTTGTTTAACGACGCTGTCAACTGCCAGGATCACATCAGCGTCGCCGATGTACCGGAATTTCGCCCCGCAGGAGTTCTTCTACAAGCCAGTAAATCTACTGACAGCTCGATGTTTTAAGCACACTTAAAAAGAATCGGTCTGGGCCGGATTTGAACCCGTGACCTTGGAATCAGTAAGCCAGCGTCTAAGCAACTGGGCCACCTAGACCGACACTTAACATCAAGAAGTCGCTGTGAAAGTCTGTACACCCATATTGCTAACAACTTGTGTTAAATACAGGACTTATATGTCAGCCAAACAATCCTTGCGAAAGTTGGGCATGTTCTAATGTCTCTTGAATCCAAAGGGTGTTTAGAACGCCTATGTGTGAATGAGAGAGAGACGAAAATAACTAAAAATGAAAATGTATTTAAGTTCAGCTATTTGCAAGGATGCCACACAGTTTCAAGCAAAATATTTTCTTTATTTTTATTTGGTAATATTGGAAACGATTTTGATTAAGTAAACGTATAACGATTTGAACCGAGATCTCCTGAACGTATACCATAGATCTGCTATGTGAGCTCTCTCCCTCTATGCAGCAATAAATTCAAAGTGCGGCTGCTGTTCGTAGAACTGAGAATGTTATGCCTGTTATTCGAGAGCTTAACTGTCATGAACTTGAAGTGGCCGATTGGTTATGTACGGGATTTCGATACTGCAACTGGATAGATAGTAATTAATTTACATCCTGAATTGCTTGTTTCGCGGAAAAAGGGATAGAACGCTGGATAACCACGCTGATTTAGACCGAGCATGGCATTAAAATGGAGATAGAATTTCGCTGAGGATCATTACTGAGCCGCTAACGAATTCAGTTAACCATCAACTCTATGTATTTTATCTGGCGTATTTGAACTCGCCCGTGTGGATTGATAAAATCGAGATAAAATCTCTCGTCTACTAAGAACTGAATAAGAATCCTTTTGACGAAGATTTCTTTAGGCCACATTAACTGGTCTAAAGATAGAGCATTATGGCTCCATGAAAATCTAGAAACCTCGCATTCGGGAGGTTCCGGGTTCGATTAATGGGAAAAGACAATAGGAAGAACAGCATGGAGTTAAGGGGAAGCAGGTTGAAATTAACAGAATTAGCTTGAATAGAGAGATGGCACCGTAGCCGAGCGGTTAGAGCGTTCGCCAACCACCTAGGCGGCCCAGGTACCCACATGTGGTATTCGTGATGGACGAAGCGGCGTCAGGGCAAGTTTTCCTCGGGTTCTCCGACATTCATTCCATCTATTGCTCCATTATCAGTTTTCCAATCATTGATTTTGCCTGCATTTCATATCATCCTCTTCCTCACTCTCATACTTGGTGCTTGCCTCACCACCCGCTTCCAGGTCTTCACACTGTCCGTCCATAGGTTCCTCAGGCTCCCTAGGGGTCTTAGCCTAGGCAATGGCTTGTAAGTTTCTAAGTTATACCTTGAATTATCTGGGTATGTCTTCAGAAGACCTCTTCATTCTGGATGATTTTTGCATAAATGGTACACCGTAAGAAATAGACAAAAGTTTACTAAATGAAAAAAATGTGGATCTCATTCAAACAGACAATTTATGTCAATATTTTTTTTTCTTTTGGGTGAATCATTTCCGAAATATCTTTTGTTTGTTTCAATTTGCCAATACTTATACTTTTCTCAAATAGCAACATATTATTCGCATTTTAATATCTTAGCTTTGCAGAAAGAGCGTAACCGCATAGCAACCAGCTCTTAAAAGTATTTCACTATTACTTAAAGCCTACTCTATTTCCATATTCCCCTTGAACCGACAAGAAAATTAGCAACAAGATAACTTCTGCAAATTCTTATGACGATTAAAATGTAGTAGAGAGAAAAATAAGCAGTTGCAAGAATCGTGGGTATAAGAGTGAATATAGCTCTACATATATTTGCACATAGAGTTTCTCCAACGAGAACTGCATAAGAAGTCTGTATTGCAATATGTTACAGGACGGTCACTTGGTGTATCTTCTAAGGCTATGCACTTCGACTTTGTCGCCAAATATTGATAGACTTTTTAAACGTAAGCAGTACCAAAGAAGTGACTAATGAACATAAGCAGTACCAAAGAAGTGACTAATGAACATAAGCAGTACCAAAGAAGTGACTAATGAACATATGTTTATCGCATAAGATTTCAAAGTGCTTTCGTAAATCAACTGCAATGTGCATATAACCAAACCGCCACTGCAACACAATAGCGTGTTAAAAGAGTGGCACAGTCCTCATAAAGTTGGAGTTAAGTTCGAATTATGTCCTTTATGGTGCCAGTAGCAGGGATACCTAAACTGCTTCAGGAATTATAAGAAGAGTAGCATATGCAGTAACATAATTTATGCAGTAAAATACACAACGTGTCCCATTCTGTCAGTTGTGTATTAATTTAAAATTAAGTGTGTACATATTTGTGCATCTTGGAGCACCTACCTGATAATGCGTCCCTTCAGTGTCACGCCGTGAACTAAATCCTTGTGGGCAGTTTGATTGTGGTTTCAACGAGCTCTGAATTAGTCTAGTGGACCAACAGACAAACTTTTGAACCGGAATTGAGGTCAAGACCCCTTCTGCGTCTATCAGATGGAAGAACCGCAGCTCTTGGTACGTATTTCGCAGCTACCCTTGTCTTCCTTTTGCGGCTTAGCGCTTGTCAACTAACATGAGGGTACTACTGCTTGTCTCCGGATTTTCGAACTTGTATTGGAATTCTCTGCCCTCTCTTTGTCTAGGAAGAGCATGGCGTATTTGTTATTCACAGTGGATATACAAGTCAGAACTGTAGCATTGGTGTTTACATTAGGATATGGGCAAGAAATGAAAACCGGTCTCGTGTTCCATAGTCAAAGTAGTAAGTTTGACATCCCTTTAATATTTCGTCACACTTCTGCATATTTTTATACAATAATACAGTATAAAAATATAACATATTGCTGTAGTTAGGCTATTTGTACCGAGCAAAGTGGCACTTGGGTAATGTGAGATTCGCATTCGGTTTGAATTCGTAGGGCAGGCCAGCCTGATCATTTTTTTTTCTTCATTTCTTTACATCTTTACACAAATTCTGGCTGGTTCCTATTCATCACGAGTGTTCTGTCCCCATCATTACCTTGCATCTGTTTTATGGTTGAAGGGTTAGGCGACGGCGATTGGTGTCTTGCGGCAGACGAAATTTGTCGTTGGAAAAGATTCTCTGGCGTTTGTTGGGCCTGGTGAGGTCTATCTCGGAGCAGTTAGCATCGATACGGGGTCCTTAGGGACACGGAGATTAGGCACTACTACTTGACGTCAGCATTGCCTGCATGTGGAGTCGTTGAATTACTTCCGTCAATAGCAAAGAAGATAACAGACACTGATTAACTTTGTCATAGAATAAAATCCGTGAACTGAGAAATTCGTTACGATGATAACAGGTTATTTGAAAAACATTGCTCTATTTTAATAATTAATATATCTATAACATCCAAAGTAAAACAAAACATATGAACACCATAGAACCAACGGGATCCGGATTTTCTTGTTGTTTTTATTACAATGGACGAGTATATACAACTTGATTTACAATATAGCGGTGTGTGTATTGCAAGAGGACCTTTCAAACAACATCAAGTTTTACAATACATAAGCTAAAGAGTATTTGAATGTTGGAGGAATTTTTCAGCATTTCATTCCAACCTGCTTTTTACAGGTCACGTGAATTATTTCTGGTAGCTAACTCGGCAATCCTATACAAGAATCGAATGTTTCTTTGGCAAGAAAATGGGGAAGTTCCAATGCCCGGAATTAAAATGCAAATGGTGGAATGGAAACAATGGTCGAAACACAGTTTATTGTTTTTTGAAAAACAAACGTTGCTTCTTGCTGGCTACAGCACGGACGAAGCCACCTGGGATACTACAAGGCAGGCAGTACCCCGGTTCAAAATTTTACTTTTAGGTACCTGTTTCACCAACGGCTTGCCTTGACTCAGACGTTACGCTACCCTGCATTTTTTTCTTGACTATCTGATGTCTTAGAGTTATGTTTATGTGAATCACGCGCACCATATTTTTGGTGCAATATGGGCTATCGACTTAATACATCCTCTGCACCACTATTTCTGTATGTTTTCCTACTTCCACACATGTACCATCGCTAGTTGTGCCGAGCCTTCAGAAACATTTCTATTGTCCAGATTTAAAACCCTTTTTGAGATGTAAGACACTGTTTATATATCTTTTTTTTTCTGTGTTAAGGCTTTCCCCAGTCTCCATAATTGGCAAAGTCGAGGAGGTTCCTTAAGTTAGGCCTAGAACGTTTACTTCTAAGACTTTCTTTTCCAAATGTAATTTCACTGTATCATCAACGTGCACTACCTATGGTAGTGTAGTAAAAGTGAGTGCTAAACGCTACCAAATATAAATAAATAAGTAGGTAGGTAAAGATAAATAAATTGTGAGATGCTAATTTTCTACGTTATGCAATGAGGATTTGGGGTTGTTCTGATTTGGAACCTTAATAGGTGTTGTAATTAGCAGCTAAAACGTATCCAGAGAATTGTTCGGCGTGGGGAGAGGGGTTTGTTGAACAATATGGACTCCAATACTGTGAGGATTCTCAGTTGAATGCTCTAGAACCATACAAGTGCTCCAACCGATTGAAGCGATCGAATCGTTTCAGTAAACGTTTGCATTCAGGAGGTAGTGGAACATCTTTGGAAGTGGAAGCGTTTTGCCGACGCGCCCGTCGTGGGGATTCGTTTTCATTGTGGAGGGTTGTAGCATACCGGTAGGGTAGAGTAAGGGTGGGGCTACGAGGGGAGGACACAGCAAAGAGGGTGGGAGGAGCACAGCGACGCTGTAGTCTACCAGCAGGTTTCCGTCCAGTCAGACTAACCTTACCTACAACACAAAACCTTGTCTGTAGTGAGTAGCATCTAAATAAAGAAAGAACTTCTTCACAGTTTTGCCATGTGGCAAGCGACGAATACTCTACAGCACCGCTTCAACGTAAGAGCACGCAAAAATTACTGGGTTTGATGCATGTTGTTGGTGTTTGTAAAGAGATTTCCATTGCTAATCTGATTGGCTTGTTCACATGTCGCTGTTTGTCTTGTGAAGTGGTGCTGTTAGTAGAGCATGGTATTTGTGTTGCTAATGGCGCGATACACTTGAATCTCGATTCTGCTCGTCTCCGACCATGTTGCACGTTGCCCGTATCGATTGTTGCTCGGAGCCACGTTGATCATTGTCCTGCTTGATTTGCAAATGCATACCGTTCGGCTTGTTGTTTGTGCGCATTCCTGTCAACAAAATGTAAAGGAATTTATCGAAATTTATGGACATTTTGAAGCCTGAAGGCTCCTCCAATATCTTATAGCCAAAATGCATACAGTTGTTAGTTAATGCAAATTGAACAGATGTAATAATTACCGTAATTGGCGGAATAGAACTATTTAGTTTTGCAGTCTACAGTTTCTGAATGGATAGAATCACTTTAAAATACTTATCTTGGTGTGCAGAAGAGATTTTCACTTTCTCCGTTGCTTATCTGCAGTAGAGAATATAATATACCGAGCTACCACGAAATGGAGGTTATGATTGCAATTTAATAATAATGATGACGATAATGATGATGATAATAATAATGATAATGATGATAATAATGATAATAATAATAATAATAATAATAATAATAATAATAATAATAATAATAATAATAATAATAATAATAATAATAATAATAATAATAATAATAATAATAATAATAATAATAATTGGGTGATTGCGAGTATGTGAACAGGATAATTAAAAAAAAAAGAACAGTGGTAAAATTGAAACCAAATTTCATATTTATCTATGTGTAGTTTTTTTTAAGGATGCAATTCCAAGATTTAGAGAAAATTCGCCTCAATCCAAGTAATGCGTTACAATTCTTCTTTATTTGTATTTTCTTGGAAATGCTCTAAAACAGCATTGATATTAATGCTATATTTGAAATCTTGACTCAATAAAGTATATCGTATGTTTTCTGTACACAGTCCTTGAAGTGCTTTTGATTCTTACTGAATTTTGTATCACGGCGAAAATAATGTAGAACAAATTATGTCTGGTTGATATATGCAGTTTGTCAAATTATTTTTGTGGCGTTATCCATTTCCAAAATATGTATTTGCTACTGTTCTTTTAAAGTTGTCGACGATTTCAGGCATATGTTTGAAGTAGGTGGTCATTCCTCAGTTCCTCATAATCTTCTGAAGATTATATTAATTTATGACTAGGTTATTATTAATCGGGTTCTTAAACAGTGCTTTCCTGGTCTTCAAAGTGTGCATTAGCATTACAAGTACGTTATCTTGTGGCGAATATGTAGAATTAAAGCCCGTATTTTGTGTTGTCATTTTTTAATAAATGATATAGCACAGAAAAGTAGAAGAGAGTGGTAGGGAAGATTCTTCTGGCATAATACTCCATAAGTGGGTATTCATTGCCTACAAATTTTCTAGAAATAAGCAGAGGTAGTTTGAATCACTGTCGTTGAAGCTACATGCATAGTGTTTCAGGTTAATGAACACTGAACACACCAAAGAATTGACATCAATGAGAAGTTTGAAACCTTTCACATGGATATGGGGAATATATATCAACCTTTGGTCTTCTTGGCAGCTTTGCTTTTGGAACAAGTGCTCAATATTGCATTGATATTTCAGTTTGTATCACACATTCAGATTTTTTCATACTTGCAGAACTTGCAGAATAAATATCATCGTTATGCACGTACGTATAACAATTAAACTGTTTCATTCTGCTTTTCTCTGGCTTAGGTGAAATCGTGAAGAAGTGTACGAATAATGGTATAGAGTAAGCTATATCTTTTCGTTTTTAAGCACATGAGCAGTTGAAAACACGTTTAATGTATATGAAGCTATCAAGACCTGTAGCTTTATCCGTGGACCTTATAGAAATGTTTTTATTTTTTATTTTTTTAATTTCTCTCTCACAGTTTATCAGTATCCTCTCTTGCACTCTCCCTATATCTCACTTTTCCCTCCTCGCTTTGGCTCTATCCCTACTCATTTCTCCCCCCTCCCATTGGCTCTATCCCTCCTCATTTCTCCCTCTCTTTTCCTTTCTACTCTTTCGTCCTTTGCCCTCATCCCCTCTCCTTTTCTCAGGACATGATTTTTGAAACTGGTAATAAAACTGCATTTTCTGAGGTGTTAATAAAATTAAAACACTCACGATCACTTGGTGCATCTTCTGAGGCTATGCGCTTCGACTTTGTCGCCAAATATTGATAGACTTCATAAACGTAAGCATTACCAAAGAAGTCACTAATGAACAGATGCTAATCGCATAAGATTTGAGGGTACTTTCGTAAATCAAACGCAAAGTACATGTAAGCAAACCGCCATTGCAACACAATGCACGTCTGAGTGTTGAAGAGTGGTAAAGTCCGCATATAGTGGAAGGACTAAAACCAACCTCCCCTCTTTCGCAAACGTTGGACATCGTTGTTCTATCTGAAGCAAGCTGACAAGCAGAGGACAGAAGTATCGAGGTAGCCAATGAACTAAGAACCGGCTGTGCGGCGTGTGTCCCCCCCCCCACTGGGCGAGTAGATACATTCCCAGGGACCCGCATGTTGTACTCGTGGTGGACGAAGATACATCTGGGCGGGTTTTCTCCAGGTTCTCCGGTTTTCCCTACATTCATTCCACCGATTCCACCAGGTCTTCACTCTGTCCGGTACATAGGTTTTTCTGCTCCCCGGCAGGCATCTAAACCTAGGCACTGGCTTGTAAGTCCTAGGGGGTGTAAGTCCTACATACGGGGAGGATAATCAGATGAAGAAGAAGATTAGATATGTGCTTCCGCGTTACTGACACGGCTTTGCTGAGCTCAGGCTCTGCAGTATTGAGTAGGCAGTGAAATTGTGTCATTCAGTTATTACCAAATACTTATTTTGTACTCTATCTAGTCAAAAAATATACTATTGCTTAGTGTATGTCTTTTTTTTTTTTTTTTTTTTTTTTTTTTTTTTTTTTTGCGCAGTGCGTTTATTTAAGATTCGTAAGTGCAGTCTTAATCAGTTCGTCAAATGAAAATACGATTTGCAGGAAGATTTTCTGGTGTAAAAATTGCAGGCCGTTCAAGAACCCATACATTTTATAATGAATTTCAGGCAACGGAAGTCTTTAATTTTTAAAAAGTGGCGTCTAGAAGACACCGTAGGGTTTTTACCGAAGAAACATTAGGTGACACTGGTGATTGTTTGGAAGACCTCGCCCAAAAATCACTTACGCGTCTTTCACAATAGGCAGGCATTACTTGTGGCTCCGTGCGAAGAACTACTAAATTGAAGGTAAGGCCACAAATTTGGCAAGATAGGCAGTTAAAGGTAGTTTTAAAAATGGTGTATAGTTGCAACCGCGACATTCTAAGATAGCCGCAGACGGCAACGAGCGCCGATAACGCCCACAAGAAAAACACCCAGCAGCCGGTTCTTAATTCATTGGTTCTCCCGGTAAATTCTTACTTCACCATGCTGAAGATTCCGTTGTTTCTTTGCAAGTTTCTTACCTGGTGGAGGCTAATGATTCATATTTAAAATCCTAGTTGCCGATGAGAGCAACATTTTACATATCAGAAAGGCTTACAAATACGTTGAGGATGGCAAAATATCACTTCGCATTTCTCTGTTTTTACTCACAATCGAGTTAAGTTTACCTTCAGGTAGGGTCGCTTCATTTTTGACATTCCTCTGTCACTCTGTATCCAACAGCAAGTTTTCTGTCCGAAGTTTCTATTGTGAACGTTGCATAGTGGATCGTGTTTCAGATCGAAGCGTTTCCAAACAGATTTTAATCAGATGTGATAAAGCCAGTGGATCTAATTTCCTCTGAAACAGGAGTAGACATTTAAAAGCGTAATTACCCAGTGTTTAGAAGCTCGTTGCAGCGGGGCGTTACAAAGCACTGTAAATTGCAACTGCAATGTGTGTTGGAAATAAAGGAGAAGGCTGGGAATCACATTACATATGCTTTAAGCTATCTAAGCGTACCAACTTAAGCATTGTCTAACTAACGAAGTCTGCAACAATGCCAAAATAACGAACCGTATTTCTTGATAGTAACTATACAATAAAAATCTGATGTGTTACATTCACATGACTTTCGCCATACACTATTATTTGCTTTACCGATAACCTACAAATTATTCTTGCAATAGAGAAATGTTTACAAACCTGTGACTATCTACTGGTATGTCATTGTGTCTGAATAAAATCCAAGAATGACAGTGCTTCAAAAAATTAAAAAAGCATTAAAATATTCAAAGCAATGGCAATGATAGCTCCGAAATGGCTGATACCACGAAGTTATTTTATCTACTATTATAATAACCAGTGATGCTTTAGCTTTTAGTTACCAGGCACAAAAGTTGTATTTTTACAAAATGTAAAACACTTATCAAAGCATAAAACACATGAAGATCGCCTATATCTTATTTTTCTTGATAATATTTCTGGAATTAGTAGTTGTACCTTGGACTGCTTTTAAAATTTTTCCTAATGAACCTGAAAATAACCTTTTTCACTCATTTTTACTTTAAATTCACATGAAACTAGCGTCGAAAGTTGCAGAATGCAACAATATTTGCTAATGTGGTCGTGTCTATTCTTTCTTTCTTTCTTTCTTTCTTTCATAGCCCGCATTATTCTTTCTCATACTTAACGTAGATAAAATATTCTAGACAACATATGACAAAATTTGTATTATTAACTCTCTTCTGTCGTGTTCTAACTCGAGCCTCTCATTACTAAACCTCTAATTTTGTAACTAGAACTCTAAATTTATATCAAATAACTAGTGTGTTTTAGAGAGATCTGAACTGTTTAGCGTAGTAAGCTTCTAAGTAATTTTTACGGTTTCGAGCTACATACAAAATTCTACAAAACATCCTCCACATGAAGAGGGCCTCATAAGATATTCCGAGAAAATTCAAAATACCACGTAAATATCTTTTACGTTCCATCCAAATGGTAATTTGGGATGGGGACTTTTTTTTTAAATCTTCAAGAAATTGTTTGAAAGATAACGAACATAAATAGTAATATGTCTATTTGTTCGATATTATTTTCTTGCGCGCACACGCGCGCGCACATACACACACACACACACACACACACACACACACACACACAGATAGAGAGACAGGGAGAGGCAGAGACAGAGAGAGACAGAGAGAGGGATAGAGACAGAGAGCAAGACAGGGACAGAGAGGGATAGAGACAGAGAGAGCAAGACAGAGAGAGAGACAGGCGGCGCCGTGGCCGAGCGGTTAGCGCGCTCGCCTACCACCTAGGCGGCCCGGGTTCGATCCCAGGGACCCGCATGTGGTATTCGTGGTGGACGAAGCGGCGTCAGGGCGGGTTTTCTCCGAGTGCTCCGGTTTCCCCCGCCATCTCATTCCACCGGTGCTCCATCTTCATTCCATGTATCATCAGTGTCACCGCCTGCGGTGCCGTAGTAGTAAAAGCGGGCGTTAAACACTACAAAAGAGAGAGACAGACACACCCGCGACCTTTTTCTAAAAGTCAGGTTTTCTGATAAAATAACAAGTTTTTGTTGAATGGATTGATGTATAATAAATGTTTATATCCTAGAGATGGAGGCAGAAATAATAGCTCGTACTAACCTAAAAAGAGAAGGTTCATGATATTAATAAGTTTTTTGAATTTAAAGGGTTATCTTACAATGCTGATGAACCCTTCCTTGCATATCCACATTTACTTGTTTGGGTTACATCAGACGCTGAAGAATAGTCTACAAGCTCCGTTTGTATCTGTGTTGATCAATACAGTATTCAATTCGACTTCAAGCTACTGAGTTCCAATGCTCGTTGATATTCTCTTGTATTTCTGTTCGCATTGTCTTGTATGCCCTGTTTTGCCTTTGCAGCTCTGTCGCATTGAAGGTGGGATTAATTAACTGGAATATGACTTAACGTAATTAAGCTGTAGACTGTAGTAATGCATTCTCGTGCTTCGTAAGCAGAGACAGCTCGTAGGTCGACATTGGGGATTATGCAGAGCCAGCAAGCCAAATCCAAGGCGGTCGTTCTCTTCTCCTAGACAACTAACTGCAGTATAATATTGGATGGAAATGTTCTTAGGTAAGACCTGTTGGAGAATCTGATAATGGTACCAATCCACCACTTACATTGACACCACTTTAAAGACTGGTGAAAGAATGATTTCATGACAGCTTATCCTGAGCTTTATTAGTTAAAAATGGTACATATCCTTAGTTCACGTGATGTAAAATGAGGGAAGTCAGTGGTGGAGACGATTAGACCTAGCAGACAGTTGCTGAGTTTGTACAAGGTTATTCAGAAAGGAGCATATTTCAGATTTTTATTTCCTAACAAATCAAACCGTCTGCAGAAACGAATCACTGATGGAGGGAAGTTTTCAAAAGCTTACTTGGAATTTTCCTTCAAGTGCGATAAAGCAGTACTGGCTGTTTATAGGAAAATCTGATGCACTAATTCACATGACTTTCTTTACACGTTCTTTTACAAATTATTCTTACAAAAGGGTAGAACGGGGCTGAATAATCTCATGTAATAGCTAGGATTTGAACCATGGATCTTCCGGTTTCCGCCCGGTTGCTCTAACCCTGAGCTACCATGGTAACATGCTTCAGTGTCATTCTAACCTCCCTACCTTGTGATACTCACAGCTAGTGGAGAAGAACAATTTCCATTGATTGACCTTGTGGTTGGTTGAACCATGAAATCTGGGACTTAAGTACTTACAGCATTGCAAGTCGCTATTAGATTATCTCATATGAATTTGAGAGCCATTTGTGGTTTAACGGGAAAACGTTCCTTCTTCTTCTTCTTCTTCTTCTTCTTCTTCTTCTTCTTCTTCTTCTTCTTCTTCTTCTTCTTCTTCTTCTTCCTTCATACATTAGACTTTTCTGTCTGTCCACGTTTTATTTGGCCTGCCAAAATTTATTTTCCCTATTGGTTTGTATTATTCATTCTTTTAATTCACTTATTCGCTTAGTTTTATATTATTTAATTTTTTCATTTAGATTGTATGTATCTATTTTAATTCTTATATCCTCATTTCTTCTGTGGTCTGTTTTCTTATATCCTGCTACTGCTCTTAAAACTTCATTACGTTTACTTCGAGTCTTATTTTTCTCTGTCATAATTCATGCTTCACTCCCATACAGTAATTTTGGCATTGGCATTACTTTATAAAATTTTAATACTGTATGTTTTCTTGTTTTGTTTTTCAAACATATTTTTAGACCGTCATTAAACTAGTTTTTTTTTTTTTTTTTTTTTAATTCATCAAATTGTTTTTATATGTTATATTGCATCCTAAATACATAAATTCGACCACCTGTTCCACAATCTTATATTCCATAACAATTTTTGATCTTATACTTTCTTTTCCTTTGAAACCCATCACTTTTGTTTTACTTAGGGAGATTGTCATGTTACATTCTTTTGCTACTTTATTCAGAGCATAAGTTGGCTTTTGAGGTCTTCTTCTGAATTAGATATAATTTGGTTATCTGCGAATATTAAAGTTAAAGCGTAGCCCTTTTTTTATTAAAATTATTTGAATAAAAGGGTGTACTATAAATTCATTGTATAGCAACTTTATCAATATCTTGGTTAAAAAGTAGTGGAGACATACTGCATCCTTGTCTTACTCCTATTTTAGTTTTTCCTACTTTTGACTCTTTAACTGCTGAGCACTGAATTTTAGTTTCTGGATAAATATGTTTAATTCCTTCGATTAAATAGAGTGGAATCCGTTGTTTACTGATAATTTTCTTAAGTGTATGCTCCACAATTTTATCAAAAGCTTTTGTGTAGTAAATTGCTCACCTAATTTATGAGTATGTAGTTCCTCCCGAATTTGAATGTTAGTAATGTGATCTTTTAATGTATATCCTGATGTGCGTCTGTGAATTTGCATTTGTGATGTTTCTATTCTTCGTTTAAGTAATCTGTCGAGGGCTGAATTTTCACTGTCATATAGTAATAAAAGCAGTACTAATAGCTTATAATATCTAATTGTTGCGTTTTTGTTATCTTATTTCTCAGAGTTTGGTGTATATACCCACGTAAGCGTGTCGCTGAGATTTGTATGGTTGCCAGCACCTCAGTTTAGTGTAAAGTCGACCACTAACATTCTCCTCTAATAGAGAGAGCGGGGCGAACTTTTCTTTGTCCTCGATGGTACCTGTTCGAGGCACGTCAGCCCACTGGGACGACGCGGCAGGAGAAACAACTTTTCCCGCCATTGATTTTCTGCCTGGAGCGTGTACTCGGCCTATCTCGGAACTTGAATCTATGCCGGATAATGTATATGCTTCCTCTTGTGCAGCACTTAGCTTCTGGAGGAATACCTGCAGGGCAGCAAAGAAATTCTACGTCCCAGATTTAAAACTGATTAAACTGTTTACTTCCACCGCACCAATTAAAACCTCGTTGGCTTCTTTGTGGTTTAAGAGGCACTTGGGATAATTTGCTTGCATGGATAATTTGCATAGAGGGAGGCGCTGTTTACAATCCCGTTAATGTACACCCATCTGGTGTAACACGCAGGCGCTTTGGTGAATACAGTTCTAAAAACTACAGCTATCAACTCATACAGCACACAGTATAAAGGAAGATTGACTTATTAGGATTCCAATAAACAAATCTGTAGCAATAAACTATCTTCACAGAACTTCTGAAATCAGTTGTTTTTGGTTTACATCGTTTGTAGTGTTTAACGCCCGCTTTTACTACTAGGGCACCGCAGGTGGTGATACTGATGATACATGGAATGAAGATGGAGCACCGGTGGAATGAGATGGCGGGGGAAACCGGAGCACCCGGAGAAAACCCGCCCTGACGCCGCTTCGTCCACCACGAATACCACATGCGGGTCCCTGGGATCGAACCCGGGCCGCCTAGGTGGTAGGCGGGCGCGCTTACCGCTCGGCCACGGCGCCGCCTTGGTTTACATCGAGCTCACAGATACGTGCCATTGGCTTTGGTTTCTTATTGTATTTTTCTTTGTTTATTATTGACAGAAACACCCTACCAACCCTAAGTGAACCACTCTCTTATTGTTTTGAATTGAATCAATAAGACTACCTACGAACAAAGGTCAGCCCTAGATGAACGCCGAAAGGGGAGGAATATGGAGATATTTCACCTGAGTAACTAGAAGGTATGCATCTCTGCGAAGCATTCTCCACATGAGTCCGTCGCGAATTGGTTTGAAGTCAGAAAGTGTGGTACTCAAACATTAACCAATGAACGCGATTCGGTTTCAGACTCAGGAGCGAAGGAATAGCGGAGAGTAAGACATTGCCAGTTAAGGGACATGGCAGAAACGGTTTAGCACTTTCTTACCAACATATAAACGCGCTTTACCAGAACTATTTGATATCCTTGACTGCATCTTATTATACATTGATATCACCCTTAGAGTAAAACATTGATAGTCATACATACTCTAGCGGTTTGCCTCGTCCTATTCTTCCTAACAGGTCCACACTGTTTTTTCTTTTCCTCTTGAAGAAGAACCCCTACTAAATGTTACTAAAAATGGTCGAGAATTCGAAATTTTGACTCTGTAATAAGATTATGCCCCAATTCTTCTCCCACATGACGATAAAATAATTTTTCATGCACGATAATTTTTAAAAACCTTATACAGGCACTGCATGGCAAAGCGTATACCCACTCACTGAAGTTAGAGAAGCGAAATTATTCCTTTTTTTTTCGGATTTTTGCATTTGAATTTCGCATATAATGTGATCAGTGAACGAGAAGATATCATATAGTAGATGATGCCATCTTTCGTATGTATGTTGGCAAATTCTAAGGCTGGTTAAATCGTAGTTTTTACATAAAAATTGCTTTTTCTCAAAACATTTTTTCCATGCTCCATATTCAAATGCTTCACAATTTAATTTAGATCTCCTTGAAAATTTGTATGTATTTGCATTACTTAAAAATTTGTCTCAAAGTCAAAAAAAAAAAAAAAAAAAAAAAAAACCCTGAAACATTCAATTTTCTTTAATTGATATTACAATAATTAGAACTATGCATTACAATAACTTCAAATTGGTACACATCTTAAATTTGATCACTCTAATACATTGAAAATATGGACAAATTGTACAAAAAATGAAGATTCCCAAAACTCAGTAGGGTTACCCTTTAACCGCTACCAGATGTAGATTTTCACTCTAAGAAGCGAACAGGTTTGGTTTATGTATGTGAGGGAGATACCAGAAACATTTAATTTCCACACGTATATTTACACGAGCTAGTTGTATGGCTACTTCTCTCATGAAATTCCCTGATACATTTAGACTATTAATACTGTAAAACGTTTCCACGAAGAGGATTCTTCAGTTTGGGGATGGAATTATAAAGAAATCGACTCGTCTGGACTATACTTGGGATAAGAGCGTTTCTCAATCTGTCAATTATATTTTAGACCACTGGAAAATGATGTTGCATTCTACAGTATCGATAGCTTATAGACAAAGATGCTTTCAAGGAATTGAGTTAAATTTGCACACAGTTGTTTGGGATGACTCATACGAATAGCTTATTACTGACACGATAGTCAAGAAAGAACTCGTGAACGTGAAGTCCGCGGTTCATATCTCGTCAGGAGATAGATAGACCTTAGTGAGGTCTGTTCCAGGCTTTTCACAGTTCTCGTTCCCGGCAAATTCCTGGGCGCTACCCTAAACTTAAAATTTGGGAAAGGAAACGTACTAGGACTGTTTCACAAGTACGGGTATTGTTTTATTTCTGTATTACTAGTATCCATCAAGTAAGAGCGAGAGTTAAACACTATTAAAAATAGCAATTGCATCTCCTCATGCAGATTCCAGCGCATGCGCAGAGTGAACCATTTCTGGGATCGTCTTCACAAATGATTAGGCGAAGTATAGGAAAGGAAATCGTAGCGCTGAAATCACATTATTTACGCTCTTCACCTTCCAAAGCTGTACAGTCGCTTTCAAGCGCAAACTTGCTTCTCTGTTCCACTGTAGGATTTCTTTCAAGAAGTAACTCCTCCTTTAAATGTTTGTCGAAAGTGGAAAAGGTCGTCCTTTTGAATGCCCTGTTTTCATGAAAACTTAAACACACTCCTTGGCATTGAAGAGCTTAATGAAAAGGATGCGTTAAAATGCTAGTTTAAATCTCCGTGCAAATCAGGTACTAACAAAACCTTAAATACATCTTTTAAAAAACTTGGCCGTTAGATTCTAGCATATAATCCCTTGGCTGACTTCCATTTACTTGAACTTGGAATAGCATTTTGCACTTAGCCGAGTTTTTTGCATATTCGCAGATAACTAACTTGGATGTTTCCACACGGGTCTGAAACCTTCAGCGCGGTAATGTCTTAGCTCACCTTTCACTGGCCATGAAGCAGATTCAGGGCAGTACTCCTAAGAGTTGGAACACAAAATATCCACTTGAAGTCGAGGTATTACTAAAATCAATAGAAACTGGGAATTTATTCTTGTTTAAACACCATACCTTGGAGTATAAAACTGACCTTTATGGGTTCACATCGGCAAAATTAAAGGCACCACATTAAAAAGAAATCTTAGAGTGATTTTTACTTTCCCTGCTACATACTGGTAGAGAAGGTTATACATTCCATCCAAAAATTCGATGTCTTTCAGTAAAAAAGACATGTTTCGAGGTCCGTGCTTGTGAATGAATAGCGTAAGCCAAGAACGAAAATTGCAATACATACCATAGTATTTAAGTTCACCATCATCTAAAGTTGCTAATGGTAAATTTCCAAGAAAGCATGTTATTTCGTCAAACTGTTACCAAAATTATTTTTTACAGTGCTGTATTTTAAAGAATCTTGAGTTTTCTGGAAGTGACCTGTGTAGGCTTTTACTTCAGGAAGAACTTTTTTATGTATATAACTAATAAAGGTTAAGAGATGGGCAATATTATTGGTTTTAACTTTTTAAAACTTTGGCGTTTTTAAAACAGTGTCATTATTCAGCTGTTTCTGCTTGTTATGAAAAAAGTACGCAATTTCAACTCCAGCATATGGCTACTTGTTTTTAAAATTTGACTAACGATTGGATTTCCTTTTCCCTTTGGTACCTACAAGGAAATGAGTAATGAAATCGATTGGTAATGGTTTATTTCGATTTACACGACGTGCTTAGAAAATAGGCTTGTTCGTAGAAAGTATGTAGATACAAATAGACTATAGTTGGTAGAAAACAACCATGTGAATGTAACCAATCCGATTTTTTAATGTAAAAATTGGAGGATTATGATTAGAATCACGTGTCGGTCTGGGTGGCTCAGTTGATTGGACGCTGGCTAACTAATCCCAAGGTCGCGGGTTCAAATCCGGCCCAGGTCGATGGTTTTTAAGTGTGCTTAAAAACGACAGCTCCATGTCAGTAGATTTACTGGCGTGTAAAAGAACTCCTGCGGGACAAACTTCCGGCACACCGGCGACGCTGATGTGATCCTGGCAATTGAAAGCGTCGTTAAACAACAAAATAATTATTATTATTTATTAGAATCACGTGATTTCAGTTGTGAGAATCGTTATAGTTTAGGTTATGCAACAAAGGGAGACACGTTATGAAAGGGATATGATGGAAAGGAAATTGTGGTAGGTGAGAAAACACCCGAGCATCAGCCTTTACTCCTATTCTTGGGATTGTTCAGGAGGGAATTACATCTTCTATTGTAATTAAACTTCATGTCGGTAATCTTGTGTGATTATAAACTCCCAGAGGTTGAATATTATATCCTTTATTTCACATACCTTTAACTTAAACAGAAAAGTTAATTTCATTCGCCTATCAACCTGGGACTCTACGATGGCGGGAATCGAATGTACGTCTCACACACGGCGTAGCCATCTCACTCGATCTGAGTACTTACTCTTAACGAGAGATAAAGCAAGATCCAAGAGTAATATCTCAACTAGGGAACATGATAATGCAAAGGCCGATGACTTTCAGTGAATCAGAACCATGGTTGGTTGATATGTAGATACTCTTACAATGATTTGTGGCTGATGTATGTGCGGTATAATCTTACAAACTAAACCTCAACGTGAATTATCAGTGTAATCTGGTTTTAATTGGTGTATTATGTATCATTATGCGCATTTTATGGCCGAACTGCAGCTATTACGTGATAATTTGCCCACTTCGATCCATACATCGTATACTGATCGTTGGCGTTGTTAACAACTCTTACACGCAATATGAGGCATCTTGTCGTAAATGTAGCATGACCACACAACATGAAATATTCCAATTGCACAAAACACCCAGAAGCATGATTGACGTCACGTTTTCCGTGTGAATGTCGGCTGTTGCGATAAACTTTATTTAAATAACCCCCGTGTTACTGGTGTGGCTGCTGCACGATTTATTTGCTTGTTTCATATTTTTTATGACTCCATTTTGGATTGCCATCTAGTTTTAGTGGCTTTCATCTCGCATAACGGAAGGTTCCACAGGGAACAAAAAAACGAGCTTTAAGTCCACCATAAAATTTCTCGCTTTAATGCATATGAAAAATCAAACAGTAAAATTCGGGCATTGTTCAGCGTACCAATGACGCTTTGTAAATATTCTTATGGCGCTCAGTAACGCACTAATATTCTCAACCCTCGCATTACCAAGGACATCGCCCTTTATGCCCACCTTCGGAATTTTTTAAACTTCTCTCTTTTAATTCATCGATTAAAGGCATGCAGTTAATAGTTGTTAATCACTGTTTCTACTATTGAATTGCGTATTCGTTTTTATCGTTGGTCTTTTTGAGAAACAATGAAATGTCAAGTTGGTGATAAAGTAAGTACTGCCCCGTCAGTTTAATGTATTTGTATAGTAGGAAAGAGAATAGTGATGGGCAGCTATCATCCGTCATTAAATGTTCGGTCTGCCATAAGAGCATACTTCCTGTAGCATCATCACTTTCTCTACAATAAGAACAACAAGCACACGATGTATTTATTACTTTCTCTATTACGTGCTTCAAATAAGTAGAGTAAGCATTGTGTCCCACAGAAGATTTCACTGAAAATACATGTTTTGGTTGACGGGAATTGAACCCCGATTTCCCGAATGCTAGCTTTCACGTCACCGTGGAGACATTTCTTCTTATCATCTCTTGAAAGGTTTAATTAAATCACATCCTACGTTTCAAGAGAGTGTTATGCGTCTTCAGCTTAATTTTATTGTTGTTGTTGTTGTGTTTAACGCCCGCTTTTACTACTACGGCACCGCAGGCGGTGACACTGATGATACATGAAGATGGAGCACCGGTGGAATGAGATGGCGGGGGAAACCGGAGTACCCGGAGAAAACCCGCCCTGACGCCGCTTCGTCCACCACGAATACCACATGCGGGTCCCTGGGATCGAACCCGGGCCGCCTAGGTGGTAGGCGAGCGCGCTAACCGCTCGGCCACGGCGCCGCCTTAATTTTATTAAAGGTTAAAACGTGGCCTTGAAAAAATGTAGGTAAAAATAAATATCACCTCGAAAAAATATTTATAACTTCATTTTCCATCTTCGCAAACTGACATTTGGTGTGATAACTAATTCTTGTTTATATAATTTTTTTCAGAATAGTTTTATGCTTTTTAGTTGTATTATGTTTTTGATTGTCTAAAAAACAATGTCTATTTTCTCAAAAAACACTTGAGATATTTAATTGAAAATTTTTGAGTTATCCTGAGTATACAAGAATTATTGTGTAACGGAAATTTTATATGTATTACCATGTTTGAGATAACAATTAATATATTGTTACTTTGATATAATTCAAATAAAATGTCACCAACGTTTAACTAAAATGTTTATTGAAATTGTGTTCCACAGGATTGTGCAATAGGACCTTTGCTATCAAACTGCCAAATTTGATAACTGTAGACACAATAATTTGTGACAAATGCACCTGCAAACTGTAGAAACTGTAGAAAACTTCAGTTAAGATTTACTTTAATTTTCATTGTTGCAGAAGTATTTCGCCATCTTGTTTACAACCTTCTGAAGGCGCACAAATAATACTTAGAAAACTGACAGACAAAACAGCAAGAAATACAAAACTGGCAAACTCTTTCAAAGAGGAAGTTAAAAGGGGGAGTGGAACAGTAAAATGTATTGCTATTTAAATTATTTGTTGATACTTTGAGCGATAATAGAAGCATGCATCTTTAGTAATATAATCCCAATACTGTAAACTACTTTTAAAGAAAGGGAAAAAATAATTTTTTAGTAATTTTACCTACATCTAACGTTAAGTCATAAAACATTTTAATTACATATAGCGAATACTGTCAAAGATTATACCATTCTATACATAAACTTTGACGTACTAATTGTTGAAGCTCTCATTTAGTTAATAATAAATGTACGTTTGAAATATGAGGAAGCAAAGGTAACTTGGATGGAAATGGTGGGGGATCGCTGCTTCTTTACCATGCTATAACTGCGAATACGATGGCGAGGCACGGTGCAATAAATTATCTTGACAGGTGGCCCACTTTCCCCATCTCTCTCTTTTTCTGCTTTTAGAATTTTCTTTCAATGTTTTGGTACATAAGGTAAGGCAGCTACAGAATGAATGTGTGTGCAGGGAATGATATTCTTGCTCTACGTATTTATTGCTGGGAGTTTGTATGTGCACGTATGTCGACGGCTGCAGCTCGTTTCTCTAGATTTGTTCCTTAGGGAAATTAATTTATGCCACGTGATACAAATCCTGCTTTCTCGGTAGAGCGCACTTTCATTTCTTTTGCTTTATTTTTCATTCAGTGTATGGAACATTAATTTGTAGGACCTTTAACTTTAAAAACAGCGGTACTTGAAATTAATGAGCAAATAAATTAAGACTAAAGAAAAGAGAAAAGGCTGTAATGCGTACTAAGAAGGTTATCTAAACGTCAGAAAATGGAGAGGTCTTCCAAGAAACCTGCAGGTAATGAACCTTGAAATGAGAGTATTTCCTCTCTCTAACATTGTTAACATATCGTCAAAACAAATGAAAGGTTATTTTGCGCAGTGAAACAATTAAGAAACTTATAGATGATAGCAGACCCATATTTTTCAATAATTAATTGTTCAGAGCTTAAAAATGTTAAAAAATTTCAAGGTATCTACATAAGACTTCTAAATTTTAAATTTATGAACACACTTCTTTGAAATTTATACTACAAATAACCCACCGAAATAACAACATTTATATAAATTACTGTTGCAATATTTTCAGTAGTTTTAAAGTTATCAACTGTTAAATTCTTTTAATGGTAAACAAAAAATGTCCATACGATTACAAAAAGTGGGAATATTACATTTTATTTTACCCTAATGAATATTTAGGAAAGATGTCGCAAGTAGGACTTTTTTATGCTTTGATGTTTAGTAAAATTATCAACTTATGATAAAGAACATTTTCTGCTAATTTTACTGTGTTTATTAGGTGTTGTAATTAGTATCCCACGAAAGATATACAAATGTGAAGGAAATGATTTATTCTTAATAACAGAACTATAAACAGCAACAACAACAAAGGAGTTTTTGAAGGTTTTTGCTCGATTTTCACTTATGTGTACCCTTAAGCTTACTGAGTATGGCTCGCATTTTTATCTACGAGGCGTTTCAACTCCATCATACAGACTATTAAAAAGTCGTTTACACGTAGCCTGTAATCACGTCCCCTTTTACGCGCGTTAATTTTCCTGATATTTTGTTGTGTTGCACGATGTAGCTTTTTTTGAAAGTTCGAACAAACTTGGGAAATAATGCAGAAACAAGTTATCACGCGACCGTTTCTGTGGTGTGGTGGTTAGCATGTTAGGTTTGAAGCGCAGAGGTTCTGGGTTCGATTCCCGGGTGCGAAGAAAATTTCTTATGCTTCTTAGAGTCTGGAATACGAGTGACAGTGCAAATGTGTGTGTGTGTGTGTGAGTATGTGTATGTGTGTGTGAATATAATATAAAAAACGTTAACAAACCAAAAGTTAAACAAATAGTAACCGAATGAACATTATTACTCATCAGCAATAGTTTCTAAGGAAAAACCGCCCTATTACTTTTAGTGTAGACATTGTTGAATTTCAGAATTGTTAGAGGAATTGAGTCGAAGTTAAGATTACATATTACAAAGTAAGCTTCCAAATAGATAGGCTAGAATACGGGTATTAGGGACAAACGGGCAGATATTTTGAAAAAAAAAAAAAAAAAAAAAGACTTTGAGATAGACTATCAGTTTTGCTTCACACCTCGATACCCAATCCACTAACCTAGCTAATGTGAGGATATTGGCTTTTCAGAAAGCGTTCGAAGGCATTTCCTATAACGCATTTATTACAGTGTTGAAGAATTCATTCGCCCAGTTACTCTTCCGTCAAGCTTGCATTTCGTTTTCAATTAAGTCGTGTATATAATGTGAATTTCTTGCAAGAATTGCATACTGTGACAGAATGTTCAGTTGAAAAAATTTTGTGTTATTCTTCCTTCCCGTTTAAAGCGCTAAATGTGTGACACCGAAATTATTGACGGGCAAGATTAACAATTGCATAATGAAATTATAAGGAGATACATAACTCATTGTAATAAATAAATTGCTGTGTTAAAATCAACGCACAACATAACAAGCACAGGAGTTGCAATTTGGTCAGGAAGAGCAAGTCATTAGCTAGCCAAGCTCCGTATTACGGAAAACCAATTAGTTAAGTCAATGTAGCTAAAGCAATTAGGTGTTACTATGCACTTAACAACAAAATCATTAGTTTAACGCTCCGGTAACGGGAACTCTGAACACGAAGTTGCAAAAGGTCTTAAGTCAATTCGGGTTTCAGCTTAAGATTTTGCAACATAAGTAGGAACGTTTGTAGGGTGGACAGGAAGTAGGCGGGACTTATGTTGACAGAAGAGCGCATATTTTAAAATTTGAGTCTTTCTTTCGAGCTTTTTCTACCGTAGAGTAGTGTTTTTGTTGTTGATATCGGCAGGCGGTAGCGTTCTAAGACCGCGCTCGGGTTATATATACTTGGCGGTCGCCGTAAGGGGATTAGCCGATTAACATTTCGGCAACTCACGGTAACTTACGCTTCTCATCTTTATTACGGAAACATTATTTTAAATTACAATATGATTAACGAACGGCTTAATTCTATCTCCTCAAATAATCGGCAACTTGCTTCAAATAACTTGTTATTAGCCCTCATTAAATTTATCAGCCAACTTAGTTGTCTATTCTCAACTGGTGAGACTAATGTATGTCAGACCGGGTGGAAGGGGTCAAGTGGGAGCTTAGAGTGCGCACTGGATCGCGGACAAGTAGCGCAAGACAACGTGAGGGTCCCTAACGTGTGTTCGAGATTCTTCATCTCGACTCCAGGGTTCGCCAAGCAACCACTGGTGAGGCGACTACAACGCCACCCATCCACCGAGAACAACAGTCACAGTTTGCAAAGTCCTCACACCTCAGTACCGCCAACCTCGCCCATTCCCAATATTCCGATCCTGAAAGACATGGTTGAAATAAAAGTGAAATGGGTGTACCGAAAATTCGGGGATGTGATTATGCTTCCCAACTCAGTCGTCGCCGCGGTAATCGAACCCACGACCTCCAGGATGCGTACCTCATATTTTAGCGTGGAGTCATCTCGCTCGGCTTGCATCAAGTAAGATTTCGTTTTCCGACGTTTAAAGTAGAACATGTAACCCGACTCATGTCTTGCAAACTTGCTGCATTTTGGGATACCTATTCCCTTTGTTGGAGAATTCACCCAATAAGCTCATATTTCTCGTTCGATATCGAGCAACAGTGCTTACAAGGTCTTAATTTTTGCTGTATTTATGCAACTCCAGCATGGAGGATCACCGGAATTTGGTAAGATTTTAGAATTGCTTCTCGAAATTTTTTCTGCTCCAGTGCTTCACTTTGTTTTGCGGTTCCTTTTGGACATTTAAATGTTTTAGTATCTGATTCACAGAGCTTATTCACTTCATCAACAGTGCTGAGTGAAAAATCCTATAGTTAATGTTGATGTACGTTCATTTCCGGAACATTTCCCTAAGACCTGCTTATTTTCCAAGCACGAACCTGTACATGTTTACAACTCAGAATTTCCGATAATCCAAAAGCTTTGCTTCCGGACTCTGGATTCTACTGCCGCTGATTAAAAACCGAAAAAACAGAAATTCTCCCTTTTCTCATCATTGGCGGTTCTGACAACTTAGGCGCGGTTATTACTGTGTGAGTTTTGTGGTTATTCGTTGTATTGATTACCGGAAAGTCACTTGGCCCCAGGCAAGCAGTTCAATAATCAATAGGGCCGCTGCTTACTCTCCTGGCTCGTATTTATTTGCAACCAGATTGTGGTAGTTCATCCCCCTCCTCCTCTCGACCGCTTCCCCTTATCTATCCATATGTTGGAGTAGGAGAATAAAAAGGGAAGGGCAGAAAGTTTATCATAATGAGTAGCAGGGTATTTAGGAGGGTGCGGAAGCCATTTAAAGCGTCTCATAGCTTTACTGGGGAGCGTTTTAAAATGTATCTGAAAGTTGCAGTATATGCATCTGACGTAGAAGATTCCGTTGTGTGGTTCAGCATTCCCCAGCACTAACATCAGATAGACTACTGATATACGTATATTCTGGTACCAGCAGTAGAATTTAAGAGAGTACTAGAGTCTGCAAAATCTGCTTGCTTTTACTAGCATTTTTCGAGAACAGAATTAACCAAACAAACACGAAGATTACAATGAATGAACTAAGTAACTTTTTCAAAGATCACAATAATGCACGAACGCTTTTACCGAGCGAAATGGCTCCGCAGAAGTGTGTGAGGGTCGCGTGCAGGAGGTCCCAGGTTCGATTCTCGTCGACCAGCCACTCTGGTCTTTCGCTTTTGCGTGGTTTTTCCAGGACGGTAGGAGAATGCTGAAGTGTTTTCCCATTTTTTATAATTTCCTTCATCTTTTCAGGTGCTTTTTAGCTTTCGAGGTGCCGATAGGTGGCACGAATGCTTGCTCAAAGGAAAGCGTTGCTTTGTCTACCGGTCTTTTCTAGGTAGCTCCAGTGAAATGGGTACCTGGAACTACTAGACTTACGCGTGTCTCTGTAACCTGTTTGCCTGAGGCCATTAGATTCCTGCGGCTCCCTCACTTCCTCGTTGTTAGTCACAATAGATCTCCCGCTCGTTGTAGTGCGCGAGTGTCTTCCTCCGTCGATAACCTATAAACTAATATGCTGGCTTATTAACTGAGGGTAAAGGAAGCATTCGTTTTTCATGTACCAATAATTCAATAACTCATAATGTAGGACATCCCTTATAGGTAATACTTAAAAATATTCGCACTAACAGTGTACCATATAATATTGACACGACTATTATTTCAACGACACAGACAATGCGGTATTTCTACAGCTTTTAATTAAGCTCCCTGAGGCATTTAGATCAAGTACAATGTAATCATTATTCTCAAAGCAGCTCAATTATACAATCCTGTTTAAACAAAACAGTAAGAAGACGTGAAACGTCCCCAGACATAAAAGATTGTGAGCATATTTTGCATATGAAACGAAACTTTAAATTCTTCGTTATCAACTTCTCTGAGGTCTTGGCTTGTAGTAAAGCAACATGGAAAACATCAGGAATTGTCCTAATAATCTTAACAACGAGGGAAAGCTCTTGGGGTTCCGTACCTTGTTTGTCACTTGATAAACTCTCAGCTACTTACTTCAGAAGCAGATGAAAGTCCTTAAGCATGCTTGTTTAATGAGATCAAAAATCCAATTTTCATGCGCAAAATTAGCTCCGCGCAATTAGTGGGCTTTAATGGCGTTACTTGCAGAGACAATACCTTTATTTTTAGTTTGTCGCGGTAAATGTTGCGGCATGAGAGCTTGTTAGCTGTTGCTGGAGTGGGGGAGAACAATGAGTGTTTGGGTGCAGGCCAAGAGTAGGGTGTTGATGATGATGATGCTAGAGACCTCTGGGACCCGCTTCCATTAGCTGTTTCATTACGAATACCGGTGTTGCAAGAGAAGAAGGGAGATTCTCATTTGGGATCCTCGCCAAGTAACCTGTAATGAAACATAACCTAGTACTGAGGTTGTTCCTCGCGGAGTCCACTTCTGGCGTGTTGACAGCTTAATGTAGGAGCTCCTCTAGACAGCAAGGGGCTCTTCATAATGTGAAGGGGCATGAATGAAACTCCATAGATAGTTAGCTAGGGCACCCTCCATCAGATAGTCATAAAAGTGGACGCCCACAAGAAGGCAACGGTGGTCTGAGGGACTTGAACTGTTAATCTGCTCACTCAGTCGATTTGTTTACTATGAAATCTGTGTTTGTGGCAGCGTTGCCAATTCTTTTGACTCCATGTCTAGCCGATAGAATTCCAAAGATGACGACTAGTGACTTTTCTGACAATTTTGGATGGAGATTTAGGGTCAGCTCTAAAGAATTCACTTTTTTATTTGATAAATTTGCTAGCTGAGGAATAATTGGTTTTCTAAATATCAAATAAAACGAATACACTGTAAAAATCATTTTGCTTGAGTACTATTTCAGTTGAATTCCTGTTCAAATAAGTGAAATACAAAATCAGTGACGTAACTTAATGTTACAAAATATCAAAGAATTGCCAGCGCAATGTTGTTCTGGATACTACAAGTAAATTGCTACATCATCAAACCCCTTTAAGGAACAGGTAGATGTCGCAATCACTATTCCCTGTCTTCTACAATGTGGTAACTTTTAGCCAATTTTAATTTAAGATTTGTTGACTTTTGGCTAACACTAGTTGGCAACACTGGTGCGTAGGGAGCGAACGTTCATGCAGTACACATAAGATTGCGGAGTATGGTCTAAAGGAAGTGGGAGGGGTCAGTTTGTCACATGATCACAGTACAGAGGAGACCAGGTACAATCGACGCACGAATATTGTAGATAAGTTCTTGCATAATTTTCATTCAATTCTGTCACCATTTGGAGTAGAATATTCTTCTACAAATTCAGCATTACGTGAACATTTAGATTTTCGCTGGAGGCATTTTACTCTGTGTCGAACTAGTGAGCACATTCGAGGCACTATGCACTAGGCAGTGAGCCACTTGGGTTTTGTGCTGTCAGTATACTCGCACAGTGACGTCACACTCTGCCCATGTGGCAGGTAATTTGTGATCGCCTCATTTCCTGATAGCTGTATAAATGTTCGAACCCTACTGATATGTGAATCACTAATATGTATAAACCCATCCCATTTTCTACGCATCGTGTGATAGTACTTAAACCAAACATTTAATGAACGATGGATGGGTCGAGGAGGTCCAGTAGTATGGCCCCCCTGTTTATTGGACCTCGATCCTTTGGATTTCTGGCTGTGGGGAAATTGAAGCACATTTGTGCATTCGAAAATGTTCATATGTTGCATATTCTTGTAAAATGGCTCACATTTCAGCACGCGTTTTTTCCGGACATGTTTATAGGAACATTTATTCTAGTTTTGTCCAGTCTCAACTCCTGTTGCAACATTGGACACTGTTTTTTAAAGACCGCGTATAAACATGATTAAAAAACTTACTTTTGGGAGTATGCCCCAGAATTGTTCTTTAAGAATTTTTCAAATTAGAGTTCAGAAATTAGCTTTTCTTAATAGTATTTTCTCAATAGTCTTTTCTCCTTTGGAGATCCAGAGATTTTCTAGAAAATTGTTCAAAAAGTGTAAAAAAGACAGAATTCTGAGTATTCTTCTCACTTAACGTATATAAGTTGACCTATAGGTTTGTGGTTATTCAGACAGAATCTCGTCTAGTCTTTGAGGATCACATTGCCCCTCAGTTATTTGCTTTGACAGACACATGCGTTCACCCTAGTCAATGTTTATTTCCTTTCATTCCAAAAAATGTATTTTATGTGCAGTTTACGGTAACGAGAAACACTTTAATGAGAGTTTTTGTGAAGAACTACGCGGCCAAGAAGCCCTTCATGTGTTTCTTATACGTTGCTGTTATTAAGAGTTGCGAAGCTTTCGTTATTGGGGACTGTCCGGTGAATGGGAACCATTTGCAGTAATTACATTGGGGTTGTATTCTTTTTGCAGAATGTGCTGCGAGAGTTGGAGCAGAAAAAGCCGCAGCTGGATGAGCTGGTACACACGGCGGAAAACCTCAAGGCGGATTCCAATCGTCAGCAGCTGCACGGCAAAGGTAGGACAACATTATTGCTCTAGCAACTATCGCTTCAGTTTAATACCACGAGTAAAGCACGCCGAAATATTGTAACTTAATTACTCAAACCATTACCTTTAATCAAATTCCTTTTTATTTAACTCCTTTCCTTACAGTACTACCACCCTCAAAATAACACACACTATTCTGATCAGCTCTTGTTTACACAAACTTTATGAACATCAAAGACTATCAAAGTTACTTTCAGCCTCCTTGGCAACATGAAATCATGCTAAGGAGGATTCAATTAGGGACGCTTGCACACGGATGCTCGAAGCAATGCCACACTATGAAAAAGAAAAGTGTCAGGATATGGAAATATGAAAAAAAGAAATCTAAATTGATTAAATATATACTTAAATGCCAAAGGGGTTGAAGCAAGTAAAGTTCATTAGTTTAAAAGGTAGCTTTTGCACGTTTTGTCACTGTCTAATAATAAAATATTAAATACCATAGAGTTTGAAGATTTCAATCATTGCGAAACCCTTGAACATAGAAACGAGAGGCAAAAAGTTACTCTTCTTGCTTAATACACATTACAGCGTGCCACTATAAACCACCGTGTCGCAAAAATAAAAGCTCTTCAAAAATAGAGATCATTATATTTCACTCGTTGGCATCAAAGGGAAAATGCAATTATTTCTCAACTGTACCTGACTGGTTGGAAAGCGTGGCACGTTGTTTGTTTGTCTTGCTTTGTTTTTGTCATACACGTTTGCTGGAAACCGCGGCTTTGGTTTTCCAAATCAGTTTCTAGAAAAATGCCCAAATAAAAGTTTTGGAAAGTCCAGTTCATTGCTAACGGAAACTATTGTGACGACGGCCGCGCATCAAGGAAAGCCGACAGATAATGTACCTCACACCACTGCGAGGCTAGTAAACAACGTAACAATAGAATGGGCCGGAACAAAGACCGATTTTTCAGTATGGCTCGAGAAAACTTTCGACTGTCGGCTTGTAAAGGTGTATTTTCCAGAGTTGGCTGGTAATTCGCCCAGCCTATCTATATAAGCGAGTCATGACGGCAGAAAAAAACCAGATCTTGAAAGCGAGTTTTTAACAGTTGAGTATTGAGTTAGCAGTTAGTTTTACGCGTGTACAGTATGTGTAGGGACAGCTTTTATTGAGTGAATCGTCGGCGTTGTTTGTGTGAACAGTCGAACAGTATTAGTGTTTTGTGTCAAGGTTACAATAATATGAGAAATGCAAGAGAGAATAGCTGAGAGATGCAAGGTCACGCTGAATTGAAATTTGTGTTAATAAAAAAGAGAATTGTGTTTCTGTGATTCAATAAAGGAAAATAAATCAACTTATGTTAGAAGTAGCACTGTATTTGTCATTTGTCACATTATTTTAAAAGCGAAGAATCCCAAATGTTAGAAAATATGGAGATTTTTACAAAATAGGAATATTTTACTAAAAATTATAAAATATAAAATTTTGTGTCAATTTTTTACACACTGCGAAACGTAAAAATATGTGTTCTCTAATGATGGTAATGGTTTAGGATATAAAATTGTATATTTTGCATGCCTCTAGTTAGCAATCGTTAAATTGACCCTTTTTAATGATAGAAGACATACGTTTAAACAATAGTATTTTCTCCTTGTGTCTTTCAGATTAACATGAAAAGTTGATATGAAAACTGAATGTGTTCAGTGCGTGTCAACTAGCATAGCATGCAAGACCTTAGCGTGTGAAAATATCATATCTAACTCACTTCTGACTACACAACGGATTTACTTATAATCAGTCTATTGTTAACATTAAATAATTTACTCGTGATCTTCGCGCAGTTCTCATTTTAAAGAACTTTATTGAACGTGCGACAGACCAGTTAACTTCATTTAAACATAATACGGACTACGTATTCAGCATAATAAATAGCTTTCCGGAAAGGACTAGAGTACTTGTCGGCTTGTAAACTAGAAAACTGTCTAACATAATAAACCTAGTTGTTGCATCTGCTGTTGTTGGAGCACAACTTATAAAAATAGCATTACATAAAGTCCACGTGTATGAACTCATCACGCCTCATTGCAAAACTAGTCCAAATTACCCCTCCCTAGAAAAAGACACCTTCAGATGTCTCAAAAATGTTTGAAAAATAATTTTATGTACCGGTGTTAAATATTCAATTTGGCCTGACATTGTCCATGACATACTTATTGTTTACTGAAAGAAATAATTCAGCTTATTTGTAATTTTTGTTTCATTTGAGAGCTTTATTAACAATTTTGCTTGTTATTCATACACATGTTAGCAGCAAATAAAAATGCATAGTATGAAGACCGCATCCAGTAAACACTAACTTCTCTGAGAGGTAGGATTGGGACTGAAAAAATCAGTGCCACAGTCGGGATATGAACCACAGACCCTTCCTACTAATAGTATGTTTGTTGGCGTAAATAAATAATAATTACCAACTAACTTCTCAATATACAGAAGTCCATTCTCCGATCCTGCTCTCGCTAACTATTCAAATTTATCCTTTAAGACAATACTGGCCCCGTTTGAAATGTAATGCTATTTAATGATGCCTTATTGAGATACCCTAATTGCTTCGTATCGTTATATTTCACCTAAGCTGTTGATGTGAAGGAGAAAAACAGTTGAATGTAAGGAATAACTTACCTCACGACAAATCACTTACAGAAGCTCCTCTTGCAGGTGCTTCGGTAAGGAGTACAGGCTCAGGCTTCGAGTATGTGCAAATACAGAATTTGCGTACCTTTCGTGAACCCTCCTTGGGGTCCACCATTACCCATTTAAACTATAATATTCTGCTCTGCTAAATCTGGATACAAGAAGAACGTTCTTTGGCCAGTTCTTTTCACATATACACAGACCAAGTTGTCCAATCCGTCTGGCAGGTCGATTAAATCATGTGCTTATCAGGTATATTGGTACAGTGTAGATGGTGAAACATTCACGATTAGCAACTAAAATTCTACCTATACTTTTTAGTCCTCTTATACGAACGACGACGATGACGAGCTGCTGGTAGGCTGAGGTTCAGCCCGATGAATTTTGCTGCGTACCTACCCCCAATGGGGTTTAACCGCAGATAGGATAAATAACGTCACTGTAATGGACCTCTTTATACTCACCTCTTTAAAACGATACTGGTATCCACCAATCAAAAGATAACATGTAGCGATCAGTATTTCGCCGTCTGCGCACATTCCCAGGCAGCTGAATGCGAACCCATCGATTACCGCGTATAAATTTGATAATTTATTTATTTATTTATTTGATAATTAGTGTTAATATGTAACATTCTAACAAATCCAACTTACCTTCTCGCTTTTGAAAGTGTATTTTTTAACGTTATAGTATGTGTGTGTGTATGTGCGTGTGTGTGAGTGTGTGTAATCTCGTTGTATAAATATACCATCAGAACTGACAATTTGTGAAGAAACTAATTACTTCGTTCTATTTAATGTATTTCATTAAATGGATGTACGTGCCCTTCTGCACATTAGAACGAGCCACCACTGCATTAATCCATTAACAGGCACCTGTTATGTGTCCCATAGCTAATGAGTTTATTTTCTAGGAATTTTAAATGATAAACGAGATGACAAAATAACCCTATTTTGCTTTAGTTTGAGTAGTTTTTGCTAGTAAATGGAGTGCTGTTGTGTTTGTGCATTAGCTTAACCCAGTACATTTTGCTCTAAAAGTAAGGTAAACATTTTTACGCATAAGAAGTATTAGCATAGCGATGCTTTTATAATTGCATTTGCTGGATGAAATAGCCTCGAAAGTTTTCATTTACCTTGAATGCTGTGCTGATATTTGCCGCCAGGGAAAGTGAATCATTAGCAGCGATAGATCGATACCTGCGGAAGATAAGGTTGGTAATGAAGCTGCTAAATTGCTGAGAGGGATTGCTTCATCTTCAGCTCTCGAGGATACAGAAGCACCGAAGCAGCATTACGTATTCGAATACACGATCGGCCGTGGTACTGGCTTAAAATAGCTCCTTTCTCCCTGTTAGCAATAATAGAGAGAAACTTGCCGATTCAATTACCTTTAGATAATTCCCAATACATTTTTAGAAACAACACGCAGATAATTTAAAACAGTTTGGAGAGGACAAATAAGCCTAAAAATCTGCTGGTATTTATATGATAGTTTTGCAATTCCGTTCTCTTTGCACGACCAGGGCAGAGGGATGGAGAGAGTGAGTGTGTAAGAGACCAAACAAATTCTCATTTGACCAAAGTATAAGTTTTGGAATATTGGATTTAAACAAATAACATCTTGACAATAAGTTAGCTCAACAAAAATGATATATATTGACAAAATGACAGTTCGACGAATCTCACAGTTGCCAGTGTGACAAAACTTCAACGTGTGTCCAGTTACTTTGCTATCAATTTATTATTCTTCTAAATTGTTGCGCAAAAACACAGATTTCTTTTACTGACTTTAATACAGTCTAGAATCTTTCATAATATTACAATTCACAACTCTTTTTGCTTCTCGTATCCTTAATACACTCCTTTCACTGTCTCTCTTCACTTTCTCCGTCTCTCATTCACTCTGACGATACAATCACTTAACACTCATGAAACTTCTATTATTCGACGCAACGTATCTTTCACAGCTGTCTCGCGCTCACTGAGACAGTGACCGACTCAAAAACAAACTGCCTGCTTCGACGCGCTCGGCAAGCTTTTATACTGGCGATGACGTAGCCAGATCTTTCTCGAACGCCTACAAATAAGTCGGCTGCTGGATACTCTTCGCATGCTCCAGAAAACCGTTTGTGTAGCCGCTTGATTGTTAGCAACATATTCGCGTGTGGGGAAGCTTGATCTCGAGCGTCTTGTTACGCACCGCACCAGGTTGCTTTGATGTGCGCCGCGTCCATGGAAGATGTTGAATCTAAATTGTTGAACGATTTGAGGATTTACAGAACACCTACCGACCTTATACTTCTGTTATTTCTGATGTTCTTAAAATGTCTCCAGGAATGTATATCTTGAATTTTCTGTAAAGTCCACCTCATTTGGAATGGACATTTTATAGTTTTGTTTGAGTGGTGGAGAAAATGTAACAGGCAGATAAAATCGTACTGTTCAAACAGTTTAGAGATCGTTATTTCAAAGATTTTTGTGGCATCACAGAGATGTCTGTTAATATTGGTTTGAATTTATCAACACATCCTCATTTCATTTCTTAAACCACTTGCAACCTTCAGTTGTTTCTTGTTATGTCATAGCAAGAGCCTGAAATGTTAAGGTCTGCATATAGCCACCCGATTTTATACCTCTGTTGTTATCCCTTTTGTAGTTGTAGAGGTCATGTGTGCAAACACATGAGATTTTTTTTAACATAAGCTTTTTGTTTTGTCATAGGGCGATAACAAGTCATATATTTTACACTCTGCACGCACTGCGAGTGATCTGATATTCCTAAATTTTAAAATGTATATATTTTTAAGGCAGGTAGACGTTAATGATGTCAGTGAAACAGATATCTCTTCTTGATATATATACCTACGCGTTGCAGCTATATTTCCGAGGTTCCATTTAACAAATGGATGTGCGCTTTCTTTATTGGGTTCCGTATTAAACGGCTCTACTCTTTGTCAACTACTCCTCCTAAATGTTGTAGATATGGTGTAGTCATTTTAAGCAACTTAGATTGTTCTCCTTTCTGTAGAACAGCTGAGAGAGTAATATTTGCAACATGAGTATTGCCAAGAATAGGTTATAAAGTATATACTTTTACTTTAATAAAATGGTGTGAGTTAAACGATTCAGCATTTTAAGATTTCATTGGTGAATTATGCTAAAAATTATTCTGACCCCGGCCGGTAGCTGCCGCTAAATGGAGATCTTGGTTTTAGCTACTTCATACCATTGCTTGTAAACATAGGCCCGACGATATTGGAGCTCTCAGAACGACGACTGTGACCGTAATAGAACACAGCGATTCCAGACATTTCCAAAATACACTCATGTGCTGGCTTGTTTGCTAGAAGTTTCAAGAAAAGATGTATTTTCCAGAGAATTCGCCGGCACTTCGCCTCACCATAAAAGCGAGAAAGCATGGACACAGGTGGACTTAGTTTTTAAGTACAGATTTAAAACTAGCGTTAGCGAGCGTGGTTGTATTTTAGGATGCAATTGTTGTCTGTTAGACAGAGACAGCGAGTATTAGTTAAGTGCGTGTAATGGTTGCGATCTGCAAGGTCATGAGGAACTGTAAATTCTGTTAACGATAAAACAGAGGACTGTATTGTAGTGATTCAATTTTAGAAGAGAAATAAAGTGACATTAAAAGTACCTGAACTTATTTGTTACACTGTTAAACCTAGTATTCCATACACTATTACTCTAATTTCTTCACTCAGTTAAACATTGGAACTGAATTCTTCGCCTGATACCATCTACTTACTCTCCCAAATTCCTCTTTCATTCCGTATCCTTCTCATGTTACAGTTGGGCTTTCGGGTTTTGCATTGTGAAGCAGTGCTGTTCACATGGTGCGCATGCTTATTACAAGAAGAGAGCATTCCCGTGAAAGCAGAGGGCTGTCTGGTTGCAAGGGACGTTCATCGCTCTCTCTGGGCAACTGCAGTAGTGGGCGGATTTTCTAGGTGGAATTGCATCCTCTTGTGGTTGCTTCATTTCATCCATTCGTCTTGGAGGACTGTAGCACGAATACAGCGATTGAGTGGATAACATCTGGATATGGAAATAGCGAACGCTGATCTTCACAGAGTTTTTCATCACGATCTTGACCAAACTTTCTGTAATCATTGATTACGGGCCTGATCGCGGTTCATTATGGACACAGTCCTTTCCGGACCTGAAAGGTCTCCTCACTTACGCACTTTGCTGCCACTCATCGTATTGGAGCCATACACTTCAGTGATTTGTCCATGAATGTCTGTTGCTGAAACATACCTTGGTGTCAAAAACTGAATCATAAATCGTCGGCAGGTTCATCAATTGTTTTAAAACTTTTGAACCGACACTGTGAGCAGCACACTACAACACTACCAATGCAAATGATGCCATTTGTCGCGCAAAATTCGATGAGCTACGACAATTCGGACCTTACTTTACGAATTACCTTCATATATCCTCTGTCTCTATACTGTGCAAAAATATCGAAAAGTGATGTTTAACCGTGAAAGAGATTACTGTATCAGTAGAAAAGCATTTCTATTCAGAAAATGCTCTTTGTATCACTGTTGGGAGTTATTTTTTCCCCTGTACACATTGTTCCACTTGAAGACAGGCCCTTTGTGTCACTGTCGGACATATCTACGCAGTTTCTAGGTTCGTGGGGTATTGTGATACAGTTGCCCAGCTGTAGGAGCAACACTCTGGCAGTGCAGATGTAGTCAACCACTTGATGGCCCATTGCGAGGAAAGTCTCACACACGTTACGCCTTGTGGACATGCTACCACAACAACAACAACTAAGAAATTACTGCTTGTGCCATTGTACTATGTCCAGTGGGTAGTATTGTAAATCCAGGGGAGTGTGAATGGCGAGGCGCTACGCCTGTGATTGTTGGTTCCTGTTCCACAACACTGTGGAAACTTGCTCCTTTTGCTGCGTTGGTGTTCCAGAGATCCAATAACAATAACTCGAAAAAGGAAGAACATGGAATTTCCTCATGGGCTCTTTCTTCTCAAAGTTGTGCAGGTGCTAGAAAATAGAGTTGCGCTCTAGAAAACCTACATAAGTGCATAAATGACGTAGGATTCCCGGTAATACGGGTAGCATTGGAAGGCAATGTAACATAATACACAATACAGCGAACTAAGAAATTTAAGGAGAAATACAAACAAAATGATCACCAAAAACTGTGATCATGTCTTTGGTCACTGTGATCTGAACAACAATTTACTTTTCGGTTCAAAATAGCATTACTTGTGATCACTATCAGTGTCTTTGTATATCCTCTCTCATTTTCGAGAAGGTTCGAAGTTCAACGCTTCTGGTTTCTAGAGGAATCTACTAAAATATGATAAAAAACGTAAACATTACGATCGATGTTAGGTAACGCCCGATAAGTATGCAACACAGCTAACGTACAGGCAATGCGTGCTGGTTCTTAACTGACCAGCCCTACCATGAAATCTATAGTAGTCTACACTTAGTCTACACCTACGGTAGTTTTATAACGTAACTAAGACTAAAGTGAGGTCATAAGCTTATATAATTTATAATAATATAATAATCAATATCAGTCGCTTCTAAAATATTGGTATTTGACAATAGTTAAGTTTTTCTGTTGCGTCGCTATTAAAAGCACTTTTTTGTATTACACACTCGTGTACGTATAAGAAAATTGTTAAACATTTGTTGGTGTCAGTCATTCTTTATCTGAACAAGCTCCGTAGGGTTCCACGACTACATATATAGAAAATCAATTACATTTTAGTTGCGTGTGCCTGTGGGGAGATTTTTGTCCAGTGTGAGAGGAAAATGGTTGTATTCTGTGGGAAAGAGCAGATGTCGACCATGTTATGCTATTGTGAAATGATCGAGCTTGCCTGTACAGACGTGGTAGAGGCCATTATTATTTGCAAATAGGGGGTAGTTACATCCCGGAACTTGGAGGTTAATGTGAGATTTGGCAGGGCAATGTGGAACAATTAACTCCATGTTGATCGATTAACTATAATAATTTTAAAAACCTCAGCAAATTAAGTTTGCCAGCTAACCTTGTATTCTCTGACAAGCTACAAATTGGTGTCGTTCAGAAGCAAATCGGTGAAGATTGAAACAGTGAGCTCTCCTTCATGTAATAACGGGCAAAAATGCCAACTATAACAGACACAAGACACTTTTGTGCTTTCCCCACTTTGTACTTACAGTAAATATGGGAAGCAATATATTTCATCCAAAAGTCCGATACCGAAAATACATGTTTCCGGATTTACTGAATAATAATAATAATAATAATAATAATAATAATAATAATAATAATAATAATAATAATAATAATAATAATAATAATAAAGGTAATAATTAATAATGGTAATAATGATAATAGTACTAGTAATAATATAATAACCATTTGTTGGAAAAGCTACCTCTGTGTGAGCGATTGTGTGTGTGTGTGTGTGTGTGTGTGTGTGTGTGTGTGTGTGTTTCTGTGAAGAACATAACTCAAAATAAAGTGTGTTAAATACCAAGATTGGTATATAATTTCAGCGTCTTCAAAGTTCAAAGGATGCGGCTCAAAGATTTAAAAAAAAAAAAAAAAAAAAAAAAAAAAAAAAAAAAAAAAAAAAAAAATCTTGCAGAAAAAAAGTAATTATTTTTCTCGAGATATTTTTTATTGTTTTAACTGTTCAGACACTTTTAATTTTCTCAAATGGTTACACATAGATCGTTTCTCTGTATCCTGGTCGCACAAAGAGAGCGATATTTCAAAGATATTATATAGTGACCAGTTCTTAAAAAATCTGACTAATACTTAAGCCTGTTGTATTCCCTATTCTTATTGTACTCATACATATAAGGAAATATGTAATGAAACCATTTCTACAAATGTCTGTCTCGAGTAACACGAAACAGATGGTAGAATGTGCGTTTGTAAGACATGTGAGTGAAACATATCAGATTTATTTTTTACCTCTTGCCTAAGGTAATTTATCCGACCTTGGTTGCAAGCTCTCAATAATAATTAGCCCTACTTAACACCCAAAAAATTTCGATCTCTAAACGTGAAAATGTATGAACCTATACTTATGTGTACAAGCATAATTAGTTATGGATGGTTCTAACATGTGAATTTTATTAATATAAAACTCCTGTGCACGTTGATTAAGTTTATTTCTTAACAATATATAAGTAAAACACACATTTGTGACAAGAAATCCTTTTCACTGATTTCTTACACTTCAAATACTTTGATTATAAATGTGTTGTTTCTGGAAGGTTGCCAGGTATTATAGGATCACAACTTTGTGGTTGCCCTCTATGTTGCGATGACCTGACCTTTGTTACCCATTCACACCACATCTAGCCCGCCATGTAAATATGGCCATACCATTAATCGTTGCGCTCTTCTCAGATGCAATCTAGATAATGAAACAGTATCATGCCACGTTACACCTTCCTCACTGCACGCTTTTGAAATTCCAATTACGTCAAAGTAATCTGATACCTGCTTTTTGCTACGAAAAGATCCCCATTTCTCATCAGGTAATGGATTATTGATGGTTAAGGGCTACATTGCATTCCAATGAGCTCATAACGGTTGCTAGAAACTTAAATAACTCATAAAGTCAGCCTTTTGATTTATAGAGATGTGATGCAATTTATCTTCTCTTTTTTGAGAAGTTAGGTAATTCCATTGCATAATGGATAATTCCAGTCTTTGCCCATATAAAACTGTTCCATGAAAAGTAGCTCGTAAGGTAAGGAAAACAAATGTCAAGTAAGGGTACTGCGAATACAGTGCTCTGACAATTCTCATTGTCCTGGCCTAGACAAATGGGAGTGAGTGGCACACTCTCATAAAACATGTTGCACTTTCATTGGGCCAGCACGTAATAAGCATTGCTTATACAAGCCTAATGAAATAAAAATCTGCTGTTACATTCATATAAAAATAAAATAAAAGTAAAAATAAAAATAAAATAAAAATAAAATAAAAATAAAATGATAAATAATAATAAATATTTATTTAAATTAATGTTTTCTTTTTTTAGAATAGTGTAGATGTCTTAGCTATTTTCTTGTTAGTAGAATTAGATTTGCTGGTAACCAGTAACTTTAGGTAGTTTTTATGTTTTTGTTGTAGTTTTCTTTTGTTTTGTAGTTAGAAATTCTGAAACATAAATTATATAATGATGATTTGTATATAAATATTTTGGTTAAATAAATAGAAAATTTGAATAAATGCCCCGGTATAGTTGTCAAGGTGCCGGGGTATAATATTCAGATTTTATTTTATTTTATTTTATTTTATTTATTTATGTTACATTCATATGACCTTCTCTACCCTCTATGGTTTATCACTGGGTGTACAAAATTCTTCTTTATTTTTCGATCTACGTCATTTTAATCGAGATAAACATTTGCAGAAATATACAGCTGTATTACAGATTTTTTATAGATCCAAAGATAATGCAAAGGTGTATGCTTAAGAATTGGACGTTATAGTCTAGCCTTAAAATGTTCTTCTTTGTAGGGGTCCCGAGAAAGAACTGAATAGGGAAATGACTAACAGAATGAAAAAGTAATGAACAAATTCGATTATGCATGACGAATAACTTGGAAATTATACTACACAAAAAATAATTTGTTTTAAATGTTATCGTTGATCGCTTAACATCTACCAGTTATATAAAAATCATAAAGACTGTCTCTGTGGTCTGGTAGTTAACATACTAACCTTAAAATCCAGAGGTCTTGGGTTTGATTCCCGGCTGAAGAATGTTAACTTTTCTTTAGCCAGAATTATTCACCAGCCTTCCTATAGTCTGGAAGTATGACTGTGCATGTGACTGTATTGTAACAATCCAAAATTATACCAACCCAAAGATAAAAAAAGTTTAAAAAAATTAAAGAAACTGCAAATCGAGTGAAAATCATTGTCAGTGAACAGCTATTCCTAAGGTAAAAAGTCACCTATGTGACCATTTATATTAATGGCGGCATACAAATGGAACAAAAGAATTGCATCGGAAGGTTATTCTTAGATCAATACGTGCATTTTATTTGTCATTCACAGTACCTTTAATATTTGATTATGAAAATCCTTGGAGTAAATTTTCAAAAGTTCGAAAATTTCGAAAATCTTCCACGTGAAGGGTAGTAAAAAGCGTGAGACAATTTACTTCGCTGCATTATTATGCAAATTGTTAGAAGCTGCTGGCGATCGTAAGAACATAGTGAATGAATTTATCTAAAGAGCTCAGGGTCTAGAGTGATTTTTAATTGGGACTTTTAACGAATTAATTAACTTCAATTTCATCCCCATAAACCTGACTTCCAAAATAACAAAGTGTTTTTATATAATATATACTTAACCTTTCAAGACATATCGCAACAAACAATGGCACATAATTTTGAGACTGGAATAGAAGACATAAATTCACGTCTAAATGAGAATATATCCCACATCGCGGCGAAAAGGGATTTGGTAAATGCACTGCGACATATAGGTGTGATTGGGCAATATTCAATATTTTCTGTGTCATTGGTTCCATTTTCTGATGATGCCACAAAAGTTAAATAGCCGCAGTAATTTCTTTTTGTATATATTCATTGATATTTTAAAAAACTCCTTGACGTATTTATTTGGCAGTTTTAACTGCTCGGCCTCTCGGAATGTTCAGTAACATTTTCAGAAGAATTGGATAGCGTGAAACATTTTATGAGGGAAAAGTGTTCATTAAAAAGTTTTACAGAAAATCACAAATGTATTTTACATGTAGGCAAACATATAGAAAACTTACTAACACGATAGCCTCGTGAATGAGAAGTCCTCGGTTTAACTCCCTCCAACACCGTCCTCATACTCCGAGATTTTCCTCCGGATTTCTTCAGTCCTGAATACGGGCAAACAGTGTGCAGATACTCTAAGCCTGACACACTTCCGATATTCCCCTCTCAGATTTCATTTTAGTACGTATGTGTGGTCGTTTGTGGTATGAGGTGACAGGGGTGTTAAACACCATTCAAGAATACCTACACCACATTTAAAGTCAAAATGAACGTTGAAATCTCTGAATAATTTTGGGTGCGTTACACAAGTATCTAATTTTCTAGACTTTTACATTTCATTGCTGCCTGCCCTAAAGAGGAAAACAGGGTTTCCAATGCTTAACACCAAACAAGCCACTGCGCACTGTAATGTCGACTTTCATTTGTTCCCAACACGGAGAGCGTTTTATTCGCGGTGTTCCCAATTTGCAATGCCTCTCTTCCGTAATAGAAAACAACAGCGCTATTTAAACCTAGTCCGATAGTCGAGTAATTTAGAAAACAGTGCATCAGAGATAAAGGTGAAACTGTTTAGATTACATGGGACATAAAGAGCAGTAACATGTAGTCATCATGAGAGAAACATGCAGGGTGGAAGTGGTCAGTGACACGTGGAGGGTAATTTGGTTACGTCACCTGCAACACGTCACTGCTGCTAGCGGTGTTAAAACCAAATAACAACCCTCTCTTTGTAGCTGTTAGCCTTTGTTGTTTGTTGCCTTTCATACTTGCAGGAAATAGAACAGGGCGGAAAAGAAAACTTGCCTTAATATAGCTAAAGGCGGGAGATTGGCTTTTCCCGGTTTCCATTTTTGTGGGCAAATACCATTTCGCTCTCCAAGTCTTTTCCCAAGAGCGTGACACATTTTCGCTCTATTAATTGTTCCTCATTAAATTGCAGTTCTACACATAAGCTACACAATGTTGAAGCATAAAAATATGGAAAAATGGCTTAAAATGACATAAGGGACCAAAATGGCACAGATGTTGACACAGTTGTGTTCTGTCCTGCTGAACCCGCGGTAAACGCCCAGTTGATTAATCAAGTGCACGCTATGTGGAAATAGGATAAACACATACTTCCACCATTATACCTATTAGGTTTATTTTGAATGATGCAACTGGCAGGCCGCCGCTCCCACGCTGTAGGCCGGCCTGCGTTTTCTCCCCTAGAGAACGCAAACTAAAGGGAAAGAATGGACTGCACGGTATTTTGCCTGTCCACATCCTTGGCGATCGTCTGCCGCTTTAGTAGAAAGGCGCGAATGAAACCATACAGCATTTTAAAACTACTTTTAAAGGCTTTATTTACTAACTTTATGAAAGGAGATCCTGAAACTGGCCACCGTGGATGTAAATACATTTATTGGCACCTCTTTAGTGGCAGAGAACGAGACGTATTCCATCCTATGCGCTAATAATTCTTCATTAGGGAAATTGACTGCTATTGCAATTATTATTAATATTTTTTATTTTTATTGGTTATTAATTTCTGGTTTACTTTAGATATGGCCTTAGGTAATAGCTTGATAGCCCACAATATACGTCATTGGTGACTGCAGTTAAATATAAATATCGAATCGGGAGGAAAGCAACTCTAACGTTTTGCATGAATTCGCAATTTCCTTTTCACATAGTTGTGCCTGCATTAAATTGTGAAAATACTTCTAAACATTCCTCAAGCAGTTCACGGTGCACCAGGCTCGAACACAGACGGGATCTCTAACGTCTCCAAGATATTACATACTGATACCGGTGGACCTCTTAGAGCCCATCATATACCGAACCAGAAGACAAACTCTGTCACGAATCAGCTCGATCTTGAAGCACGATAAGGAATTGGTGGACAGGAAAATTTGCGGCATCGTCTAATACACTGGAGCATTCGCCTATCAACCAGGGAAACCGTGAAAAATCACAGAATCAAATTGACCGGCCCATTGGGAATCGAAGCCAGGACCTCCCTAATGTAACCTCACACGTTACCGGGGAACCATTTCGCTCGATTATGACAGTAAAGTAAAGCGTTAATGAACTTACAACAAACCTTCTTGTTTGAACCTCGTCAATAATCCACATCTGACTTAATTAAAGCCGCGCAGATGGCTTGTAGGCTTTACCTATTCTTTCCAGCACCTTTTGGTTTATTTTCTCTCCCTGGGCACAGAGCAATGAACACGGAAGAAAGATGGAAAGCTGGAACTGATGATTTTCCGTCCCTAATGAAACTCTGATTACGGTGTCGTTATTTCGGCACCAGTCCTATGTTTTAATCAACTATTGCAATTAACAGCAACAGCGGATTAGATTGTGCGGCTCCCGAGGTTCTGTTTCAAAATGGCCTTACAGCCCTAGGAGTGACAATGGGGAAGCTGTTAGATAGCGGCGTCTATCTGTGCTGCAGGTACTCAGGCTTGTGTATGGCGTTCACAAAGGCAGGCATGCTGTCATTGCATTGCTCCATTACAATGGGAGTGCTTTATTCGTTTAACTTATTTCTGAGATATGAGGTTTAAAAAGCCCGGAATTTTCTGAGTAACTAGGCTTCTAAAGTGGTGACTATATAGAAATTGCCAGGCCGTTCAGTAGAGTTGGATGTCTTTTTAAGTCGAGTAGAAAGGGAGATAGGTGAAGAAACTCAGACATAATTACATTAATTAGCATGGATATCTTAAAAATTTGGAGTGAAAACCAGTATCAGAAGCTTATCAACAGACTGACAAACCACAAATCCAGTTACTCTGTCACTTTATTTCCTCTAAAACTGAATCACAATTCACAATTTGTGACCTTGTGACTTTGACGTAGCTGTTCTGTTCTTGACACAAACAACTACACTCTTACAAATCAATACTGTCGAGAAAAACTGACTCTCTGTACGAGCCGATTGGCTTATATAGCCCAGCCGAATTACCGGCGAACTTCATGGAAATCAGTTTCTCAAGCTTATCGTAAACAAATCCGACAAGTTGAAAGTTTCTAGAGCTGCGTGTTGCGCCATTGTTCTTAGCTGTCATTGTTGAGTGCTACACAGCTGCAACAATGGTGTGAGGGGTGGAGGACTGCCTCAAAAAGAGACAAAATCTTGTTCTTAACAACTGAAGAATGGAGGAAGCGAAGACCTCTCGCTGATTACAGGTTGAACGTCCAGAAGAAAATAACTTTGAAAAGTTGCAATACGATCTTTTTGACTTCACTGACTCTTCTAGGCAGAAGTGGCGGAATTTTATGATATTCCAGCTAATATTACTGCATAAACAATGCTTGCACACATAAAAACAAAATAATCCTAATTTAAAAGTATGAGGGTAGCGTAGAATTATCCGATGTCTCGTATAGATGTTTTTGTTTGAAGAAAAATTACTATGGTAGAAAATACCAACCTTATAAAGCTTAATTTTGAAGTTTGACGATGCTGCCTTATTTAGTACTATTTGTTTGACAGCCATCAGTATTAAGCGCTCTCAGTGAATTTGTAAACGTGGAAAAGATTGGTTATAATTATTTCAAACAGTAATTTTGTTTGAAGGTGCCAACACAAGTAATATTAAAGGCTGTTAAATTCTACTCTGGGAGTGGATGGTGGAGTTTAAATGAGGTTTTAAGAGCTCAGTTTTATTCGAAATTAGTGAGACGATATATTTATATATTAAGTACGGAGACCACAGACGCCGTTACCTACGGAAAGTAAAAATCATGAATGGAAAGTTTAATTTATAGCTCTTTTCTGAATTTAGAAACAAACTATAGCACCATAGTGTTAACACAAGGGGAACAGTGTGGATTACATTTATTAACCCTTGCCTAAATTTCAAATCCTTGGAAAAGTCTATAGTTTCACCGATATTCATGCCAGTAATTAGGGATGATTTACCCAGTATATAACCAAGAGAGCATATCTACAGCAAAGCAGCATTAGGTCTTTCTGGAGGTTAATTTCTATTTTAAATCTCAAGGGCTTACAAAGTTAAAGAGCTAGTATAAGTTTTCATATCATACTTGCCAACGTTTACGGTTAGCTCGTATTAGAGAGCACAGCGACTGACAAAGGTAAAGAGCTACTAAACCTATAATAGCATACTTGCCAACATTTACGTTTGCCCGTAAAGCGCATGAATCTGAAGTCTTTTTACAACTTTCCGTAAAGGAGGCGTTTTTGTGGCTTAATGAGCAGGTAAGGTGCACATTTTCACAACGGATATGACAAAGAATTAAATTTTAATGCACTATATTGTAACTTGATGGAAAACTCGTGTAATTGGTGTACATTGGTATGTTAGGCCAGAGCTTATCTGTATGCCATCATGCTTATGGTATCCCCTCGCAGGCCTGTAACAAAATGTGCAGCGTCTTATTCGCCTTATACGGTTGCGGGATATTAGTTTTCAGTTTTTGTGGCAGTTTTTGTTAATGTTATGAAGTGTAAAATAGAAAGTATGAATTTGAGTTTGGCACAGGAAGTGATGTTCTTTACTTTAATACGTGTCTATTGTTGTATTAGGAAAACTTTTAGCACACGTGGCCAAGTCTCAATCCTCCGGTGGTCGCTAAATGCCTTGGAGACTCCTTCAGCGTTATAGTTTTGCAATTGCGCAATTGTCCTCAATGTTAGAACATCTTCAATTACACTTTAGTCGATTGTTTCCTTTTATTTCTATAGCTGGAAGAACTACTAATCCGCAGTTACGTGTCGCACAGGTTAACTCCAACCTGCGCACCTATTCTCGTTATATATTGTTGATATTTGTTTTTCCTCGTTGGTTGTGCAAGATTGCTTTTCCAGTGCAACTAGTATATTACCACTTCTCACAAATGGGAGTGTGATCTATAAAATTCTGGAAGAAGTCCATCATCTACTTTGTGATGATGATGGTGATGCCTTATCCGTGGATGACAACTTGCATGAATCGGATGATTGGAATTCTGAAGATAAATTGAAAACAAAATTTTAGTTTCAGAAACTGATCATGATGAAGAGGATGAAATAACTGTGTTAATAACATGCGTTTTATAGGTAAAATCATATGATGATCGAGGTTATTATAATTATTATTATGATAATTATTGACATTTAATTTGAAATTAGAAGTTGTGTACCTGAACATCGCAATTTATTATCTTTCTACGCAGTGAGTACAAATTACAATCTACTGCATTAATATTACTCCGCCTATTTTTGATCTATCTATAATCGATTTGCTGTTAGAATAAAGTGAAGTATTCCTCCGCGCTTCACACTGACCTCCAGCTCTAATGTCTATTCGTTAACATAATATCTGCAGGTACGCATAAAACAACAATATTCATAGTGTCACCGCGCAATTTCACCTTGTTCAGATAACCTGAATTTAGCTGCTCTGTTTTGTTGTTATATCAACCATTGCATTATTGAACATCTGGCCCAAATGACCTAGTTGTCGACGGGCCCCTAAACTCCATCCATCCATCCTTGAACATCTGAGAGCCATTGTTTTGCAGTATTCAGATATATCACATTGTAAGAAATAATTCTTAGATCTCAGCTAAGATAACACTTCAGATATGTTCCATGCATTGTTTAGAATGCATTCTTACTGAATGCTTTACCAGATCGTTTATAGCCACGGTAGGACATTTCTCCGGAAACTTGTTGAATACATGCAATATAATAACCTTTTCACTGCATCGCATGTGGTTAAGAAAACCACTTGTATCCGATCTAGTTTCCATCTAGCACGCCAAGATGGCGCTGAGGTAAGAGGCAAACACCACGTGGTATTCAAAACAAGAGAACTATATGTTCTGCGATTGGCAATATGGTATAAAGTGTGTTATTACATTACAACGTTATATTGTATGTTATAACAACATGAGTGGTTTTAGAACGAAGGTAACGCAAGATGATGAATAAGCCGTGGAACTATATTGTGGAAAAATACTGGAGTATTAAAACATACCAGCCAGTGAGGTTCAACTCCCCATGTGCTTCTGCTTACATCTGTTTTATGTTTACAATACATAGATTGTAGTAAGACAATGCTAATAAAAATAATGTATATTTAGGCTAACGAAACTAAACATGGCAATGAAAGAAACATGAAATTTAAAAATATGAAATATAAACACAAACCAACGGAGTTTTACCAGGACGTCTCCCGAACGGAAGGTTAAGGAATTCTTGCCAGAGGGAATTTTCATTTATTTTACATGTCAATTTTGTGCATTTACTGCACGCATTTTGCCCTTCTACATACATTTCATGTCGTCGCAAAATCGTTGTTTTAGGGGTTTGAGATTCAGAAAGTTGGCAAATATGTGTATAAATGTACGGATATATAGCCATTAGTGATTTGAATGCAGTGGGAAACATTGCATTTATTTTTATAGGTTATGTTTAGGTATACAACGATGAATACACCGCACGTTTTGAGAAGATTAGAAGTTATAGTTTGATAACACGAACATGGTGTTTTGGTGCAGTTTATTTGGAAAGTTTCAAAATTTTACACCTCCCTCCTCTCCTTGTGGCATGCAAAGTTGCAGTAAATCCGATACCTTCACGCCTATTATTTATATCCAATATAGCGCTGAATATTGCGTGTTTTTGTAACACAAAACCGGGAGAGTAATATTTCATTGTATATACGTCTCAAAGTTAACAGTATTCAGGCAGGGTGGGACTTATTCCGAAGTCCCGGAGGGTAGCCAGGGTTTAGAGGGGAAAGGGCGGGTTGCTATGGTGACTGAGTTGTGCAGGCTGATGGACGGTCGGCGGCGGCGGCGGCGGCGGCGGCGGCGGCGAGCAAGTAACCCCAGCATGACCGTAGTCGACACAGGCAACCAGCTGCGTCATCGCGTTCCCCTCTCCTCGCCTCGCCTCTTGACGCTATCGAGAGATTCATATTGTTTGGAAATACAATGAAACTGCCATTGGAAGTTCAGGTTCTAAAATTTTATTAAACTGCTAAAGCTCCACGCGCGTTATCCTGCTGACTGATGCGAGCATCCCCGTCTCTCGTATCCGCTCATGCGTAGCTTCCAAAACCGATAGTAAAATACTTCTCGAGAGGTGTGCATAGAAATTAAAACACAACATTTGGGGTCATATTTAACACTCAGTGAACATGTGGAACGGAGAAAGGAAGAAGCAAAAAATCTGATATGTTGCATTTATATGACTTTTTACTCATTCTTGTACTAACAATTCCTAGAAAGGTTTATTCATCTAGTTTTTGTTGATCAAGATTAACTTTTGTTACAATATGCGTGTCCTTTGTAAGTATAGAAGTCTGATGTGTTGTACTTTATCACTTGACTTTCTCTACTCTTGTACTAACCATTCTTACAAACTCTTATTCCTCCATCTCCTTCGTGTTAGTTGAGATAGGCATTTGCAGAAATTCTCTTATTGTTTATTTCCTTGTAGGTGCAATGGGAACACAGTAGGCTTTGAGCGACAGTCAAATCTTTTAAGGCTTACTGTACATAGAAGAGAAAGTAAAAATAGTTTTTTAACTTCTATAGATAGCTGCTTGTGGTTGGAATATTACTGACAGAAAACCAGAAGCTGTTTTGGAACTATTCCTCGATTGCCCAACATTACGCCCCCGAGAATGAAGGTGCTGATACTGTGTTTATCTTTAAAATATGGTATAGTAGAAGTATATATTCTTTGTTCTGGAGGATACAATCGATGGAACACTTTCCTGCTGTGGGAGGGATCCCGGGTTTGATTGAAGTGGACTTTTTCCTTAGTGGCCAAGATTATTCCCTATCCCCCCTAGAGTCTGGAAGTATGAAAGTGTGTGAGAGTGAGAGACAGATCTAATGTATAAAACCCAATGAAATCCAATGATAACTGTACACTAGTTATCACCATTGCCGATATCACACATGTTCCAAAAGTAAAAGATTGCATATGATCATTACAGTTACGTGCAGCGAGTAAGTAAATGAAAAGGGTGGGGATACAGTAGGCTAAAGCGATAAAAATTGTGTCGGTTTGTGATGGCTTACAAAAGCCACGCCCTTTGCATGATCACAAGAAAAAGTATTTACCATTTACCTATGCTGCAGGTATGTGTGAAATGAAAGTGTCAAAACCTTTGAGTAACGTTTATTCTACAAATTCTATAAAGGTTTGCACTGATGTTTCTAAATGCCAAAGCTTTGCAATAATCCACGTGTAGCTAAGTTTTGCTTTACATTCTTTGTATTTATGTTTTAATCAAGTTAGTTAGCAGGGCATGCTAAGTAATTGTAGGTATAAAGAGGGAAAACACGTTAGGAACCAGCATACCGATATTGAGAAGATTTTCTCGGTCGTAGCCCAAGTGACTTTTACAAGAGGTTAACCTGGTAGCCTGGGTGTGCAGAATCTGTAATCGTTCTAGGATTATATAAAGGGTTTCTGTATTATGTGAAAATTATTATGGGGCAGAGCACTCGGCTTACGATCGAGGGAGTCGCGCGCTGATCCTCTTCACCCCATCTTGCACTCATCCGTGGCCTTGGCTCCGGCTGTAGCTCATCAGCTTTCTAGTTTCACATAAAAGGGTTATTCTGTCCTCTTCTGTGGTAATAGTTTGCTAAATATTTTATATTTTGCTTTTGTTAAGAGTACACATGAAAGTGCTGCTATAAGTTCGCCAGCAGTGTGATAAACGTCCGAAGTTAACTCGACACTGGAATCAAAGAATCCCGAAGTGGAAAGCTAAAAAGCAACCCAACTATATTATCTCTGTAGGTGACACGCCCTGAGGATTGTTATTAAATAATGGGACAAACAAGGCACAACTTTTAATATTTCATCCTCTATAGGTAAATATCTAAAAAATGACTCGACCATTCCGGCCGAGGATTCTGCCACCGCCAATAGATAAATATACGCAATGCATCCTTTTCAGTACTTGGAATATTTTGGGAAGCCAAGGAAGTCTAACTTTCTGCCGATACGTTTCATCAGGGAGATAGTCGCGACTGACCCAACTAAAGGCCTAAAAGGGGGCATTCACTATTTAAAAAAAAAATTAAAAAAAGAATACTAGATCATCGTACAATCATTTCATTAAAATTGGGAAGGTAAATGAAATTATTTGATTAGTCTTTCGGGCTTAGTAATTTAGCTGTTCAACGTCGAGTGAGCTAACTAGCGCTAGTGTATAATAATGACATGTAACACCCGGTATAGGTTTTGAAAACCGGTAATTTATCTTAGAGAGAACAGTGTTAATTACTGAACGATATGCACTAGAGAGGTAAGAGGAAGTTGTTTTCTGTATGTGCCAGGGAAGTTTACCCAAAATGCTTATAATTAGGATATTACGTCTCCGGTTACTCCAGCCACCCTATCGGTCAACGTCGTTTCAAACATTAGCAAGGTTAATGGATACAGCCTGACCGACACAATTGCACGTGATATTCCGATGGGGGCCAACGGCAGCAGGATTATGCAGGCTTAATGGGTGCCCGGGCGCGATTGGGGGGAAATTAGGTCACGTGATTGAGCACATAGTGGAGTCTCGTGACCTCTTCTACCAGTTAATTTTACATCCCCGAAAATAACACAGACGTTACATGTTTCACTGAACGCTTAAGGAACTGTTTGAAGCAAATGTGCCGCAACAAATGGAACTTTGTGGGAGAGAGTATAGGCGTGTAAAGCTTCCTCCAATCTCGGGAATTGCTGTTAAACTGGGAAAGACACTGCTTTCTACTTTAACGACGAGACGGTTCTAGATTACTGTTCGTGAGCACATCTGATAGCGTTTGCATGGAAGCACATCGGAACAGAGGGATATAAGCTTTCGAAGGGCAGAATTACAATACTAAAGTCGATATTTGAACCACGGATCTTCGGCTGTTCATACCGCTCCTCTAACCAACTGAACTACTATAGCAACATGCCGGTACAACATCAAATTTTCCAGCTACTCGCATTTTCCCGATAAACCCAGACGTTTGCAAACTATTATTAGGGAAATTATATTATTAGGCAGGCTTGAAAGTAACATATATGGAAACGTTAGTTTATGCTTTGTGATCAACAGAATTTTAATATGTTTGGAAACAAATAGCATGTGTTCAGTTTGATGGAACTTGAGGAAGTCCAAAAGTTTAAGACACATGAGGGGAAGTCGTATCATGCAGAAAATCGTGTCAAGAGGGGCAAACGCAAGACTTACTCACTGCACGTCACAGCAGTGGGCACAAACTTGCTCGTAGAACAGCACTTCTTGTCGCAATCGAAACTCCGTCACTAACTCACTCTCACGCGCGAACACGCTGGCTGATATGGCCGCTGGTTAGAGTGGAGAACGTTCTGGAGGCGGAGAAAGATAGTCTTCAGAAAAATTTCTCTTTATTTGACGATAGCGCTTTCGATGTTGTCACTGCTTTGCGTTGCCCTCCCGATAACCCTGGACCATGGCCTGAAATCAAATAGTTCAATAGGTGTAGTAATCGAATAATAATAATAATAATAATAATAATAATAATAATAATAATAATAATAATAATACTAATAATAATAATAATAATAATACTAATAATAATAATAATAATGATGATGATGATGATAATGATAAATATAAACACGGAAATAAATGTTGGTTGAAATTATATTCAGGATAATTAAAATAAAATACACTTTTAAAAGTTGAAGTTATTTTTGACTTGCAAGACCAATATTTTATTTTAAACTATTAAAACATTAATGTGAATATTGTGTATTCTTTCATGGATTATAAGTATTTTCTTCTAAACATAAACATTCATTAATAACTTTATTAAGCTGCATCACTGTAGGGATGAAGTGCAAAATCTGGAATTCTGTTCCTGTTAAGTGGGAATTGTATTATTGTAAATTCAAAATATACTTTTCATTCGTCATAAAAATATCTTAAACATGTCATTTTAATAAAAATTGTTACTAGCCATTTTCAAGAAAATCAAAATTTTCTATATAAAGGTAAGTTTAGGGTGGAGCAATTTCCTTTAAAATCTTCGCGTCGCATCCTTGAAAGACATTAAACTTAAAGACCAACTTTGGTTTTTAACCGCCTTTTCGTTTTTGAGTTATGCTGTCCACTGTCTGATAGACACACAGACACACGCGCACTGACCTTTTTCTAAAAATGCTCTTTTTGATTCAGGGGGGCCTCAAAACATATATTTCCGGTGAAATCTCGACGTTGAATTTTTGAGTGAAACACAATACTTCCTCTGCTTACTAGTAGAAAAGGTAAAACTAATAGAAACGATCGAGGATTTAAATTAATGGCCTAAAGAAGCTGTTTCAGGGAAGCGGATGAATAAATGAGTGAATGAATGAATGAAAAAATGAAATGGTAAGAAATTAAAAGCATACAAAACATTATTTGTTGTGCATAAAATATGGCTGTCATAAGCAAGATACGCATTCAGCACAAAAGTCTCCTCGTTTGGCCTGCGAAGTACCCTCAGCCATAGCAAGATACAAAGGATAGTAAATCAATTACTCTACATTTTCGCAAGTTCTTATATGACACTAACACGCACGTTTCAGTTTGCAGTGAAACACTGTGATCTTTTTCGTTTCTGTCATCTCCATCGTTGTTCCCATCTAACTTCCATCTAGACCAAGGGAATCTAATTTGCTTTGGGGATACAAAGTTTCTATGGACTGATTCAATTAACATCTGACAATGCTCCTCCTTTCTAGAGAACACAGTCATTTCACTTTGAAATAATCAAAAATAAGTTGCCAGAGATTATAAAATGATACACAAAAGAGAGCAGCTGAAGGCTTTCGTCGTGCAAAACCAGCCTTCATTATGCTGGAGGTGAACGAATAAAGCTGCAGTCAGTTGCATGGCAGTGCCGTTCAAGCGTATCATATGCCACTTGGATGCAAAGCGTGACAGGCCTTTGTTTCACTAGACGTCAGCTCTCTATCGACAGGAGAACATGAAGAATGGCGCACTAAAAGTCTGATAATCACGGCCTCTTAGAGAAGTTCACTGCACAATTGGAATCCCGCTTTTGTTTTAATTAAATTCTACCTACAGTTTAGCTAGAGTCAGAATGGTTAAGGCAAATGCATTACCGAGCGGGATGGCTGAGGCGGTAATGTCTGTGGCCCAGGAGGTCACGGGTTCGATTCCCGCGGCAACCCTTCTGACCTCTGTTTTATCGGTTTTCTTTTTCCCTGGGCCGTTCAGGCGAATACTAGGAAGGCTATTTACCTAATGTCCCCCGAATCACTCCCGCTTCGTCACGTGTACAGAGAGGGATCAGTGCAAGGTAACTGTACCTCCGCCTCTGTGACGATCAGATGACAGTATGGCATCCAGTGTATCTGATTTTATCTGTGAATAGATGACACACCATTCACTGTTGCCACCTATTTTCGTTTTTACTATTGATTTAGACCTACAGAGGAACTTTGAGTCATGGTATTAAATATCCAATCCGGTATTTACCTTGGTTATTAAGGGAAACCTTGAGTAAAAAACAAAACAGTCAGATTGGTCGCCTACGGGATTTGAACTCGGAATGTCCCTCCTGAGTCATCCCACTGGGTGAGCATACTACTGTCTCACTGTGAAATTAATTGTAAAGATTTCTCGTAAGCTCAAAAGGAATAATGGGCTGGGTGTCATTTAACTGCCTAGTTTTGTCCCGACACTCATTTATCTTCCTTGAACGATGGTCAACAAATTACTATCCATTGTTCGCAGCCCCATTTGTTGGTAGCGGCATATAGTGGAGTAATGAATATTAATTTTAATTAAAGCTTAGCTAGAGCGGCGCTGGAGGTATATTAGTTTCAAAAGCGCAGCATCGTTGCTAGGCTACCTTGATGACCTGTATACATACAACAGACAGCGAGGACCGGAGTTAATTTTCAAGTTGGGAGCCTACCCGAAAGGACCCATCTTGAGAGAAGTTAGCCATTCTATCCTCAAACTCCACGTGACAATGAAAAGGCTTTGTATTCACGAGAAATGTGTTGATTGTTTTCACGAATAATTGTGGAAGTGATGTTCTGTGCAGTGCATTTCCATGGTTGCGCTAAGGAAGACAATGTGTGGTGTATCAAAAGTAGCCCAAAAATGATGTAGATAGCCTGAAAATAATACTCAGATAACCTATGCGGACTTAGGGAAATTTTTGAGCTCATATTTTTTTTCTTCTTTTTTTAGACTTGCATGGTTAATGTACATGCTAAGCATGTTACGAGCCAATAGTTGGAGTAGAAAAATCTTAAAAAATTAAACAAGGTTTTCTGTAATTAATAATGATTAGTGCTGTTTAAAACTGGTTAAAAGCTGATCACTTCTGGAGTATTTCGGATTCCTAGTTTGGAAAACACCTGCATATATTGTGGGTAAAAAATCAAGTCAACGTCATACATAAACTGAAACGTTAGTTCCTCTACCGTTTTCCCCTAGACTACACGGCTCCACCCCTCCCCACCCCCTCACTAAAAAAAAAAGTGTTTTGATTGCCAATATATCGCTTCCTTATGCGATTGTGGAAGTTCAAAGGATGAGTTATTTGGGTATTTTCCAATTATTGCTCAAATAAGCCGTTTTGCATACAAATTATGTTAAATAACCGGATTCCAGCGTGTCAGTTGGAATAAATTAGTGAACAGGCGCAGAGCCTTGGTGTGTCTGTTAGGTGGAATGGCAGCAAGGTTGACAGTAAACAATATCTGCTCAGGTGCAGTGATGACTGCTCGGAAAGAAAACCACCCCTCCTCTTGTTACTTGTAGTAGCAACATACAGACACGTGGCAAAATCAGTTTTCGAGCTTGGCCTACTTTGAACTTTCTCTCGTCTTAGGTGTAAAGACGTGCATGGGGTAGCGGAAGCCGATTAGTAATTAAAAAATTGCCTGTTTAGTCATATTCCCTGGGCTGATAGTGCAGGTATGTCAATTATCCCCTTTTGCTTTTACGAAAAGTTAGACTTTATTGTTCGTCATTTTTTAATCTACCATCACGCGAAATCTTTTACAATAAACTTAAAATTGAATGCGTTAATCTTTACCTGTAACTTTTACTGCTAATGTTAGAAAAATTACGATTTGTCACATTCCTATTTATGACTACTTCACTCAGGAAGCTGTATAAAATGTATAACATGAAAAATGTAAATGAAACTATATTAAATAAGGTACTAAGTGTTATACTTGTATCTGAATAATTTTTATTATACATTCATGAAAACTGCCTGATGACAGTAAAATGATAATTATGGATACTCTTGCTACCCGCTTCCGATAGACAAGGAAGTACTGCGAAACGTAATGAAGGAGCGGAAGATAGATAAGCTATTATTTCGAATTCCCATGAGGTGATGGAGTAGCTCCTTCGCTCCTCCAAGAAACAAAAGCAACGTGGTCGTTATCTTATCCGCGATCTGCTCCAACGAAACCTGGTCGCTTTTATCTTCAGTGTTGCTGATCGAAGTTTTCGAAAGGGAGAGGAAATAGGAACCAGGTCTGCTTTAAAGTGAGACAGACCTTTGGCTCTAAGCTTGAGTAAGATTTTGGAAGATATGTAATCCAACATAAGAAATTACTTGGCAGTTTTATGTATGGCGTTTAGTTTCTTCATTTTGTGAGGAATTCTTGAAATGCGAGAAAGTTAGGTATCTTAGGTTATGATTATAACTTAATTTTGTTTTTTACTTTCTCTACTACGTATAGTAACTAAGGGAAGTATTGTATTCCACTCAAAAACTCAAGGTCGAGTTTTCACCGGAAATGTATGTTTTGAAACCCCCTGAATAAAAAAAGGGTTAGATAAAGGTCCGCACGAGCGAGTTGTTTCTTTGTTTGGAGTGTGTATAATCATGGAAGTTTCTTTTTTATAACAACGGGAATATTTAAACCATTTTTGTACGCCTCTCTTGCTTTGGAACTGTTATTTTCAATTTTGTTAGTTATTTAAACTTTTGAAACCACTTTTGTACATAATCAAGCACGAGTATATCACCATCTTTTATAAGCGGCATTATGTAGTGTAGTTAAGAGCGTTAGAGACGAGGAATTAAACAATTCAAAATAATGTTGTAATACTTTTATGCTGCTTTAATGTTTTACAAGATGCCCTCATACGACCAAAAACTCCTTTCGTCGATTATGGGCTATTGTGGGTAACAAAAACGACAGGCTACGATGCGAACTGCAGTGACGTAATTCTCCTAGTCCAGTCATAGAGTAAACAAAGAGAAAAAAAGGTGCATTAAACTGGAATGTGGAATTTAAAAGGTCAGAGATTTTTCGTGCCGAGGAAGTAGCCATTATGGAGGAAGGCGTAGAACTCGTAATGCTTGAAAGTAAATTAACCGAAAACTCGTGAGAACTTTAATCTCAAGTGCAGGTAATCCATTTTAAACAACATATATAGAGCCATGATTCATGACCCATTACGTAAGGAAGTATTTATATTAGGAGACTGGTATGTTTACAATCGTAGATGCACGCCCTTTGGGATCAGTTATTTACTTTAATCCAATGTTTTGTTGATTATTGTCTTAATTATATAAATTTGATTAACATTTATTAGCAATTATTTTTTAACCAGTTCTGTTTTAACATCAAAGTAGATCCACAACAGCGTTTAGTTGTTTATTTTATCACGAGAATTCTTATTACAGCTTTTGATTTATCTAGACCTAATCAAAAGTTAAGAGGAATTTACTTTACTACCTCGCGATTAAAAGAAGGTACCTGTATAAACAGTACATGAAATAAATGAAATGTTAATTAGCTTATGAAATTAATTAATCAGATTGCTTCCATTTACTGTCTCTCTTTCCTTTTGTGTAGTTTTGTAGATGTTTTATTTTGTTCAACCTTTGCATATGAAAAAACGATCAAATAAATTAACGGATGCTAGGGAAGTGATAAAAACAAAGAAATGCTAGGGAAGTGACACAAAAGTGGAATAAGCTGTCTTGACAAAAGCTAGTTATTTCGTGGCATCTTATTGGTCAAAATGTTTAATGTAGTGAGAGTGCGATAGTCATCCAAAACTTGAATATAGGTAAATGGGTAATTATGAACTACAAATGGCGTTCACAGAAAGACTTGTACAAGCAAAGAATGCAGAAAATAAACTCTCTCGTAGCAAAAAAGAAACCTTATAGTTGAATACATAGAAGCTGGCATAACGAACAGAGTAGAAGTTTTTAAATATTTGTGTGTTAGGCATATAAGTGGAGATATTTTCCTAATTGGCACCTTAGTATGTACTATCTACTTCGGTCTGTTGTTTTTTCCTCTTCGTGTGGCAGTTGGTGTTTATTTTGCAATTTATTCTCCTCAAAAGTTCAGAAACTAATTCAAATGAAGAGTATATCAGAATCACAGCCTATCCTTTCTATGATAAGCATTTCAGCTGGCACTTCTCTGAAGCTGGGCCTCTTTCCTTTCAGACCAAGACCACAAATCTTAGAAGTGGTCTGCCTTGTTATGATAGCTACCAAGAAGAGCGTTAGCCATTTATTTATAGGTGTAATTCAGTATCCTTTGCTCTTTGCCAGAGTATCACTCAGACTGCATTCTAAAGGCATTTCTAGAGTATATTACGGGGCTCTTCCTTCCTTCCTTCCTTCCTTCTTCCTTCCTTGGTGGAATTCTCTGGCTTCTTTCCATGCCTGGCGTTTCCTTCTTTCCGGCTGAAACGCAGGAGAAGTCTGGAGGGAGATTAAAGACTAAAGTATACGCAATAAATTATTCAAAGATATTCATCTTGTCTGCTCTAAAACACAACATGGTAGAAACACTATATACAGAGGAATATTTCCACAAAGTCTGTGATTCAGAAACAGCTGAGAGTGTGCGTGAAACTGTTACAGGAGAAAGTAAAATAGTCCTTTCTTGGGATTTCTGCAGTCTGTTCTTTATCTTTACATAAAGCTGAAATTTTAATATCAATTTTAACGGAAATGCACGTTTTGGGGCTTCTGAGAATTCCAAACAAATAAATATAATCACAAAAAGGGATACTTTTTTTTAGAAAAATCTGATTTGCTGCCTTTACCTGAATTTCTCTCATTTGTTGTACAAGCTATCCTTACAAATTGTTCTAGACCGGGTTGCCTCACGCGACTCCTGTGTATACGTGACTGTAAACAACCGAAGCGGCGGAAGCAAAAAGAGATTTCGGGAACGTTCTTGAAACTTCTAGCTGACTTTTTGCGGTGCGTGCGTGTTTGTTGAATCGAGAAAGATCCGTGTGATGCCATCCCCAATATATAAGGAGGCAGATAAAAATAGAGCAGCGAGTTTTATAGTTGATATATGGACATGAGTGTATCAGTGAGTGTGAGACAGCTGTGCGTGTGCGGTACGTCGCGTGCGTATTAAGAAGATTCAGTGCGCGTCGCGAATTATTGTAACGTCTTAATTAGGGTATGAGAGACAGAGGAACTGAAGAAAGACACTAAAAGGATTGAGCATGGCTATGAGAAGTAAAAACTGTAAATTGTGATCGCCGGACTGTAGATTGTGTTAACAACAGAAGAAAACTATTTTTGGTATAAACTTTGGAAGACAATAAAGTGATAGAGAACGTAACCGTACTGGACTTTTCTCTCTTTCTTATTTTTTTTTTTTTTTTGGGGGGGGGGGGCTCGAATGAGTCCATGTAGAGCTACGCAAAGTACTTAGAGATGTTTCTTAGTTCTTCATTGAGTCCATAATTCTTTCATTCTTGGACTGTGGACTTTCTGTCGCCTGCTTTATTATTATTATTATTATTATTATTATTATTATTATTATTATTATTATTATTATTATTATTATTATTATTATTATTATTATTATTATTATTATTATTATTATTATTGTTGTTGTTGTTGTTGTTGTTGTTGTTGTTGTTGTTGTTGTTGTTGTTGTTGTTGTTGTTGTTGTTATTATTATTATTATTATTATTATTATTATTATTATTATTATTATTATTATTATTATTATTATTATTATTATTATTATTATTATTATTATTATTATTATTATTATTATTATTATTATTATTATTATTAATGCTATAATTTGTACAAATACTTAAGCTGCTAACATCATTATCTTTATTTTGGAATTAACTTTTACGCACTCGTCTATCATACTGAGGTCTACTATGAATGATAGGACTAGAATTATTATAAATAAAATTAAAAATTAGTGCGTTGGTGCAGCAGTCTGCGGAGGGCCTGGGCTGCCAGCTACTCTGCCGACCTCACGCCGACTCAACGCATGCCAGAGTTCGGCGATCACTCAACTGATACGGGGAGATGACGTGTGCAACCACGTGCATATAAATTAAAATATTCCAATTTAAAATGTTGTATACAAAATTCACGCATTTGAAACATTTACATCACGAATGAAAAATATAATTAGTAAAATAATTTTAACTGAATTTGAGCTGTATGGAATACACAAAAGAGAAGCTTATTTTTAAAATAACCAGTTCATTCCCAGGAACATTTCACTATCAATTACATGTTTAAAATAATATGCAGTTATTTTAAAATTCTATCAACAGTATCCATAGCAGATTTTCATAGCACCATGTTCGCAGAAAGTAAACCAACAGAGACTGCAGCTTTTTCCCACACATCTAGGCCATAGAAAACTGGTAGCTCGCAAAAAAAATGCTATAAGCGTTATCATTATCTACATAACAAAGCGTTATTACTATTGTTATAGCACTCGACGGCCGTCCCTCGTCCCCACTGCGGCGCTGCTGTTGATATATGAACATACATCAAACATCTGAAATGTTATGATAAGCCTTTAGAAGCACACTGTTGTATGCCCGATAATTATACAGTGTACCAGATATTGTAATGCTGTTTACTTAATTGAAATTAATGAACAGCGCCGTTATTTACAAACGCAATAAACAATAAATTGTTTACGCAGAATATTTTAATCTTTCCAAACTATCGATAAAGTTTAAGCTGAGTGTTAACTGTGATAAATGAGGGTAATTATATATAATAATGACAAGACTGCAAGAGGTTCGCTAACTAGCCTGTGTTCATTATGGACGTGGTTGGGATGTTGCGGTGTTGTCAAATACCTTACACATGCAACACAACAGCATCGCCATTCGTAGCAAAGTGTGTAGAATTCGAATTAAAAATTCATAACTTTTTAATATAGTTCAAACACTACTTCAGTTTCTACATTTTCTGCTTGGTTCAAAATTCCATCGTGTCTTTTGGCATGAGGTGAAACTCTAAGCACTAATAATAGTAATTTCTCGTTTATAAGATTAAAATCCTTATCTTGTCAATGCAAAATTTACCAAATTCATGATCCTTTATCTCAAACAGTTAAGGATTAATGCCTAAAATACATGCAGAGTGTCTATTGCATGGGTTCTTAGTTCACTGATCTATTACCTAAGTTATTAAGCCAAATTGAAGCGTTTCTAAATTATTCGAATTGTTATTAAATTTTATCAGTAATTCCTTTTCTTAAAAGTAACTACCTATATATTAACTCAAAGAAGATACAGTGCAGAAATAATGCATTGCATGTAATTATCTTGAATAAAAGTTGAATTTACACTAAATGAACAAAGCCTATGAGACACACTATCAATGTTGCTTCACAGCCTAGATAATGTGAAGTCATTAGTCTAGCAGAAAACATTCGAACTCCATTCCGACACAACATTCGTCACCGCGTGACAGATTTCTTCTGCCCACTCTGCGTTACGTTTTCTGTGGCAATAATAATTTGCAATACAAATAAGAGAATAATTTTAAATCAACAGTTTGATAATAAAATCAAAAAGTGATTAATACATATGTACTAATCCAAATATTGCTAAATTTAGGGGTGTGAAAATTCTAACGGCCTGGGCCTTAAAAGTAGGCAATATAGGAGGATGGATTAAGTTGGTAGATGTGAATACGGGATAATTCATTTACCTACCAGTGGAAAAGCTATGAGATCGTACTATCTCCCAAAAAATATATGTCGGTAGTCGAACAAGAAGAGGGATGTATGTATTTTATCTTCGCTGGCGACTACTAGAATTCTATATTATGGTTTTATGGTGTAAGATTAGATCTGTTGCTTTTAGATTGAAATGTGTAATGCATAATAAAGGGATACTAACATTATAGCTTTGTTACGTGCAGCAGAAGCATGCCCTTTAGGGCTAGAGGGTAGCGATAATCACTCCCAACAGAAATGCTTTACGAAGGCACGTAACTTATAACACATAAACAAGAATGATACCAGCCCGCCTTGTAAAGTCTCTTTATATTCTGCAGAGGTCTGTCTCAACTCTCTAACTTATGCTTACGACCAGTTTTTTGCTCTCTCAAGCATGAAGACTGCGGTGGGGTTATGATTCGCTTTTATAAGCCCCTTGGACCATGTTATGTTAGGAATCTCAGCTGTAGAGATTTGGATTGCATTGAGTTTATTCTAAGATCTTCGATTCATCTTTGGTTTAGGTCAACCAATAGAAAAGTTCCGCTTTGAGAGGTGGGTTATATTTTATTTTCGTTGAAATGCTGTAAATAATTTCTAAGCCAAGGACAAGGATAACTAGTGTTATTCTTTTCATTATAAAGTAGCGGGTTTTGAAGCTTGCAATTTGTAGCAAGATAAAAGCCATTGTTTCACACTAAAATTTCCTATGTTAATTAATACGGGTCACATGGGCGTCGACAGTGTTCTTTTTTTTTTTTTTTTTTTTTTTTTTTTTTTTTTTTTTTTTTTTTTTTTTCCTTTTTGTTCAGAATAAATAGGTATTTATAGGTTCATATGTCTCGGCCGCCACAAATTAGCACTTTCACCGAATTTTAAATACACCTTTTCTTGGTGGTTATTTAATCTTGCTTCGAGAGATAAATAAAAATCTAAAATACTGTACCTTATTTATTAAACTGGAACGTGGCATTCTTGGTTTAATCCACACAGAAGAGAGTTTCAAAATTAAATTCCTCTAACAAACGCTGCTTGAATCGGGAATTGCCGCAGGTATACGATGTTGCATATTTTGGAGACTGTGTCAGTTCCTAATAAAGAGGTATATTAGTTAATTAAAGCATGAAGCGTTCTCTAATTGAACGTAATATAAGAATGTGTTCTGAAATACCTACTCAAAAGATTAAATGATTCACACGGGCAGTTATCACCAAGAATAGGAATTTCTAAGCATTGAAGCCAAGACGCAAGTGTTAATTTGAACTGTTAATGGGTAACGTCACAGATTATAACCTCTTCCATCGTTCGTACAATTGTTGGCGTTTGCAGACAGCATTCACGAGACCGTATTTATCTGCCCATCAGTGAAGTTTGAACGCTGTTGTGTACCATCTTTGTACAGCTTATGTTGTAGATAACTTGAAGTCAATTGCGTAAATATTGATTTGCCTAGTTGTTGTTTTGAGCTTAATACGAAAACAATTGAGATCCAGAGTTCAGTAACTTTATTGCAGTGAAACTTCTTTAAAGGGAGTTTGTTCCAAATAAAGAGATTTTAGAGGAAATTCACGGTTGGTAGCACGACCTGTTTATTTTACCAGTCGGCATGAAAGCTTTAAAGACCGAAACGTGCTCAAAGTTTATTTCACTGCTGTTCAAAGGAAAGACAGAACAAACATCATAAGAAGATAATGCAGCAGAATGTAGTCCATGTCTACAAGAATGTCTGGCGTAGAGCAAATCTCGAGTTCCAGATGAGACAGACATACAAATGTGCGAGACATGGCGAACATTTTGAGACATGTTTCTCTGGTCCTTAGTTTTGCAGGTTTGTGTAATTATGGAGAGTTTTAAAAGTGATTGTTGCTCATTGAGGAGGTACATAAGCATTGCGTGTACTGAAGAGGTCTTAGTCTCTCTCTCTCTCTCTCTCTCTCTCTCTCTCTCTCTCTCTCTCTCTCTCTGTGTCCTCCTCCTGATGGTTAACGTACGGTCTGAACCCGAAAATACTGGTGCATTCCCATAGATTATAGTAATGTTTTTTTTTCCTTCTTTTTCTTCCCCAAGGTTTTACATTTATCGACACATACTAGTTCCCAACCATCAAGTCTATGTGTGGCTTGAAACAAATCCATAAAAGTAAACATGAACCAACGAACGAAGTTTACTAGGTATATATGGAAGAGTTGGCACTAACCTTTCATAATATTGTCATAGCTCCACCTCTGATTTGAGAGTAAAAGGGTTATATTTTTATATCAGTTTATAGTGCTACATTGCTAAGACCAGCTAGTGAACGCTTTCGTGGAGAATATATGTGAGAACGTTTTAAGAGGGTTGAAAAATAAGGAAAGAGGCTGGAATGTATAGCCAAAATGGGAGTACTTTTCCATCTCTTGAGCTAATGAAGTATGTATTTGACGAACTGACTGCAGCAGCTATGTTGTGAATTATGAATGAGATACTCCAGTTTGAGCAGTTTGTTCAAAGACGGAAAAGACTTCTTCAGGCTGCCTTTAGCATCCGCAAATTTAGAACTGTTAAAACGACTCTGTGCATTCTGTGCTGTTGTGGTCAGCTGTAGAGTTTCTTGTTTGAAGATCTTACTTTCGCTGATGTTTTATTCTAGACGATTCTTTGTGCCTAATCTCTTCTAGTATATTGCAGTTAGTAGGAAACAAGTGACTAACATTACCTGATTAATTAGAAAGGCGCATTGCTTTGCAATCTGCTCAAATGGGTTATTCCCGGAAGGAAAAATAAATGTTGTAGTACAATAAACATTTTTAGTATATGTATGCCATTCTGGTGGTCTATCTGTTGGTTTGAAAGTTTCAAGATCTATCCTAAGCCTTAACAGGGGTATTTACTGAAGTTTTGCTTCTGTTAGCTTCTAAAGAAGCTCACTTGGCGGTATATCTTCCAGAAACAATTGGCCATTGAAATGTGGAACACTGCTGCAGTTGTCTCAGGAAATGTGCCAATTTCGAATTATTTTCTCCCCTCAGTTATTATGATGAATGTGTTAGTTGTATATATTGCCTTTGCCGATAATAGAAATACATATTTTCATTTTCACATGTCGGAAGAGGATCAGGGAGTGAATCTATCATTACAAAGAAAAAAAAAAATGAAATTACAAAGCAGGGTTTCTCTGCTGATGCTGCAGCGTTTTTGTCTTCATGCATACAATAAAGTGCCAATACTGCTATCTGCTATTGTTACGTTTCCCTCGCTGCTGCTGGCGTTATCTTGTTGAGTTCTTGAACACTTCAACATGTCGGTGATCGAAGCGAATGATTGTGCTCCCATGATCTGACGTTTTCCCCAAGTTCCGTTTCCCACGGATAATTTTAATGGCGATGGTGCGAGAAATGGTCTGCTCTCCGAGGGGCAAATTGCGGGAGATCAAGCCTCTCTCTAATGCCTGGATTGCCTCTTCCCGTCTTTTTTTTTTTTTTTTTTTTTTTTTTTTTTTTTTGGGGGGGGGGGGTAGGGGGAGGTAGCGAGGGCTCGATTGCGTATTGGGCTTTGCAGTTTTAACCACCGGCATGCTCTCCTACAGGCATCACTTCACACATGTTTCTGTTATGACCAAATTGTGTGGCCGTTTTCAGAGCTGAACAACTCCTCTGGGATGTTAGCGTAGGATGCGACATAGGTCCAAAGAATATATGCGTGGTCCAATTAAATTTTGGTTCTGGAGATCTAGATTTTACTGATGCTTTTTAATGTTCTGTTTTAGTCGTATTTGTTGATTATTTACCTGTAAAGAATTTCGTTTTTACTACCTTACTACTTTTCAACAAGACGTTTTCCTTTCTAATCCTTTAGCGTTCAACAGAGTGACTTGAAATTAGAAATGGTTCAACATTGACAAATGACGTACTATTGCGGACGAGTCATTTACAGATAGTTTATGCTCACTGATCTCGTTGATAGTTGAGATACGAACTAGAATAATCATCACCGCAGCCTTCTCTTTCACCACGTGTTGGTGTTAGACTAAGTTACCATTTATTTCCTCTTATACAATTGTAAAAGAACGAACGAATGTAACAATCACGTTACTGCGTTTACTTTAAGTTAAAAACTAACTTCAAAACAAATTATAATCGCTGTTCCAGATGGCCTTAGCCATACATATTAACAGGCTCCTTCCTGTGGATACTTTTTCTATTTCTAACAGTTTCATTGATTCTTTGTCTAAATGGTTTTCTACCTCATCGCACTCATGTTTAGAGGTTTTACAGGATAACTAGTGCATGAGATTTTATAGAAACAGCTGCCACTATAAGGTTGTACATTTGGATCGCTCACCAAATGCTTTGAAAACACGTACTTCCGGTGAAATACCGGTATTGAATTTTTGGACGAATACAGTGCTTCCTGTATAAAGTATGTAATGTGTAGAGGAAGCAGAAAACACAGCAACTGTTTTTAAGCCAAAGCTTTGGATATGACTGCTTTGAGCAATTAATTATTATTTATAATATTATAGGTTTTAAAAACATGATGAGGTTGCAATTTATGCCTTAAACACATATTGACTTGTTTACTTATCGAGAATCCTGATTGAAGCACGCAAAGGTGTTGTTTTTGTGTATTTTCTTTTGGAGAAGTTAATTCATGGTTGACGTTTTCATAACAAAAAAGGCAACTTTGCCTACGGGGGCGTAAAACAAGCCAGAAGCCAGTGTAATTTCTGCTGTTGAATAATTCACAGTTGCTAATTAAACCGAAGCATTGATCAGAACCTTTAATGCAATAAATCCACCGCTTTGAGGTTAAGTCGCGTGCATAAAGCCATCAGCAGTCATTGGTTTTATCGAACCAACCTGGGTCCTGGCTTTGTTCCGCTCTCTTATCTACACGCCGCATATAGGATAGCAGAGAAACTAACGTTACACGGTAAATATCTGGCTTTAGCACCTGCCAACTATCAACATCTCGTTTGTAAACATAGCACTAATTATGGTTGTGTTTTTAGATGGTGTGTCCATGACGAAACGTACATTAGTTTGATCTCCCAGAAGAGATTATAGCTGCGCAATGAAATGTGCAATGGCGTTGTGAGAACCCATTTTGTCACATGGTGCCGCGCTCTGGGACTATAAACTATTGGTTTTGAATAAGGTTATTCCAGCAAGGCTGTTCAATGGGGAAGAAGAAACTTCATTAGAGGAAATAGAGGATGAGATGCTTTTGAATTCTCTATGTAACCAGACAGAAAGTGTCTCACATCCACAGCCTTACCCAATTGAAATCGCTTCTTTCTTCTACTTGTGTAATTTACGTTTGTAAACTACCTACAATTTTATTTAGACAACAGAAATACATTAGTAATAATATATTTGCTTGAAACATACAAAAAAGTTATACATAAAAGCATTAAAATTTTAAGACACTTTTAACGTCGAACTAAGAGTTTTGCTAATGTATTCTTTTAATATGTATTTTGACCGACCAGCTAAAAAGCTGCAGACAATTTATAATCATTAAACAATAGATAACATTGAAGTGAGTCATATGACTCTACAAACGTATGTACATTATTGTGTTTCTACAAAGAAGATTTTCGTAATGTACATTGTAAAACATGGAAGTTTGAGTACTCACCATATTTACTCAGTTCTATTCTTATTTTCTGTGCTAAGCTAAAATCTTTACCCCACTGGGATTTAAGGCGCTTATTCAGGATTAGTATGTAAACTCCATTGAAGTCTTACTTATCTACTGCTAAAGAGCTCGTGAATAATGAATCATTTCCAAAAATTGGAATTACAGGATTATTCTATGGCTTCGTATCAAGCTTTTAGAAATGGTTATACATTTGGAACATACTTCGTTAATAATCTGTTAGAAGAACTCATTTATTGGAAACAGAACATGGTATGTGAGGTGCCGTTGACTACCAAAGGCAACTGGTAATGAACATGCCGATTGATACTGCATGGTTATTTAATATGTATTAGTGCACAACGTTTTGAATTAATAATACTTCTTGAACGCATGTCTTTCACTGGGAAAATTACTGAAAAGCTTAGTCATTCCATTCATTGATTGCAAAGGTAACTATGTACGTTTTTTCTCACGCGATGCTTATTCAACTAATTCTAATTTGATGGTGACGAAACAAAGGTATTCCTGGGTGATTCTCTCAGATGATCTGAAGTCTCCTTAATCGCTTTTAGACGAGGTTGGACTGGGATAGGGAGTTCAGCTCATTGTGTGTCATGTTTATCTCCGTTCAATTGGGGTTATTTAAAAATTCCAGCTGTGACGTGTAAGTTTGGTTTTCTTTTCAAACGCATTTATTATATTGCATGTATCTATCTTGAGGGAAGGAAAAATGCTTCAATGATTAGTGCTTAAAATGAAGGGAGTGATGTGTTCATTAAAATGCAACGCGTCTCCTGTTTCATAATTTTATATCTCCCAACTATCGATGATAGAACGATACAGTAAGTAGCAATATCTGGAAGTTATGATACGCTTTATTTCATTTTCAAAAGTTAAAAAAAAAGTCAAATATATGACAACCTAAGATAATTTATATCTATGTTACCGCAAATCAAAATTTTAATTTTATCTTTGAACAAATTTATAAAAAATAAAAGTATCGATAAAAGAAGAATACAGAGAGCTGAAATGAAATTCCTCAGACCTGCAGCACTATGCACGAGACTGGATAAAAAACCAAACAATGAAATAAGACAAAAGTTAAAAACAGTAAAATTAAACAAAGCAATAGCAGAATATAGAATCAATTGGAAACAACACTTGGAAAGAATGTCAGCATACAGGATACCCCGTGGATACAGACCCCAAAGATATATAAACTCAGGACGTCCGAAGAAAAGATGGACACAAGATTTTGGGGCCGGAACAGGCTAAAACGGCCTAACTGTGAAGCAGAAGAAGTAAATAATCGATTTTTGAACCCTTGGTTACATCACGCATTTAATAATAATATCCTTCTAATATTCCGTTTGGCCACATTGGTATGCACCACGATTATGATGCGATATTGCAGCTCGTGTAGATTTTTGGTCTAAGTAAGATCTGAGTGCCGCCATAGGGATAACCTTGCATGAGATGCATCATCTAGAACATAGACGTCGACAACGGGACTCTCTCAGCCACTTCTCCTCAGAAGAGCATTTCCATTTATTTGGTATGGGCTGCTGGATAGTGGCATATGGTGTTTAGGGAAGACACGAAGTTTCGCCAGTTTTGCTCCAGGTTCCATGTGACCAAAGGTACACGCGCCAGCACTTAAATGAAACGAAGCTTAAAGATACACATATGGCCGGTTCTGTGTGTTACATGATCAGCGTCTGATTTCCATTCTTGGAGAATGCTATCGGAACTCGCTCATAAATGAGCCAGCTTCGCCTTACAGGCAACCAAGTTTAATAAGCTGGCAACAATACAGCAGTGCCAGGAAATAATTCCTCAACATGCTGAGTACCAAAGACGATACTAAACAATATATGTATTACTCCACCTAGTGGTTTTTTTCCCCTTCTTTTTATAGGTACGGTTCTATGAAACCGGAGAAGTCATTCTTAGTCGTTCTGTTTTAAACGACACAGCTTTTCTGCAGCATTAATCATACGATACATTCACAAACACACGTTCACATATAAAACATGTTCATAACGATTCGTTCTTTTGTGCTAAAACTGAGAAAACAGCCATAAAACACTGTGCAATATAGTGAGAACTGCTTGCAGTCTAATATAGAACAAAGTTACACGTCTTTTATGGAGTTTGAATGTGCAGAATCGTAAGAGATTCGGCTACTCTAGGACGGCCCAAGGAAGTTCAACAATTCGACATGCTATAAAACATTGTACCCATTTTCATACTGCTTCAAAGTTTTATTTCCCTATGGAATTAGTGGCACTTTGGAAATATCCCGAACAATTTCTGTGGAATATGTGCTTCACAGTTCCCCAGTGGCATATAAAACTCTTGACAAGTTTTTTTATATCCTAATCCCCGTCCTCCTTTCGCCTTTTGGCTTTTAATTCAAGATTCACAGGAACAAAATGGGGCTATGGTTCGTCACTTTCAATTTTAGGGCAGTAACGCGTTGTTTCTGCTGTAGATATTCTGAAACTCAACACGAAGAAGCTCTCGGAGATTATTCAATTCTTCAGTCAACCACAAGTATAGGTTAAGAGCGTTACGAATAAATGTGAGATGGATGGAGAGAAAAGGGGGAAGCATCGTGTTTGGCAATATTTTTAGGAACGGAAAAACCACGACCTAATATAAAAACCGCAGTATATAAAAAATCAGCAAAATCCATATCAAAGGTATCTTGGTGTTACGGTTATGCATCAATAGAAAATATACGAAACACCCAGGGTTAAATTACGGCTTTTATTTTAATACTTCAAGTGTCAATAATCTCTAGCTTTTTGATTCGTTTGAACATTTAAGGTTTCAAAATACGCTAAAAGCTTGTTATTTATTTCAATAGAACGTCACGCCATATCTAACGATTTCAAGAACCCCATTTGAAATGCACAGGGCCGAATTAAACGTTTCAAAGATTTCAGAGAGGTGTTGAAACAGAAAATAATTTTGTTAAGTCAAAGAAATCGAGCACTAACCTGGAGTTTTTTCTGCGCTTTATTATGAGAACGTGAGTACTAGTTACATTTTTAACGTGCTAGAATATTCCAGAACCCAAGGGCTTGTCATATTAGACCAGGCGGCATGGTGTACAATAAAACGCTCGCCTTCCTTTGTTCTTTATCCGTTCTCTTAAACTGTCGAATGCAGTTTGATAGGCTGACACCATTGTCAGTACTATGCAGTGACAGACTAGCTGTGCAAAGAGGTTTTGGTTTTTCACAAAGATTATATAGAACCTCACCCTGTCCTTACAGTCATGTGCATATTTAGGTGCAACACTGGTGCATGGTGCGCGACTTGGACCCATTGTTAAACTATCTCTGCACTAACGTAAACCAGCTCCACTGTTCGCTGTCACTTCAGTTTGTTTTTACATTCACCTCAGTTTCTTCGTGTCGAAGAGTGTCCTAACACATAGCTTCTTCTAGACGACTCACTCGTTGGAGAGGGATATCGTCACGAATCCTTAGCAGTTACAGCACTCACAGCATGTCGCTACACTTTCCACCAACTCGCTCGGAGAACAGCACCAGAAACGCTCTCACTAATTCGCTCGTTCTCTTCGGGAGAGTAACTCCTTCGTCAGACGGACTCAACATACCAGAGCGTTCAGTTATACAGCCTTTGGAAGGTTCTACACAGTTCCAGAACGTTCGAGACGGCGGAACATCCAAAAGATGTTGATCGTTTTCACACTTGGCGAGCGTGCGACATCCTATTTACTGTTCCGACTGCCCGGTGTTGAACTTCTTGATAACCGTGGGCCATAGCCGTTGCGACACAATAAAATCTAGCTTCAGTGCTACGTTTATTACATGTTGAGATGATAATGTCGTAGAGGGAACTGCGAGTTTTATAGTGAAGATACATCGGAGACAAGAATATACTTCTCTCCCATAAAATTCCTACTTTCCGAGGAAAAATAATTATAACGATTTTGTTATAACGACTGACTTAGGTCTGTCTTCGGTTGAATGATCACCTGCCTGGTGCGAGATAATCAATATTGTCCCGCACCCATGTTACAAGTATTTGTGTCAAAGACCGCTCTAAAGTTGACACAATCGAGATTGCATGTAGCGGAAAGAAAATCTGCTGCATTACATTCGGTTGTTTCTCCATAGTGATGGGTGACTTTAAGAAAGAAAATAAGAGAGGGAGGGAACCTTAAGATATACAAATTGCAAAGTTTTGTATGTTCTCTCGTATACTTTTGAAATACAGACTTGTGCAAGCAGTTAGATGTTATTTTCCTTGTCAACCTGGGGCCTTAAGAGACAAAACTGGTGCATGGGCATTTTTATTTTGGATCTACTTTCACTAAAAAGAAGATAAACTAACGTGTAACGCGACCAGGTTATATTTAGTAATATTCATCTGTTAGGTTGCATTAGTACGGCTAACTGTTCGTAAAATATGACCATGTTAAAGCTATGACCATAGTTGGTGTTATTGACTCCATTCTGTTACCACAGAAGCTCTTGTTTTTGAACTCGTTCCAGAGAAGTCAACCGGTAGGTATTATCACAAGATTCTGTATTAAATTAATGTATCATTGTACGCCATTGTATTGCTCGTGTGTGCGTGGTTTTGTCATGAATTTTTAGAGCATTATATGTAGTTATTGCTATTTTTGTGTTTGCAACACAGTAGTGCATTAAAAATAATGTTTGTGTGTGTGTGTGTGTGTGTGTGTGTGTGTGTGTGTGTGTGTGTGTGTGTGTTATCGTTTGAGCGCATATTATTTAACCCTCTGATATTTGAGGTTAGAAATAATGCTTTTATTATGCAGGTTGGCAGTACTGCCTTTGGTATAATGTCCTCTGCAGTTTAGTGCAATGTGGGCCATATAGAATTCTTTGGGACTACGGATAAGCTGTTTTCCGTATACAAATGTCTGGAATCGCTTTGTTCTGCCGGGTTCATAGTCGTCTTTGTTATGACCGCTGCATTGTGGCCGGGCCGTGTAATTACAATCAGTGGTGTAGGTAGCTAACCCCGAGCTTCTGTTTGAGCGGTGGCTGCCAGGCGGCATCACACCAATAAGAGTGATGTGATTCCAAGTGCAAACTGAAAAGGAAATGGTTACACATTTTGAATTGAAATAAAATTGATTGCACTCATTACGATACAGGTCAACCATAGAACTAGACGCCACCTTGTTCCTTCCCACCTTCCCTTCGGCACATATGCTGCTTCAAGGACAGAACCAAGCAAGCTGGCAGCTCTATTGTGCATCATAGATGTATCGATTGTTGGCCGCTGAAGCAACAAGTAGTGTTCGAGTTACCGCAATTGTTTATATTTACCTAATAGTTCATTGACGTATGGTTTCTTTTAAAACATGTTCCATTTAACATTACTTCATTGGTAAACTTGATCCCTGATCTATTTGCTATGAAACCTCAGCTGTATACAGTTTGCCTGAAACTTGGAATATTTGAGTTTGCATAGTATTGTGGCGCAGTAATGCGCTGGTCTGAAACATCATCTCCTTTGTTCGTGGCTGGAGTCTGATGGATATTAAGCGCAACTTCGATCGCATCCGTGCATTGTCTCCCGCAGGCCTTGTTGTATCTGCTGCTACTGACGGAACAATACCAGTTTTTTCTATAGATCTGCTTACCTACTGCACGCATGTTTTGCATGACATGGACATATGTATGGGACACATGTTCTCTCTCACTCTAACCTTTAAATAATCGTACAGTCAATCACAAATAATATATTACTTTACCAATGACGTTATGTTTTAAACTTCCGCTGATTGAGCAGTGTGAGGTTGTGAAGCAATTGTTGACTGTGCCATATGCTTGTTAATACCTTAATTATTTTAATTTACTCCAAATTTTTTCATATTATATTTCCGTGCTTTAGTTGTACTATTTCGTGGGCATACTATTTTATTTCACTTTGCTGTGATTAGTTCATTGCAATTCTTTGAGTAGACAAATAGTTGCAGATAATTAAAAGCTTTATAATCTAGAGGGCATTAAGATGTCATTTTTATCTTATTAAATAGTCCTTGCGCCGTGGCATAGTAGCTTAAAACTATGTGGATTTGAGTGCAACCACTCACTGTCGATATGTATGTATTGGAGGAGATACGATAGATAAGTGATTGCCATTTCTGCCTTGGGTATGTAGGCGTGAGGTCGGCAACCGAGTTGCTAGGCCAAGGCCCACAAGCGCTACCGCGCCACATATACAGCTTCATGCTTTAATGATTACTCAGATATCTTTTGTGACAAAAATGTAAAGTTTTACAAGAATAAAATTCGTGCCAATGAATTTTTACTAAAAGGAAAACGAGGCAAATGAAATATACTATTTGGAAAACATATAAAGAGTAGCATCAAGGCACAACAACCCAACCGGGCCAAGGCCTACCGCCCAACCGCTGCATCATCCACCTTTGCCTACCACAAGCGTCATGAGGGGGCTGCAGTACTAGGGGGGGGGGGGCGAGGTCAGCAGCCTCATCCCTCCCGGCCAGTTATGCGGTCTTGTCAACCAGAAACCGCTACTTTGGAAAACTTATACCTAACCTAAATATGCATTCATTTGCACAAAATCTGAAGTCCTCCTTTGAATGAGGCTGTGATTACAATTTCTCTCGGAACTTTTTTTTTTGGGGGGGGGGGCGAAAATAAATATGTCACCGTGACAGTATGTGGCGATGTTATCTATGGGGTTCGTTGTTAAACTACTTTGACTAAAAAAGCAGCGGAAATTTCCTTCAGTGGAAGTAGGAAGAAGCGCTTTTCCTTCTTCGTCCTTTTTTGTGGGAAATTTCCTAAGTATTCTCTATGGTTCATAACTTGTCCTTCTCTCTGAAGTTGCCGAATATTGAAATATTCAAATGTTTTATCAATGTTTTTATGGTGTTCCGAAAGGAGTTCATTATTCATTGCTGAAAGAGATTTTAAAAGACTCTATGCAAATACCAAATGCAGAGAGAAATGGAGTAAGAAGCAGATGCCTTATAGTTGTAGCATCAGCTAGTATAAGGTGCTTAAACACGCCGCTTTACAGAGGTTTCTCTAGTCTGAAAGTTTGCTTTTATATCTTGAGATTAAAGTCCATTTGATGCTTGTTGTAGGTATGCTAACGGAAGCCATACATCTTTTATTCGACGTAGTACTTCCTCCTTTCTTGTTAGGCATAGGGAAAGTTACGGAGATTGGACGTCGTTTCACATAATATGCTGTGTGATTTGCGAGCGAAAGTTTTCTCATGACTCCTGAGGTATGCAAAGGGGACGTCTTGACTCTCCCATGGCAACCAGTTGCAAACCGGCGCGCGATATCGATTCTCCTTCTGCACCTCATCTAGGGAGACTTGTCGTTGCCTACCTTAGGCAGCCTTCAGCGCTTTCGTGCTCAAGAAACTCTGTAGAGATTACATACAAATAATTAATAGGAAAGGTGTCATTCAACAAGGTAACCATGCTTCGTGTTGCATTAAATCGTCACCCTAAAATTCCAATTCTAGCTTTCTTCGTACTGTCAATCATGTCTAAAACATCCTCTTGTGTCCCATTTCAAACCAAGTAGTTTTAATGTCAAGAACATGTATGAGTAAACATTGAATTAAGAACAGATTGTTTCTAATCACTGTTTACCTTAAGCCTCCTGTGAGTAAATTGTCGTCGCAAGAAGGTGATTTCAGCTAGACGGCCACTTGAGCCATTTTAGTCACAGTAACCTATGTTCCAACAGTACACCTATTTGTGCTCATTATTAAGAGCCTAGAACTTTCTTTAATCCAGTGTAACTTTTTTTTTTTTTTTTTTTTCGTTGAGGTGCATGTTTCCCTATAATTGCCAACATCCATATGTCAAGTGTTGGAGATATACTTTATGTGCTAGAAAAAGCCTACTATTCTTATTCGTCGTTGCAGTATGAGCCACCATGTGTTATCTGCGTGTTATTAGTTTTTAATTTTTCTGCAGCGCGTCGTATTATTGGTTCTTTTTGCCCTACTTTGAATGGACTAAGGGTTTGACGTCTTTCGGCCATACATTTCGTAGTTGCAGACAGTATTTTAGCCTGAATATTATTTGGTTTTATATTTTAAAAATAAAAGAGTGGTACCTTATATGTTTACTTCTATGGTTTTGTCTGGAGTTTAGTGACCTTCGCAGTTGTGCCCTTAAAACCCTACCAACACCACCACCACCAACAACAACAGGAGTGAATGTCGCGAAAATAGACTGTTAGGGGTGTAAGTGCAGGTATATTTTGATAATAGATACCTATTGGATGTGTTGGTTGTGTTTTCTCTTCGTCCAACAGTTTTCCCGCAAACCAATCCCAAAGTTTACTACCGGATGCGTTTTGCACTGCGCTTCAAAATGAACAACACCAGTCCTGTGTACTATCTGCTTCACCTCACACATACTGGCCTAGGTAGTGTGAGATCACTGGCTTTATAGAAAGCATTGGGAATCAGTTCCGGTACAACATTCATATCACGAGACCGTTATGCCTTGTCATGGCTTGTGTGTTTACTCAAGAGGTACTAATCAACCTGAAAACATGCTACTCGTAAGTAAAATGACAAATCCGCAAATGAAGCAAATATTGATGTAATATTGTTCATCGCACTGTCCTCAATTAACAGTAAAAATATCTGCAATATTCCCCTAACATTCTGTAAAGGTAACGCAAGATTTTGCCATTCACCAAAAGCCAACTGTGACATTTCTCCCCCATTTTAGTGCTCAGTGGTTACTTTTGGTAACATTCTGTTTGTACATTTGTCGTCAATATCAGCAACTACTCCTAAAACATACACATGGTAAACATATAGCCGTAGTTGGCGTTAATTACAATACTTATGTTGAAGCTACACACATTGTCTTCCAAGGCATCATCTGTTGGTTTTAAAGCAAATTATCCTTGGTTTGGTTAGAGATCCTTGTTCTACGTGTGGGTTTATTTGGAATTATTTTTCTGCTTGTATTAAAGTTATGGCTTAGAAACTGCTATGAAATCGCCTCTTTTTGTCCGTCAGTGGATACTGACTGTCTGGTTGTGTTTGTACAGGTAACAAGCAAGAGCTGATTCATCCTCTTACTGAAAGAGTGGAGTGGGGAGTAGCCGCTAATTACGTAAGCGTCTCCACAGACAAGACTGAACAGAACCTATTTTTGGTTATGTGATTTGACACATTCCAACACTCAACAACGTTTAATTTCCCTTCTGTCAGGTTTTGAAACGTGTTTTTTACCATGTGCTGTAATAGTTGAAGTATGCAGTACTCAGTCTTTGCCACTGTGTGTTACACTTTTTTCCCTTCGTTTGACGAGACAACCGCTTCCAGGTAACAATGATACGATTATGAATTTATATCTTTAGTTTTTGCCCGTGTGCTCCATTTCAAGTTCTTCTCCCCATCTAGATGAGATTGTAATTTGGCTTAAGCTCTCTTTTGCGAACTGTTGAGGTGATATCTCATACACCCCTTTTTTGCATTCAGTCCAGTGGTTCCAATCTCTTTGGTGGCGGCGATGCGAAAAAGCCGCTCTTCATTGTATGCTCACTTAATACGCTTCTCGCTTTTTAGACGCCTCTATGTACGCGCTTCACTAACTTCCTCATTTGTTTCTAGTTTATTTACACTTCAAGCTGCACATTTCTAATACAGTTTTAACGAGTTACGGGATAACACCTGGATTTCCACAATGCTTAAATCATGTTTACTTTCTCTGCCGCGTTCATAGTAATATTGCATTCCACCCAATCAATGTCACTGGAAATTACTCGTCTTGAGGTCCCTGAACCCAAAAAACAGTTGTAGTAAAAGGTTCGTGTGTGCATCCGCGTGTTTGTGAACAGCGTACCTCAAAAACGAGTTTCTTTAAACTATCCTTTACATGGAACATTTAAAAAAAAAAAAAAATACTTTCTCTAAAACGACTAATAATTTGAATTAAAATATAATATGTTAAGGCATTTTTGTGATAAATAAATATGCATCTTCAATTTCTGGGAATATCATCTGAAGGCTTCTTCATTCTAAATTACTTTTACATAACTTCTAAACGGTAAGAGGCAGATAAAGTCTTACCTGCACAAAAGTTTAGAACTCTTAAAGCATACAGTTTGTCATTTTTTTCCCTGGACATAACCATTTCCGGAATATTCCTTGTTATTGGTAGGAATTTTAAAATACTGGTACCTACTTTTTTTCTCAAATAGAAAGTTATTAGGTTTTTTATGTCCTGGCTATGGAAAGAGAATTTGAATATCAAAGCCATCACATAGTGACCAGCACTTAAAAGATTTGACTAACGCTTAAGCCGATGGGTAAAAGAATAAAGTTTTGTATGAAGAATTTATTGAAGAATAGGTAGAGAAAGATATATAGATATTTTTACCCGCATTTTATATTAGTGCCACAGCAAATTAGTTTTAATTGTAACAATGCGGTTATGTTCACATTATAGAGAAATCGATGATAGCAATAATAATGATAATGGTGATAATGATATAGATTTTCTGTTGTTAAACTGAAAAGATGTTCACAAGTATCTCTAGTTTTCCATTATAGATTTTCGTCATTGCAGAGCAAATTTAATTTGTCTCTTGTTCTTCTTCAAGCTATTCTTTTCTTTTTGTTAGTCCGTCAATGCTTCGTTTTCTAATAGCTATAGATATACATAGGTAATGAAACGGAGGGTAACACTTCGCACATTGTGACTACCATGTCCAGGAGGAAGGGATGAGGTAAAGGAATCACAGGAAGCTTCAAGCCACAGACAGAAAGGTTATAGTGACCTGGGGAGCTCCTAACAGTTCCAGGCTCGAACATTTTCCTCGCACTGCTGGAGTTACCTAGAGTGCAAGTAACTTTCTATTGCCCACGGGGAGTGTTCTGTTCATACCATCTGTTTGCGGATAAAGGGGTGATTATGAAAGGAGATGGGGTACCACCCCGGCATTCTCCTACCGAAAACCACGAACACCAAAAATCAGAATGGGCGGTCGACGGGGGTTTAACCCAGAACCTCTCAAGTGCGCTTCTTAACTTATATAATTAAAACAAATTGCCATTTTAATTGTATGCAACAGACATCTTTTTCGGTAGTGAATGTAATTGCATATGGCATTAATATAAAGCAAAAACTTTTGATTTAATTAACTTTTATTTGTTTCAAAGGCAGTAGCAATGTATTTAATTAGAGTTGTGCATTTTCATGAGGTTAAAGAATAATTATTTAACTTATTCTATTATATATAATTTGTAATGCATATTTAAATGTTTGTGCACAGGACTGATTGTGAGTTATTTTTCCCGGAACATTTTCACTGATATTGTATATAAAATGTGTATGATTATGTCCGAACAAAACTTGACAGCATAGATTTCTTTATCATAATGTGTAAAAGTAGTTCTGACCCGAAAAGTATGTAAAACCAAAGCCGATATGCATTAACAAAGTACATTCTATTGCCTAAATACACCGGTATGAGGTGAATCATAAAACCACTCGTTACCAATCTTATGCGAAAGGGGGCAGAGCGGCTTAGCCTCCACCTACTTTTTGCCAAACTATGACGCATTCATGTGAGTGAAACACAAACCTCTCTAATGCTTGGTTACGAGAATGAGTGAAGCGGAAATGCTTCATGCACAATATTGCACTAGCCGAGGAAATAAAGCTAATAATACAGTCACAATAGCAATCTAATAAGACGATGCAGCTACAGCTAAAAGATCACGTGCTTCTCCTCGTAAAAATAACTTTAAAAGATTTAATGTGTTTCTGGCGGTATTGTTTATTGATGTCTTCGGGCATTATTGAAGATATCGGTTTTGGGATCTGTACTCTAATTCTGAGAAAAATAAGGCACATTTTGCATTATATTTCTTTACTCTTTTTCTTTTGCACAATATATTCAGATTTCATTCATTAAGAACATATCTACAGATGTCCACAAACGTGGTTGCATGATTGGAATAGATGATGCAAGCATGTAAACATGGCTGGCAGGCTTATTCACAATGAAACAAGTAGTACTTGTTTAAAATGCATAAAAAAACACCTTTACCTAAATGCGTCATGATGGAATCCATACTAAAAAGTAGAGACAAAGTCATAAGCATAGTTGTTTTTAGAGGACAGAAATTACTCGTATATTCCATAGCAGACTAAGGGAAACAAATGAACACAGATCACATGCACGAAAGAGGACATTTCTCCAAACGATATATCCGTCGTTAGCAGTAAATGGCTTAACCAAATCATACTTTCTGCTTAGACACTTCGCTAAACCTGTTGAAAAAGGCTTCTAGAGCATGATAGCAGCTCTATCACACTCTAGAGCTGTCTAGAGCTGATGCCAACTATGTGTGACATATTAGAATTCATTTTGCTGGAAGCACAACAACGCCTGATTTGTGTATTTAAGATTAATGTCTTAGTTACGAATATACTTCTACATGACAGTAGAAAGACAGCCCTGGTCGTATGCTTGCTTGCAAGTAAATGCGCTTCATAAGATACCTGTTGCATGCGAACATTTTCCCTTGTTCCCCGCAGCATCGAATACCTGTACTTCTGAACCACAGCAGTTTGCAGCATCTGCAGTCATTTGCCTGGCAGATGTTCTTCGATATAACTATGCTAAAACTTGAGTGTTTGACGCTCTAACTTCTCTTACAGTTTTCATGCACAACTGATGAGAAATCATTCATTACTGCAGAGCTGCATGCAATATACCGAACCGTTTTATGTATGCACTTTCATAAACTAGGTGACTGCCTTATTTTGAGCCATGCATTTTCGTGGTGTGTGCATGGATTCCTGGTCACATAGGTTTGCCGGGGAATGAAATAGCTGATTTGGCAGCAAAGGCAGCAACACAGAAACCAGTGTTACCATCTGTCGTGTCACTTCGGAAGGCGTCAGGCTGTAATTGCAGAGAGCAATGCTGTCGTACTGCCACTAAGTGTAGTCAGCTCTCCGGTCCGTCACATACTGCTAGTGTGTGTTTCCCTAGCGCACCTTCGAGACTTACTGCAACTACCTGCCAGACTTGCAGAAGTCTTGGCGGACGACAAACCGTCGGTCGAAACAGTTTTTAAGTTTTTAGAGGAGAGTAACATGAGTTTGAGGATTCGAAGCTTTAGATATCTAGTTTTTGTATCCATTTGTCATGACAGATCTGATTGTTTTTCCTGCGTATCCTCTCTTAATACGGTTCTACTGCAGATGCACAATTTAAAGGAATGGATGACTTCGGCTGGGTGCTACAGTCCCCGCAACAAAGGCGGAATTGCTCAGAACGGGCTGACATTTTTGACACCTGCCGCCAAGGAAGTTTCCAGAACTGCGGGACGGGGACATAAAGGGCTTTCTACTCGTGCCGTTTGATCTAAGGTGCTTATTGCGTGGATCAATTTGTTCTAAAGAGGCCTGCAGATCTCTGCAATAATCCAAACGTTAATTCGTGCACCTAATCAATCTCGCAATAATATAAGACGTTACTTCCACAACTATTTGAGAAGAAACATTATGCGCTCTAGTACAGCATTTCTGTCTCACTCGTTTTTTACATTCTACAAGGTCGAGTCGCTAATTGTATTGCATGTAGCTAGCATTCACTTGTTTAGGCAAATAGAGGCAGAATCATTAACAGAGGCTACTTTTGACCCGTTATTTGTTTCACACAGATTCACGTTTGTTTGCTACTATTTGTTTCAAGTTCATTTTAGGTACATTGATAAGATTTGTATAGAAACTGGTGTAACTTATACAATATGGAAATTTGACGGAAGAAATATTAGTGTTAATATCAGCCACTTTTTTCGTTCTCAAGTATACTTGTCGATAAAAGATATAGAAGAACGTACATGGAATTTTAACTTTTTCTATTAAAATGTGAGCGATTGTTTATTCATGCTATCGTCTTTAAGTTGAGAAGAGAGTAATTGATAACTGAATTTATATCATTTTCATTTTAGCGTTTACAGACAGTTACAAAACTAATTAATGTATTCAACATTTAATTGAATATGAAATGGATAGTCCAATAAAGCTATTAAATTGATATTAAGCTGTTTGTTTCGTTTACAGACACAAACTACAACTACACTTTGCAATTATTTTTGCTGATTTCAATTAGTGCAGAGCTAATGAATGATATTTGCCAAGCCAAGAGGATAACAAAAACACATTCACGAGGATCTCTCAGAATTAATATTCGTTGCTTAGTAAATAATTGCAATCAAGGATTATATCACGGAAGGGTAAGTTCGCACATTTAGGCCTGCATAGATCCATTGTGGCTACCACCACGAGAGGAAAGGATGAAGTGAAGGAATCACAGTAAGCTACAGGCAGAAGTCAGACAGACCACAGAGACGCGCGGAAGTCTCTAACAGTTCCAGGTTGTAAGATGCATCCCATTGTTGGAACAACCCTCTAACGTCCAGCGGAAGCATTCTACTCTTGAAGCAAGTATCTGGAACATCTGACACCTCCATCCGCCACGAAACATGCAGAAGCACACCTGAAAGTTTAGAAGGAATCGGAACGGAAGGAAAATGATGGAAAACTAATCGTGGTAGATGAGAAAGTAGCTTCGCCTACCGATCAGCAAAAACCATGAAAGTCATGGTCACAGAGGGCGGTCCACTTCAGGCATGGGCAGCGATTACACTTGCCGTACCCACCGCACATTCTCTTGCCGAGTGAAGATCACGCGCAGTGGTGGGTTCGTTCCACCTGCGCGGTAGTAATAATGTTTACACTGTTACTAACTACTTTTGTTTATATTAAAACATATTTTGCATACAATAATTGCTACTGTAGTTAAGCAAATTAGATAATCTTGAAATTATCTTTCATTTATCTTATGCACGTAATATCCTTACGCTGCCCTATGATTAACATACTCTTTCAAAATAAATAAAGCAGTAAAGTACCGTTGCTGTTTAGCACGAAAAATATTTTAAAGCTATTTGATCAACATAACAAATTGTTTAGTTTTAATCTCTGTAGTGTGTTCAAACTTTGAAACACGAAATATAGTACCTTATATTAAATAAACTAATAAGAATCTAAGCCCCTAAAAAGTGGAATCATATCGTCCATTTTATTGGTTTATGTTTCTGATCAACGCGTTTGATATTGTAACGCGCTATATTTGCAAATTGAAACTCGCATATTGATCAGCAAACTTCCCTGCTTTTGCAACTTACCACAAATTCTCTACTACCCTTCATGGAACAGCCATACTGGCCAATGAATGAGGTGTGGTGGAATCTGGACAGCGGTGCAGGTGAGGTATGGCCGGTGAACTTGTTTCACTGGAGTGGCGCAATTGAGCCGATATTGCCCATGCCTGGTCTAGAGGAATTCCTAATGGGAACATTCTCGACACCGCTTTTGTTTCTGCCGTCTCGATTATTAATGGTCACGTACACACAGCAGTCACGCAAGGCAGCCTGACCTTGAACATTTTGCCCGCTCGCCGGTACGGCACATGGCGCGAAGCAGCGCGACCCGTCTGTCCCCTGTATAATTTTAACAAGTGTTGTCAGCAATTCCCAATTCACACGCTTCCTTATTCTTCCTCCGTTTTTCCTTTAAGTTATCATTTCGTGTCACTGAGAGTTAGCCAAATTACCCGCTGTATATCTGTCCAAAGTATTGTCGGTGTCTCTGCAGTGGACTTGTTGGCTTTCCTATTTCTCTCCAGCTTGTTCTGCACAGAATATATGCTCCTGTTTTATAAAATAGTGGTATAATTTTTCTATGTAATCCCTGAGTAACCTCGGGCATTTCTCTCGCCTGACGCCGAGATTGGAAAACGTGGAGGGTGTTGTAAATGATTGAAGTGTAGTTGAGAACTGGCCGCCATGTACAGCACTCTTCAGCCTGGAAAACGGAAGATTGAAGTCACTCGTTTCTGGGTATAAGGGAGCTTGGGGAATCGGTTCACTTCAGGTTGTGTTGAAAAATGTTTCGATCAGAGAGTAACAGCCTAGGTGAAAATCTGGTGCAGTGCTCTCCCAAAGAGATCTGCAGTAATGTTATGCTGCTGTCAACCTAATAGGCATTGGTTATACAAAAGCTAGTAATTTTATTTATTGTTCTTGTAAACGAGATTAGTTTCTGTCAGATTCAAAAACAACCTGTCTTGAATATTTTGAAGGAAGTTTGCTTAAACGGTGCCCTCGTCTGTTTCTTCCTTACATTTTCAAATTTCATCTGCTTTTCTTTTTCGAAAGACATGAAAAATATCATTTTTAATTTGTTCTTACTTCTCAGCACCCGGATCAAGGGTACACTGTAGTTTCTCGGGTAAAAAAGAAACCGATTTTTTTTTCGCTACTAAATTCTTCATTGTTTTCCGCATCCATTGATGTATAATATATAGGTATGTTGTTATACATTTTATACTTGTCAAAATAATATTTAAATAACATACTGCACCTGCCACGCCCTTTTCTGTCCTCCCCCCCCCTCCCCCATTTCCGGAACTTATAAATTTTATATGTACGTACCTTTTCTCCGAAACAATTATAAACAATTATATTTAGGAAGCTCAAATTTTCTGAACTACTAAAACATCACATGAACTTTAAAACCAGTGGAGGAGTTTTGCCATAATTACATACAATTTACTATAATGTTATGTATTACACAAATCGTGCTGATTTCGTAAGATTACATATAAACAGCAATTTTCACTATACAATTAGAATTTTGAAAAACTAATTCACTAATATTGTCAGAATACTGCTTTCTGGGTTCACCGAGGGTTCTTCAAATAAGTGCACCTATAAAGCATTTTTAACGTTTACCTTTGAATTATGTGTCGGTATTGAAGGTCCTAAATATTTAAATTAATATGCTCTTTGCATCACTCGCATCATAATTCGATTCTGTTATTTTCGCATCATTCCTAAGATCATTCGGACGATATTTTCGTTTTACACATTTAGAGCATACAAACCCGAGGCGTAAAATAAATTATTGGAATTACCAGTGCTTTTCAAATTGATAGCAACTTAAACCAACCCGTAAACCATTACTTCAAATTATGTCTTACGAACTTTTGGACGATATTTAGCAGATGGTATTATATTCTTCCACTTACTGTGGAGGTGTAAGGCAAGCAGATCTTCAGCAAATTCGTGGGACTGACCTACTGCACCAGTCCCCGGAGTGTGATCAAATTGTCGCCTTCAGTTTGGTTAATGTTGTATGCCCACTACAACAGAAGTGTTTCACTTACAGTGCTTCACAGTATCACTTATTTTTCAAGGTGTGGTGCTTGAATGGATGAATACAAATGTTTATTCAATACCTATCAACTGCATGGAAAGCAAGTCTTGGATTTTGCGAGTACTTCCTCTACCATTCCGAAAGGGCTAATAGAATAGTTCTTGAACTTCTCTAATTGAGGAGCGAAAAGGTCTATCCGAGCTAATCAGCAGACCTACTTTGAGTAAAACCAGTTCCTGGTTTGCGTTTCTCAGAGCAGAGAAATAGCCACGTGCTGTAATTAATTTTGCTGATTTGCATGCTCCACAGGCACAACCATGCAGAACCAAACCAGAACATCAAAGGTTCACTAATTGCATCGTTCTAGTATTGCTAAATGACTACAGGCTAGATACTCTAACTGGTTCAGACAGCTTTTACTAGTTTCCCCACTGCTTTCTTACGTTTGCATAATCACGAAATGTTGATTACATTTTATACTCCATGTATAAATAGTTTAACTTAATCTCTAGTTACCTTCTCTGCCATACTTGAAGTACCTTTATTTGTGTTAAATATTTCAGGGTCGTCCTCCCAAGTCAAAATAGTAAAAGAAGTTGATCTGAACTTGGATCTGAAAATAATTTGTTGCCGAGTTATAACACAAAATTCAAGGTTAACAAAACCACGTGAAGCGGCTTCCTCCTATTTCAAAGTGTGCCTAGCCTGCATTCCATGTTATTGTTTCATGTTTGGTGAAATTTAATGTGGATGTGCACTGTTAGAGTATCAATTTCTGGTACAAGAGACACAAACCAAGGACCTCAGACGTCCCCAAATCAGGTAATCAAGTAGGCCAAGTAACATGCCCCTTAACCAATCCATCTACGCAATAAATAATATATCATAAAAATTGCGTATTATTTCTCTGAAATGGAATAGCGTACCATATTATAAGAGCTACATTCGTTGGATGACATCATCATAAATAAAAATACAAAACTCGTGTCTTATAAACTGTAACAATCTATATTTAGCTTTACATATAACCAATTTATCTCTTTGGCTTTATTTATACTATCAATTGTTTTTCAATTAACATTGTAGGGGTGTTGTATGGTGTATATAGAAAGTAAACAAATTAATTTTAAAGTTAATACTTTCATTTACATTTAAATTATTTATTGGGTTGTGAAAGGTATATTGTTTCAATATGTAAAAGGTCACCGCGCGCTTGTGTATAAATAGCGTAACTCAAAAACAAAAGGTTGGTTCAAAAGCAAATTTGGTACTTAAGTACTAAAGTACCCTTTACATAAAAATTTTTTGAAAATTTTGATTTTCTCGTGAATGGCTCTGAGGATTTTGAATATAATGCAATGTGTTTAAGATACTTTTAATGCAAATGAAACGTATGTTTTGAATTTCCTGGCTATAGCCGAGTTAGTCCTTTTACTCTTGACGACTTTTGCATAGCTGGTAAAGAGTAAAAGATAAACCAAATATTACATGAAAAATGTAGATCTGGTTAAAACCAACAACTTATGTCAAAATACATTTTTTGTGTAGTGAACCATTTCAGAGACATTCCTTGTTATGTTTGTTCTATAACTGAGGCACAAAAACACAGTTCTGTTTTTTCTAAGAGTCTACAGTTCTTTGTGACCTTGCAATTCACAGCTGTTAGGTCCTCTCGTAACACACACACACACACACACACACACACACACACACACACACACACACACACACACACACACACACACACACACGCACACACACACACAAAATCTGGACATCAAATGTTTGTGTGGAATACAGTACTTCTTCTAGTTACTATACGTAGTTGATAAAGTAATAAAGGGACTGGACTTTGTTACAATATGTTGAAACTCTAGCCGCAGTCTTTCTCGGAAGAAGCTGGGGTTATGTCACACACATTCCTTACAACCACGCAGTATGGTGGAATACAAGGACAACATAGCTGAGACAGATAGTAGTGCAGCCGCATGCTTGTATTTGGACCACAAATGTCCCATCACCTCAACACCGTTCTACGGTTGAGCGCGTCACGAATGCTGAATCAAAGTGATGAATTATTCACTAAAAAATCGATACTATACTATGAAACCCAAACTGGCCCCTGTGTGTGAATCGGAAAGCCAACTCCCAACGGCAGCAGCACGTGGCGTAAATATGGAACTCTGCAGTCAACAGGGCGGTTTTGTAGTTAATGTAGTTTATAAACATTTTCTATCAACGAGGTGATACGTTTTACATGGTCAATCACGCAAGCTAATGCATATACACCGATTGCGGCTCAATGTCCATTATACTTTAACTATATTTCGTTTATATTAATTTAAGTGAGAAATGGCGTTACGTTCCTCTAACCTTAAAAGAATTTGTGGCTTTCCAGAATGTTTCACGTTGATCAATCTACACATTATATCAAGAGGAAATATAATAGTATGTTTCCTTCAAAGGTAACCCGTAAACTAATACTAATGTAAAGTGTAAGGAAACCGGTGTTTGAGCAAAACGCCAGGCTTTCACTATACTTTAGTTATGTCAACTAAAATAACCTACGTACAAAATGGGCCTGTTGGAAGATGACTGTAAAAAGCACATTGAGTGAAAGAAAGCAGGAAAGTACAGTGTCATATACATGTTCTGCAGATACACAGAAGAATCTTTTAGATATACATGCACTCATGTTATTTTTAAATGCTTAAACGTCTTCTTTGAGTTTAAAAAAATTGAAGCAAGGATGAAAATTGGTGATATCTTTCTTGTTCTTTCTTCACGTTTGATGTTATTTAACCTGACTGATCATATCGGACAATGAATTAATGAAATCGGTAATATGAGGTTCAAAACATTTAAACAAATTCAATGACATACTAAACGCTCTTAAGCTTAGCATGTTTTAAAGATGCTACACGAAGATTTTAAAGAAAATTCCTCCACTCTAAACTACCCTTTACATGGAACATTTTCCGAAAATTTTTGTTTCCTCCAAAATGGCACTAACGATTTTGATTAAAACACCATATGTTTAAGATATTTTTACAACAAATGAAATATATGTCCTGAATTTTCTGAATATTAGCCCATGTACTTCTATTTATCTGGGATATGAGTTTGTAAGAATGGTTATTACAAGAGTAGAGAAAGTTACGTGAGTGGAACACATCAGATTTTTTATATACACTTAAACAATATGCGCTAATAATCTTGCGTTGATTTTTCTATTAAAGACTTTTTAGGCGTTTCGATAAATAATATGTGGTGTGATTCCCGCTTCAAAATTAGCAGATAAAATGAAGAATAAGACACATTAACTTTCGCTGCTTGCTTTCACTAATAATGGCTGAATGCGTGCCCACCCATTAATACTCGTATGATATTTAGGGAACTGTACTTATTAAGTAGAATACGTGAAAAAATTGTGAAGTATGGCTAAAACTTGAAATTAATTTTAAAAAGAGGCCAAATTCGATATTTCACGTTCCACAACTCCACCAAAACCTCGTCTTAATTATGGGCAGCTTAAACGAATTGCTTTCCCATACTTCGCAATTTTGTGGAATATTAAACGCTTTCTCTACACGGGTAATTTCATAAAATTCCATGGCAGTTGATAGATAATATTCCGATATTGCTTAAAACTTAAGATGTCACAGCTTAAGATAGAAAAAGGTTCGTTTTACCGAAGAGAATCTTTTCATGTTTATATTAACATTGTTTTCTTTTACCTAGTATGGTTTATTTTTATGTAATTTCTACACACTATCCTTACGAAAGCTTAATTATTTAGTACTTCATGTTAATCCAGATAAACCTTGCAGATTTCGTTGTGGACTCAAGGGAAATAGGGGGAATAGAATCGATAGTCAAATGAAACTTGAAGTTCTAAACATTTGCTGTGACATTACGAGATACATTATTTTGATACACAACTTTATATTTTAGTAAAACAAGGTTTTTATTAGTGTTTCCAGGCAAATGATTTAAAATTATATTTCATTATTATTATCATCATAATCCATCATCATTTGTTTAACTCCTACTTTATTTGATAAAAGGTAAACGGTGTATACTCTATTTGAAGTATGCTTTGAAGAGTGCTAATATTTCTGTACTACATTTTTGTCTAATACATATATAAAGGTTTACAGTTATGCTAAAATATACAAAATTTCTTCCGAATGAAGAGGACTCCACAGGCTAATTTCGCGAAATGCAAGATATCCGTTTTGTTTGTATGGAAATATTTTAATATATATCATTTAAACAAAGTTATTGGAGCTATTTTTGAGAAAACCAAACATTTCGGTAAATGTTCCATACAAAGCATAGTTTGGGAATGGGGATTTCCTTGTGTCATATTTTGGTACATATCCGAATTTCATTTGCTCACATGCATGCACACACACATATGCAGACCATTCTTAGAACTGATAGCTCTGGATTCAAGGGCTCTCAAAACTTGAATTTCTAGTGAAATCTGGACATCAACCTTAGTTTGTAATTGAACGCTTCTACCTACTAAGGATGTGGTAGATGAAAAATATTTCACTATCCAGGTGTTGGTATATGCAGTACGCTGTTTTTAAACATTTTAATGTTACAAGTTCATTTTTTACCAACTCGCTGGACCAAAGTTTTCCTTTAAAAGGTTTTGTGAATAACATCCGTTGCACTTGCACATGAGTTCTCAAACGGCGTGAATACAATACCTTGCCAGGACAGTTACTGGAGAAAGTTGTAAATGAATGCAGCTTTGTCAGATGTAAATTCACCGCCCCCTCTCTATTTAAAACTTCGTATAGCAAGGAGAGAGAGTGAATTGGTTTAGTATACGCTCTAGTTTTGGCAACGTCGCTATGGTATCGATCCCTGGTTGGTCGGTTGGTTGGCGAGAGTGTCGAGGTGGTGGGGGATACAGGAGAAGGCGCGGAAAAAGAGGGTATAAAGTTGAGAGAGAAAACGGTTCAGGAGAGCGAAATGGGATGCGTAAAGAAAACGGTGTGAGACAAAGGAAACACAGAATGAAAAAAGGCGAAGAATAGAATTCCTTTCTCAGAATAATTGTACCTTCACTCAGAAATGCGTACGAGAAAAGATGTGAATGGTTTGAGGTTTCTAGTCGGCAGAAGTCGTACGCTGTTGTCTTGTTATAGTCCTCTGGTTTCACATTGGCAAATTCCCTTCTAGCGTGGCGCTTCTGCTGGTCTTTTTCAGAAAAATTAAAAAGAAGGTACATTTCTAAAATTACGAGCGCGTTTGAAAAGAATAATACCCGCTAATTCTAACCGGCAGCAATGTTGGTCGTTAGGCAATACAAAGCTTTCACATTTTTAGTTTTAATGAACTTAGTCGATTGTGGGAAAATAAAATGTTTTGTTAGATTTGATCTAAAGTGGTACTTATTCTAAATTGATATTTGGTCCTATACTTCTTTCACACTAGGCACTAGATGGAAAGTTGAATGAGATTTGGAAAATTCGTTACAGCGACCGGGATTTGAACTGTGGATATTTGACATTAAATTATCTCATCTGAGCTAAGCGTGGCAGTAAACTGTCAAATATTGCATGTCAAATGCGACTGTACTGAGTGCTTTAAATGTTGGAGCTGTTTTTCTTTCTTTTCCTTTTTTTTTTTTTTTTTTGAACTTGAACGTAGTTATTGTAATTTTATATTATTTCTGTTGTGCGTAAACCCAGGTATAGCATAATTCCTGTCCCATAAGACCATAAGGAGAGGACACAAGTTTATGTGGTGTTAAATACGTTATTTGTGTCTTATATTTATAATTTCAAAATATTACAGTGAGGGTTGTGCATTACGCAGAAAGAGATACAAAGAAGAGAAAAAGATTTGAGAGAGATTCATAGATACAAATATAAGATTATGGGTAGGATGGAAAAAGTAAGGGAGAGAATAAGAAATACAGGGATTTTTAAGGACTTCTCCACTCTTCAGCAGTCGCCCTGTATTACCGTTTACCATTCTTTCCATTTGAACAAGTCATCCTCCTCTAGGTATCGTTCATTATTGCTCTTGGCCTGTCCCGCTTCCTTCTTCCACGAGGTGACCATTTTAAAAATGTCTTGGACCACCTTCCCCATCCTTCTAACGTGCCCATACCATTGGAGACCCCACCTTTCAGTTCTCTCAGATTTTTGTCTGCCAAAGTCCACGCCTCAGCACCTTAAGTCATAATTAGGGCCCGGATTCTTAGTTTTTTTTTAACTATTTTATTCCTTGATAGTTAACTGCAGTGGTTTAATTTAATTATCTGTTTCATGATCATCGAAGCCAAATGCTTGAATCTTATAAAACCTAAAAATGGCCAAATGAGACATTTAAACCTAAAAGAGGCTAAATCTCCTATTTATTTTAAAATGAAAAAAAAAAAAAAAAAAAAAAAACTTATTTTAAAATGGGAAAATGAAATGTTTATGTAATTATGAATGGACTTTGACTGTTACATCTTTGCTACGTCTTTTCGCGTATGTATGCTTAGAGGAGTAATGAAAACAATGCAAGAGGCAACTGACTTGTATTTAGCTGTGTGGGACCAAGCTCTGTATTGTTGTAAGCAAGGAATGCGGGGATTGTTGTCGAGGGGAAAGGGGTGATTAGGAGAACCCGCCATAAACAAAAACCAATCAGTTTAAAAACAGTATCCGTTGTGTTCAATCGACTATCGTGTATTGTTAATGCATACAATTACTACATCGTTAGAAGTCGATTTTCCTTAGATTAGGCAGGTAATTTAAGGAGCTAGCGTCGTGCCTAAAGTCAGCTCATCTCGAAGGTGGCTGATTCGTCAGTGGATAGGTAACGATCCGAACTTCACCACAGATGGCAAAGTAATATTTTGCCAAATCTGCTAAAAGCGAAAGAAACCATGCCCACAGACACAAAAGCTTGAACAAACATGAACACCTTCTATACTGCACAGTTAAAGTCGCATTAAGCGGCTAGGTGCTGTGCAGATAAACATACCGTATAGGATATCCTGTACGACCTGTTCTCGAATGCTGAAATACAGGTAAAGATTAAACACCTGTTATAATGCACATAGCGTATAAACGTATTTTCCAGGTGCCATCTGGTCAAAAATCGCATTTTGAGTAGCACAAAGGATCTACAGGACATATCAGCAACATTCCTATAAAAAAAGAGGACAATTAATAATACAATTAATAAACAATAATAATAATAAAAAACTATTTCAGGCGGTTAAAGAACTAAAAAAAAAACTTTTTTTAAGATACAAAAATAACTAAAAAGTTAATTTTAAAAACCTAAAAATCCGGGCCCTGGTCATAATACTTCCACCACAGTGTTTAAAATCCTCTTCTTTAAACAGTTCAACATGGTTCTACACCACAAAACTCATTCAAAATTCATATAGGTCTTTGTTCTTGTACTAGCCTACTGTCTACATCCACTTTACAGTCGCTTGGTTCATCAATAAACGATCTCAGATATTTGAACGTTTTAACTGATTTAATAGTCCCTTGGGGTAGAGAGAAGCCTCGTCCAGTCCCTCCTACTACCAGATATTCGGTTTTATCCATATTTACTCGTAGTCCTTCTACTTCAAAGGCATCCAGAGGTATCCTCATAATATATTTAATGTCCTCACGACTCTGAGCCATCACCACCTGATCGTCTGCAAATAGTGAACGTACAGTACCATCTTGGACTGGTATATTCGTACCTCCACAAGGGATTTTTATTCTTTTTATTAATGTCCTCCAACGTGTATGTCATATCGGACGATGCATGAATGAAATGAATGAAATAGTACTAAAATGTCCCCGAGGTCCATAGAGCTTAAAATTATCCGACATTCCGATAAGGGAAAATCTCGGAAAAGTACCTTACTTGCATAACTCACCCTAAACTCGGGACCTTTTGAATAAAAAAATAGAGGAAGTGACGCGTACTGTATGCCCACGACAAGAAGGCTAGAGGGGAATGAAGAGCAGAGGGGGCTTCAATTGTTTATCTGCTCCGGTAGCGTATCTGTTTACTAGGAAATGAGTGCAGGAGAATGCATATGTGTCACCCACGTTGCCAGATCTAATGCGCTTTGCGGTATTAGGTGCAGAGATTTTTTAGTATTATGCATTATTTGGCTCTCGCTGCTAACACGCGCTACGGCACTAAGTTATATACTCGTATTTTGTTAGTTTTATTCTTGGCTTAATATTTACATATGGCTGCAGTTCGAAAGAAGGGACGAAGTATTCACAGTGAAGCAAGGGAGGTAATTAGAAAAGTGATAGAAGTATGTGACGAAGAAGCTAAATCAGGACAATTGAAATGTTTATTATCACAAAGAAATTTACGTGTGGCAAATTATTGTGGGATATCGTAACATAGTGTAACAAGAATAAGAAGAGAAGGTGTTAATGCTGGTGAAAAATCACTTCATACTCCGGGGAAAAAGAGACCAAAGGCCGAGGAATGCAAATTTCATTGTGATGACTTTGATTGAACAGTAATTAAAAACGTAATTCGAGACTTTTATTTGGTTAAAAAACAAGTGCCCACTGTACCGAAGCTACTTGCAGGAATTAGGGAAAAAATAAATTTTCCTTGGGGAAGAGAAACTCTGCGGAAGCTATTGCACGATATGGGTTTCAAATGGAAGCGATGTGGAAGCAAGAGAAAATTGCTTATTGAACGTCCAGATATAGTTAACTGGAGAGCTAAATACCTAAGAACTATAAATGGATACAGAAATGCTGGGAGAAATATCATTTACATTGATGAGTCCTGGGTGGACAATAATTTGACATTTGGAAAGTGCTGGCAGAGTGATGATATCTACGGGATTACGACAAACACTAGCTCTTCGAACCGCCTGATTCTTGTAAATGCAGGCAGCAACGAAGGTTTCATACCCGGAGCTTCTTTGATATTCAAACCTGGACTTGCTAGCGGCGATTATCATGGCCAAATGAGTGGAGAAAATTTCCAGAAATGGTTGGAGGAGAAACTGTTACCTAATATACCCTGCAATAGTGTCATCGTGCTTGATAATGCTCCATACCACAGTGTACAAGAAAATAAGCCTCCGTCGAAATATGCTGTAAAGTAAGAAATGGTACAATGGTTGGAGAACAACAATATTTCATATTCTGCTGCAATGCGAAAGACCGACTTGTTTGATTTAATTCAAATACATAAACCAAAGGAAAAAATATACCATATCGACAGAATAATAGAAATGCATGGGCATACGGTTCTTAGACTACCTCCTTATATGTGCGAGTTGAACGCTATAGAATTGGCATGGGCAGCAATAAAACGACATGTAAGACAGAGAGCATAATGTAACCGGTGATCTACATTTAAGAAATCTACAGCAGGTGTGTGAAAGTGCAGTGAACTCCGTTACAACAGCTGATTGGGAGGGCTATGTTAGGCACGTTAAGAAACTTGAGGATGAGTTCAGGCAAAAGGATGGGCTAGTGGAAGATGCAATAGACAATTTTGTTATATCACTAGGAGGTCTGACGAAGATCCAGAAAGCGGTAGTGACAGCAGCGACTTCTCCGACTCGGATCTTGCACGACAACTGGACTTCTAGGTGAGTTATGTGACAACACTGTGTATTTTAAACGAACCTAGCATCCTTATCATACTCGGAAACTAGACATAAACACCTTGCGGGAAGCAAAACATGATTACGTTACACATTCCTAAGCCTCGCCTTCTTGTGCTGGGCATACTATATTTAACCCAGTAACACTAGTGAACAATATAACTCCTGGAAACTGACGGGAGTCATGCAACTGTTAAACATCACATTTTTTTCCCCATGTAAGTAGCCGTAGTGACCTGCAGATCGCTACCTATCGTAGCTCCTCAAGTGCATCACAATGCTGAGTGGGCACTGGTTGCGTACCTGGGCCAACAGCTCGTGGATAGAATCCACGCTGGGAACCAGACACCACGTTGCAATTTACTACGCCACAGCGCAGTCCCACAATGCACAGCAGTGCTGTGAAATATCAAAGATGATTTATAATTAATAAGTTGGGAGGAACATGTTGAAATTTCACTATTACCGCTTTGGAAAAGGCGCTAACGAATAATGCTCCAGTTTCGCTAAAATACCTTAGTTGAAATGAATGACTATTTAAAACCGCGTTCATATTATTAATGCAATCCAGATCAGGATAATCACCACAGTGGGGGAGAGAGGTTTCATTACATCCAAGTGGAAGGTCAACAGAGGGGAGCGGGGAGAACCAAACTCTTTTCGCGTACCTATATTAAACTGGAATTGCATGAATGCAAATGTATAAGTGGTTCCATGAAAATGTTTACTTTAGAATGCGAGCGGAAACACGCGAATCGATAGCCTTTTAGAAGTCCAAGTGCTTTTGCCTGGTTTTTGAAGCGCCTTGTAGCTCTTCCGAAGCGATTGTTATGGACTCCGCTTTAGTTATTATGTTATACTATTCGTACTTTGGCAAACAACCGACGTGAGACTGTTTTGTATCTAAACTCTCTAAATTAAATTAAAAGTACAGAGACTGTGAAAGCCGACAGTTTTATGCTTTGTTGAACAAATCTGATGCGTTACACTCACATGACTTTATTTACTCTTCTACTAACTATTCCTACAAACTCATATTCATCTATGTTCTTCATGTTAGTGGATACAAAACATTTGCAGAAATTATCGTATTACTTATTTCCTTGTAGGTGCTTGGGGAATATGGGAATACAATAGGCTTTGAGTGATAATTAAATCGCTTAAAACTGGTCACCACACGAAGGTTTTGAAATTCCATTCTCTTTGCACGGCCAAGAGATAAAAAAGTACAATAACGCATGAAAAGTTAAAGTACTTCAAACTCACACAAATAACAAGGAATATATTGGAAATGGTTCACTCTACAAAAAATGCATTTGAACATAAGTGTTGTGTTTTAACGATATCTATATTTCTGAACAGTAAGATTCGGTCAATATCTTATGGTTTATCAGTTATGCAAAAGTCATCACAAATAAGCACGGCTACAAAGGCTATAACCACAAAATTCAAAATATACTTCTCATTTGCATTAAAAATATCTTAAACATATGGCATTTTAATCAAAATCGTTACAACCATTTTCGATAAATTTTCCATGTAAAGAGTGGTTTATGGTGGAGTAATTTTCTTCAAAATCCTCGTGTCGCATCTTTGAAAGATATTAAATGTAAATACGAACTTTCGTTTTTAATCTACTTTTCGTTCTTGAGCTATGCTGTTCGGTCACACGCACGCACGCACGCACACACACACACACACACACACACACACACACACACACACACACACACACAGACACACAGACACACAGACACACACACACCTTTATCTTTTTTTTTTTTTTTTCAGAATGTAAGAAAAGTGAGTTCCAATTTTTGTTAGGGAATAAGAAGTAATTAGCTAGCCACTTCCTTGTTAAGGAAAAGCAATGAGTAAGTCAGAGTAGCTAAGGAAATTAGGGTAGAATCCATTAGCTTAAGGCTAACTACATGGAATTCAAGACATTTGGAGTTCAAACACATTGCAGAAAACACATTGACAGAGATTTGAATATTAAAAGGGTAGATATGTCTTAGAATTTAGCAAGTCTCGGAATAAAAATTATGCTTGAGATAAAATATATCTATTGGTAGGATTGGTGTCTTTCCTATGTGTTTTAACAGTCCTGCAGAACTGTTATAATGTGGTCGATTGTTGGCAGTTCACAGCGCTTAAAGATCGTGCATGAATTATACGTGTTTGGCGGTCGCCACAGGAGCGTGTGATAAATGGATTTCGCGATACTTATTTTAGACGCGTTTGGATAACAAGGAACATCTATTCAAAGTCGCAGGTAGTTATTTTGCAGTATGGAGACAGTAATGTGTATTAGTGAATTTGAAGAGGTAGAATTTAGTTTCACATCTCTTGATATTCTGGAGGGTAGGAATGAAAGAAAGTATTTACTCCCTGAAAAATCAAAGAAAATGTGTATATTAACAAGGTAGATAGTGTTTTAAAACTTTGTTGCTAAACGTTTGTAAAATGTGAACAGAGATTTGTTATAATTTCATTGTAACGAACGAAAACAGTGAAATAAAGTTAATACAAATTCATATTGTGACAAAACGACAAAACGGTTACTTTAGCGTCTCCTAAAAGTTTACACAAATGCAGAGTTTTCTTGTTATTAACAGGTCTACAGTTTCCCAGGCTATCTGAACTCGCAACTTCTTCTCATAACCTTGCTCTGTCCTTTCAGTGTCTGTCTTCAATTTCATACACTACTGCGACGTACTCGACGCCCGTTGATCTTATTTCGACGCGCCGACGTAACTTTCACGACGGCACACGCACAGCTGTTTCATACTCACTGACACACTGGCCGACTCATGTCAATAGCTCTAACTCTCAAACTCACTCTCTGGCCTCCTTATTTACCTCGATTCCACACCGGAAATGACAGCTAGAAGTCTAAAGAACGTTACCGAAACCGCTTTTGTTTCTGCCGCCTCGGTAATTTACAGTCACGTACACACAGCAGTCGCACAAGGCACGGCATGTGGTGTCAAATAGCTTGGCCCCTTCCGTTATTTTTTGAGCGCGGAAATATAAACAGAAATAAACTTTCTAACAGCATTTAAGTATAGTAGTTGAACAATTCTTGTACATTCCGTGTTTCGTTGCTAAAATACACACAGGCAGGTTCTATTGCAGGTTCTAGGTCGTTTGCCAACTAGACGAAGGTAATCTGAAAACAAATTTCACTACAGCTTATTTTCTTGTTTTCAGAAGAGAGAAATCAGCCTTAATTAGGATGTTATTGCAGGGTAATTTGACCATTGGTGGCTGACCCCTAGTGCGCGTATTTTAACTTCTTGAGTTGAATGCAGTAGTTACCTCCTCGGTCTTTATGGCTGCGGGAGTTAACAGAAAAGAAAAAGCAGAAGCTCCTCGGGCGGTTGTTTCGTGCCGGAGTAGAAATATAATTATCCCTTTCTCTTGGAGCATCTTTTTCACGAAACAAGTTAATTTGAAAACACTGTTTTGGGAAATTGATTTAGTTAACAATAGATAAATTACTAGAGTTGCTGAAGCAGTGTACCTCCTCGAAGTATAAGAAGCGCACAAGGGCGGGATTCCCTTAACAATTGCCTCTGTAGGCGCGGCTTCCTTTTAATTGTGAGCGGCATGAAGTCGGTACAATGAAATATGCAACCCTCCTTCGTTTCATGGCAATTAGCGTACTTTTTGAAGGTACGCCACGAAACTCGCCGTCAATCTTCATTAAATTGCGCAGTTTTTACTAAACTTGCTGGCGTTACTGATGCACCTACTAGATAATTCTTTGGTACTTGTTTTTATGCTTAAAAATACTGAAACGTTCAGCTTTCATTATATTCTATTCATACGGACTTATTTAAATATGGCGGCGTAGACCACGCCCATTCACAATAATTATTCAATTACAGATTACCGTAGCTTTTATTTTGCACACTACTGGTGCGTTTCTCTTTGCAACCCATTAAGCTCCATTGATGAAAATTCTAGTACTCATTTCTCAGTCCAATGGTTACTTATTGCATCTAAAATTACTCCTCACATTGGTAACCATTTATTGAAAATATATGTTTGTAAAATTTAACATCAATTCTATATTTATAATGGAACATTTTTGGTTTAGACACCTTCAGATGTAAGAAGCAAATTTAGGAGGAACTAGTCAAGCAGGGAAAGTATTAAAACGTACAAAAAAATCACTAAAAATGTCACGGCCGCTGCGAAGCCGTTGTCGAGGCTGAGGGTGGGGTTTGGCGCGCGCCAGCCTGACCCTCTACCTGTCGGGCCGGTCCGGGCCGGACCAGGCTGGTCCCCTTGAGAGATAATAGCCGACCAACTTTTCGTTTTTGGGCTATACTGTTCACACGCAAATAACATCAAGAATAAGTACATCAAATCGGAGTAGGATAAGCGAATGTGATATCAGAAAAATGGAACACATTACTAGTTAATGATTAGTTGATTACCTATTAAGAACTCATATTGAATGTTTCCACGGTTATGCCGCCGGATTCATTCCAGCAGAATCACAACATTTGACTGCTTAGTAGCAATAGTAAGACGGTTTGGTTCTGATATCTGCTGGTTGATATGCTAAACTCCAAATCCGGGTGTGATTCCAGACCGGAGAGTGTATATTTTTTTATGCAGGATCATTCCCTACCTTCCTTACAGTCTAGAAGTATAAGAATAGGAATAAATATGCGTGAATTTAATTTAACAACCAAATTAATACCAACCCAAAGATTACTCCACTGTAAGCAAGTGAACATCATTGCCGATAAGCAATTGTTCGTAAGATAAAAAGCCTCTGAGGTGTAAAAGAGGCCACGCTAAAAGCAGCTTTCTTTATAAAACTTCCAGTAACCGCAGTGAAATGTCATTGGGAATCATGAGTTATACTTCGGGTTTCTCCAGTAAGACGCAAGAAAGCGAACTCTGCGTAGGCAACGTTGTGTTCCACGAAAATGCCTTCTATCTATATTTTTTACGCCAGTTTTGGAGGCACATAACTTCTAGCATCTTCTCTCGTTATGTCGCTTTGCGATTTTGGCTTGGTTTATTGGAAAAAGCTCGAAGGTTTCCAAAACTCTATACGGGAAGCATGGCATTGATGTCGCACACCAGCGGCATGGAGAAGAAACCACGAGATGCTCTGTGGGTACGTTGAGGACTTCTAGAAAAATAGGAACATCAATATATAATTGTCCCTTTTAAATTGGAACAAAATGTTTGCAAGCATCTTAAGTGCCCAACCTATAGAAACGAAAAGATATACCAATGGTACCTTTCAAACGAAGTTTCTCTGTAATTTGTATATGGAAACCTCAAACGTTCATCTCTATAAATAATCGCTTGGAAGACGCAAAGCAGTCTTTCGACGTGTTTGTAGTAAACCAGACTCATTCGGTTTCGTCATTCATCAAAAGCTGGAATGTTATAAGTCGTTTCCTTGGTTTGTAAACATCTTTTTACCTCCGGTCTGTTGCGTTCTGAAGAGCTCATTTCTGAAGAGAACTAGAGATTTCAAGTGGCACTTCATTCCTACCGCATATTGATTTATATTTCTGCTCTGCTTCTTTCTTGCGTAATATCTAAACAATGCTTCATAATAATGGTAATTTATTAAGGTAAGCGCATTTGTTAAGCGAAGTTAAATTCCTTTGTCTAAACAAATGCTTGCTGGTTTGTTGTTGTTGAATATGTTTTAATTCAGCCTCTGTGAATTATCATAATGGCGTTTCGGCTTCATGCCTGAAATAAGTCCCAATGCAGTTAAATTTGTGTTTTCTCTACTAGGTAAAATAAGTTGGGGAAGTTTTGTATTTATTCCAAAATTTCGATGTCGAGATATTAGCGGAAATATATATTTTGAGGCCCCCTGAACCCCCCCCCCAAAAAAAACCCAGCATTTTTAGAAAAAGGTCCTTGTGTGTGTGTGCGTATCTGTCTATCTGTGTGTCTGTCTGTGAAGAGTATTACTCAAAAACGAAAAGTCGGTTAAAAACCAAAGTTGGTATTAAGTTTAATATACCTATTTCAAGGATGAGACACAAAGATTTTTGAAGAAAATTCCACTACCCCTAAACTATCCTTTACGTGGAAAAGTTTTCGAGAATTTTGATTTTCTCAAAAATGGCTCTAACGATTTTGATTAAAAAAAAACCACATGTGTAAGATATTTTATGGTAAATGAAATATACGAGTATATTTTGAATTTTCTGCCTATGGCCTATGTAGACCTGTTTACCCTTAGCATAAATGTGTAAATGCACAAACCATTTATGAACCATTTCGGAGATATTTCTTGCCATTTGTGTGAATTTTACAGAACTTAAACTTTTCTCAAATGGAAGGTCGTTATTCACCTTTTTTATCCTTTGGCTGTGCAAAGAGAACGGAATTTCAGACCCTTGATATGACGACCAACTTTAAAGGATTTGACTATCGCTCATTCCTCTTGCACCTACAAGGAAATAAGCAATAAGATAATTTCTGCAAATGTTAATCTTGACTTACATGAGGAAAATACTGGAATAAAAGTTTGTAAGAATTTTTTTTTTTTTTTTTTTTTTTTTTGTGTGTGTGTGTGTGTGTGTGTGTGTGTGTGTGTGTGTGTGTAACTGTGACAATTACACCTCACGATTATGTTTGTGACTTGGCTTGAAATTACAATTTCATGAAACTAGTGCAGCAGTTGTGTGCTACTCTTGCAACTTTTCTTTCAATTGTTCGGTTGGTTAAGAATCTGGAGAGTCTGTAAAGGCTTGTTCCCACTTGTATGGAATTACTGATATTGTAGAAAAGACATACTGGAGGTAATACCACCGACATGAAAGAGGAAGCTTTGAATGGAGATTGCAGTGTCTTCTGAAGAATAAAACACACTAGGAGAACTAAATAGTATACTCTTTATTTATTTACGTATTTTCCCAAGATTAGAGTACAGATTTACAGCGTGTTTGGGCTTACTTCCATTTGCAGTTGTGAAGACAGACAAGGAAACATCATAACGCACAACACGCGAGGTTGGTAGTCGCCGGTTTATTAAACTGAAAGGCACTGGAGGTCAAACTGAGCACGCGAAGCACCTCTGGTACTTCAATAATAATTTATTATAATACTCCCTAACCTACAAGAGACGTCCCCAAGCTCTAACTTTACGCACTTCTCTCTCTAATGTCGCTGTTCATCAGCGGCCATCTTCTTTTCACCGCTGTATTTCACACAAGACACACTGTATCTTGACAATTACGAATTTACATGTAAGATGCATATACAAGTCAGCTGCTGACATCGCGAGTAAATTTTGTTGTGCTGAATCAAAAACAAAAATTAATGAAGCAATGCAGGTCAAAGTCAAGTGTAGAGAGACGAGTATTTCGGAAATTTCATATGAATTGTGTGTTGTGGTTGACTCAGCATTATTGTGAATGTTTTTATCAATTGTAACTTCCAAGTTAAAGCTAAATCACCCTAGAGTATATACCCAAAATTGAAGATACACATTCTGTCATGTCCCTGTGTGGCGTAAATTTGGTGAACAACCCGTACTTGTTTAAGAAAACAAGAAATTTTGGTATGTTTTTTAGCAAAATAGAATTAGAGGTTGGAGCGATTTCTTCTAAAATATTTTATATTTGAGCTATGCTATTCTTTTTCTTACTCTTCCCTCGAGTATATACAAACTTAAGCATACAAAGACAAGCAGCTGCACTCATATTGTTTAAAAAGTGTGCCATTTTGGAATTAAGATGGCCAATAAATGTTTATCTTATCTGTTAGAACAGAACACGTCTTTTGGAAAGCTGTAGAAATGTTCAGAAACTCATCCGAGTTTTTAGTTTAGCCTGAAATCCTTTCGTCCATTATATATGGATGGGGATAGAATTTATATCTTCGTTAGGATCAGAGTAACACTGACTTTAGGATTCATCCTTATCGTGGTGGGAGTCCACTGTGAATGTTTACTCCATAATTCATGTTTCCGTTGCCTCTTCGGCAAAACAAAGCACAAAACTAAATGCAGAAGTTAAATTATTAGCCGCACATGGAGTATATCACATTAATGACTGGTGAGACGAGGATGTGGTTATAATTCTCAGCATGCCAGAGCCCAATAAAACACAGTGTATCACTCTGAAATAAAAGATGTCACAGTGCTGGAACTGCGCCAGACAAAATATGAAACTCGCCAATTTCCTCGCCTTTCTCCGGCAGTGCTGGACTCCCAAGAGGTTTCTTTCTAATGGGGTGGAAATCCTTCACTAGTCCCATCGCGTAGCGCCACAGTCACAAAAACTGCAACCCATTTCAAACATGTTTCTGTTGTATGTTCAGGTAAGCACAATATGTCGGTCCAGTAGGGGTGATTTGATTTAAGGGTAGAGTGCATAATAAATATGTATGCATCACGTAATGGGCTCGGTTTGAGCCTATAAATGTAGTTTTAAATACCTTTAGGTCCACTACCTACTCATGGCCAACCTTATGCAAAAGAACGGAAGGCGACTTTGTCTCCACCTTCTTTTCGCCGAGCTATGACGTATTCATGGCACTCGAAAAGAAACCTAATGCTTCGTTATCTGAATGAGTAAAGGAAAAATACTTCATGCACAAAACGAAGGAGTGGGTACAGCGACAAGGTGACATCATTAGTACACAAGAGATAAGGTTGGGCATCGCTGGTCAAGGCAATTCTTCTTCATCACTGTTCTGTGGCATTGCAATTTTAGGATTAATAGTGCCTTTTTGTATAGGAGTGCAGCTTTACTCAGATTACACGAAAGGAACATCTATGTCATCTTAAGTCGGCAACATTTTAACTTCAGCCATTAAGATATATATGACCAGGAGAATTAGCAGACAATCCATTATAAACGACGCGCTATTTCGGTCTTCTGCTAGCATTATAAATCATGTCGTATACAGGTGTCCCAAAATTAGACCGATAAACTATGAGAGGCGATAGATAACATTATTTTAAACACTTTTTGACAAGGAAAGCTTTTTCCTGCGGTGCTTCGTTTAAGTGCTAGACGAGTTAATGTCATAGATTACTGCTTCCTACCCAGTTTAAGCATTTACGGCAAAATCAACAATGCAAATTATTATTGCATTTATCTTAGTAAGGCACACAATCTTAACGGAAGAAACAAACACCGAAACATCTCATTGTTTACAGTTAATCACATCTTTACTATTCACCTCTATATTGCTCTGTATACCTTTCTCCGGTGCAAGGGTTTGCTCATCACCTGCCTGATAATCCTGATTATAATTTATTACCTAGGTTATTATCTGTAATTTAGGTGCACCGTAAGTGTTAAATTAAACACTACAGAGTGCAGTTAATCACATCTTTACTATTCACCTCTATATTGCTCTGTATACCTTTCTCCGGTGCAAGGGTTTGCTCATCACCTGCCTGATAATCCTGATTATAATTTATTACCTAGGTTATTATCTGTAATTTAGGTGCACCGTAAGTGTTAAATTAAACACTACAGAGTGCAGTTAATCACATCTTTACTATTCACCTCTATATTGCTCTGTATACCTTTCTCCGGTGCAAGGGTTTGCTCATCACCTGCCTGATAATCCTGATTATAATTTATTACCTAGGTTATTATCTGTAATTTAGGTGCACCGTAAGTGTTAAATTAAACACTACAGAGTGCAGTTAATCACATCTTTACTATTCACCTCTATATTGCTCTGTATACCTTTCTCCGGTGCAAGGGTTTGCTCATCACCTGCCTGATAATCCTGATTATAATTTATTACCTAGGTTATTATCTGTAATTTAGGTGCACCGTAAGTGTTAAATTAAACACTACAGAGTGCAAGGAACATAGATTATACCTACAATAGATTTCGTTACTCGTATTAAATGCTCTAAAAACAAAACAAAGCCGAAATAAATTGAAAAACGCACAAACACCCCTGCAACAAAAATTGCAACAATTATAATTTCTAACAAAGGGGAAAGGCAATATCTGATAATTAAAAATAACCTAAAACCGAATAATTGCAATTTGGTATAATTAGTCTAATTACTATAATGTATTTAATAATACGTAATTACCCTAATACAATTACTATAATCAATAAGTTGCTGAAAAATTGCTCGGCATACAAGATTTGAACACCTTGACTATGAAAAGGACACCAAACAACAAATGCAATGTAACTAGCCTTTAGAATACAAGTAGCAGGTTGGTATTTGAAGAGTTGCTGGTTTTGAATATAACTTAATAATCGAAATATCACCAGATTCTAGTGAGGTAGCCTTCAATAGTGGGGAAAATACCAGAGTTGCACTTTGAGGCAACTGTATCTGCTTCCTCAGAAGCAAAGTTCTATTGGATCTTACCTTTTATAGCAAATTCACACGAAGCTGTAGCTATATTTTAATATATATTCCATATGTATATATTTCTGAAGGTATGTCATATAAGCTTTGTATATAAAACCAAATTCACGAGCACCATTTTGTGCAGCAACTCTCCCAGGAACCCACTCTGAAGACAAAATTGTCAATGAAAGTATCTTCTAAATGTAAGATTTTTATGCTATAGTCGTAAAACGTTCACCAATTAGAAATACCATCACACTTGCAGGGGCACTGAAGTCGTATTTACGCTTCATTGACTATCATGATTGAACTTGATCTGTTGGTTGTGGTTTTCAATAGCCTGAGAAGTATTCGACACCTTCTAAGTGATTATTTTATTGGGCCATAACACTGAAACTATCACATTTAGAAGATAAATAATTTATTTAACGTTTTTATCATTTATGTTTAACATGTTATCTCTGTAATATACCTAATTTTAGGTGGCTACTGGTTAATTCCTGAACAGAAATGACAATTTTTGATTCCTTTAGCAGCGCAAGTAGCTTGTAATTATACTAGCGCCGCCTGTATATCCGGAATTTTGTCAACACAGAGCCTGTTTTACATGCCAATACATTTTCTGATATGATTCTGTAGAATTTGCGCACATTTGAAAGCCATTTCCATGTTCCGGGATCAACGCGTAACGTAGGGGATCGAAACCGTGACCTCCCGAATGCGGGTCACAAACGTTACCACCTGAGCCATCCCTCTTGTGTGTAACTGCGCATCAAGAGAAATTTTTTGCCTGCAAAGAAACAAACTGTCGTAAAGGGACGCGCAGCGTAAACCTTAACTTTTACGGTATTCAACTCCGAATTGGAGGCACTCCCTGGGCGTGCTTTCCTTCTATTGGTGGAGGATTTTTCAAGACCTTGTCCCCAAGTTATAGATCACTGATTGCTCGCAGTTATTATGTCTACGGTACGAATATTGCAGCTGTCAACCTGTGTGGCAGACTATCTTTCGTCTTCTGTGTTTTGTAGATCGAGAAAGAATTTTCTACAAAAGCTCCCCACTCCCTGGCTGGGTATAGCGCGCACATCGTTAAGGTGCCTCATTAAAATGTTGATTTCCCTTGCTTCAAGTGTTATTCAATGAAGTTCTTGATATTCTAAGGGACGTGGACAGCAAATCAGTAAGGAAAATGCTCTAGATATCCATATGACGGACCGCCACCGTAGCGCAGTTGGTAGTTGGCAGTTGGACGACCCGGGTTTGATCCCCGGTACCAGCATAGGGATTTTATCCCCTCTGGGAGGTATGGCACGGGGTGCACTCAGCCTCGTTAGGTCCTGGGGGGACCAGTTGAGGGCTACTTGATGGAAAAGTAGCGGCCCTAGGTCGCGAAGGTCGCATAACTGGCCTGGAGGGCTCGGGGCGCTGACCACGTTAGCCGTATGTTAGCCGTGCAAAGAGAATGGAATCTCAATTCTTCAAATGATTTGACCATCGCTCAAAGCCTGCTGTATTCCCACATTCCCCTTGTATCTACAAGGAAATAAGTAATAATATAATTTCTGCAAATTCTCAACTAACACGAAGAAGATGTAGGAATAAGTGTTTGTAAGAGTGGTTAGTAGAAGAGTGCTTCAAATGTATCCGACTGGCTGTGCTACGCTTGGAATATATAGTGTTATCGAGAAGTAGCTCCGCAGTCTCATGTAACCAAAATTCCCCTAGAAACGGTAATTACGGTGGTAGCACTGGCCACTTGTGGCCACTGGTACCTGGCCAATAGATCTACAGGTTCCCCTATATGGTGCTTACTACTGGCTAAAGAAAAGCAATCAACAAAAGATAGAAGATATAATAGGAAAACGATGCTATATGAAAAGACAAATAAGAGCTGAGTTAATATCCTTATGGCAGTCAGAATGGGATAACCTGCAAACTGGGAGACGCACCTATATGTTTTACCCTAATATACGAGAAAGGTTACGACTAAAGCACCTAAATCCCTTACAAGCTGCATTACACTATATTACGGGCCATGGGCCATATGGAACTTACTTAAAACGTTTTAGTATCATCAACTCTGAAATGTGCACCAGATGCAATACAGAAGATACTCCTGAGCATGTAATGTTTAACTGTCAGAAATACAGTGAAATAGGACAATCTAACAGGGAAAAGCTCATGTACCTCACTTTATCGGAAATGGTCAAGAATAAGGAAAATCTAAATACTTTATATGAGTTAGCGACTCAAATCAGTATAGCAGAAAGATCTTTAAGACAAACTGAACAAGAACGAAATCTAAGAAATTTTTATACACCTCCAGCGACTGTTGTAGCACCATCCCGTCGATCGTTAAGATTGTCAAACCAACTGTAAGCAGAAAGGAGAAGAACGAGGCCAAAACGACAGCCTGATGAGACTTGGACAGCCTACCAGAGACGAATAGCAGCGACTAGGGAACAATAAACTGCATGAATACTATGAGATCACATAATTATAACTTTACAATATCACCAATTATCCTTATTGTTATTTAGTTTAATTTAGGTTAGTAACTTCTGCACAGTCTATTGTGAACAAATTGTAATAAATAAGTTTAAATAAATAAAAATATCCGCACACTACGTCCAGATATAAGAAATTAGGTATCTGGACATAGCTGGCAGATATTATTTTATTTTATTTTGTTTTATTTTATTTTATTTTATATTTTATTTTATTTTATTTTTTTATTTTTTGGTGGTAGCACTGGCTGCCACGAGCCTATGGTTATTTATAACGTTCCACGGAATAAAGTATATGATAGATTCAGGTATATAATTCATGAAACGTAATGTAGATAAACAGGATACCAAGTTATCTTGAGCGGTACGCGCCGGCGTAGTGCGGAGGAACTTGTTGATAACCCTATATTTGCATGCACTTAAGATACTATCTCTGAACTCGAAAGTCAGATAGAAAAGTTGAAAGGCGGACTGTAGAATCCATGTTACTTATTAGTGAGTGATAACCAGAGAGGAGAAGCAAAATATTTGGGGGCGTAACTATATATAGTAGTGACTTATTGTTATGTAACGTATAAAATCACTTGTGAAATTCTAGAGAAAACAGTGGTTAAAGAAAAATAGTATTCGGGTAACATGCTCGTTTCTTTATTTGTGTAGTCTTAAGGGGAGGATCCTACTTTAATTTTAATTAAATTTGAATAAGATTTGATAGGTTAATTATTCTAGCTAAAGTAAAGTTAACTACAAAACTTGGAATTATTTGATTCATAATTTTCCACTTTATAGGCTATTTTATGCAAATATATAACATTTTTCAAAATGTGCCATGCGCGTGAACCTTTTAGCTTTTTCTTTGAAGCGTTTTCTTGTGAATTGATACATAAATAATAATGGGGCTTACTTGCAATAAATTACACAATTTTACCCGATTAAAGAGTGTTTATATACATACTTAATTTTTTAGAATATTAGAACTTTTGAAAAATTTGATATTAATTTTTTTAGTAATATTAAAAATATTTTGAAATTTATTTCAATTATTAAAAATAGGACATTTTCCTAATTGTGTACAAAGTTTGAAGCTAATTGAACCAATATTGGTGATGAAGGACAGTTTTGAATGTTGAGAAAAGTTAATTTTAGAAAAGAACATGCATTCAAGCTGCAATAACTGATTCAAAAGCTCCCAACACCATGCATATCTCCTACATTGACCTTTTTTTGTCTCGGTTTTGGTTTTTGGACCATGTTGGTCTAAAATCTCAATAGGCTCTTCCCCTAAATTGAACATGAAAGAAGAATAAAATCGGTTGTGTTGTTTCTAGTAATTTAATATCCTAATGCCATTTTAAATGGATACCAAATTTGATGCTTAAGTCTGTAATTTTCGAGGATCCAGGGTGGAGATTTTTCAGGAAATATTTCCTCCTAATATGTGATTGCGGATCTTTGACTGCCCTCTGTTTTTTTAGTATTTCTACCTGTGACAGGGCTAAACTTTTATATTTGAACTCCAGTTACGTCCCTTGCAAGTTAGTTTTTAGGTGCTGAAAATATCTCACTGATGTTTCCATTTCCCTCGTATGTTTACGGTGCATCCTGAAGCCAAGTCAATATCCGAACATCTATTGAATATAATCCGCCCTACTGCTGATAACAGAAATGTAAAAACGCTTTGTTCTAACGCTGACAACGAAAACCTTTGCTGTGGGAAATGGACAGGAAGTGGAGAGACAGTTTAAGTATGCAAACACACCTATCGTAGCTGTGCTTGAAAACGGACTGCCAATAAGCCGCTTATACTCGGCCCTACATACATACATTACCAACTGGACTCCTACTACTGCTGCATATATTACATCAGACAAGAGAGCAAATACTGTGGCACGTAAATCACAACTCCCCTGGGTTCGAACGTCGGTCTCTCACGTAACCAACGGATTTGTGGCTGGTAAAGTCCTAGGGACACTTGTTTCCTTTACATCAGTCGATCAAGCACGTGCTACCCGGAAATACAATATTTAAGACTGTACCCGACCAGTCCTTTTATTTTCTGTACTACAATTGTGTTGATGAAATATTGAATTTCACAGTCGATTTGAAATCGAAATACATATTCGACTCCAATTCGACTCTCTAAAAAGTTTTTAGAAAACTGTCCGTACCCGCGTATGTTTGTGAACTCAAAGCGAAAACATTTTCAAGAGGGTTCCTTCACCTCAAACTATGTTTTCCATGAAGGATTTAACTTTTGATTTTCTCAAAAATATATAACGATGTTTGCGTTCTATTAGTTTTGAATGTAATGTGACGCTGGGCGCGACGCACAACAAATGATGGTTGGGGCTAAGCTACTTCACATCACATACCAGGCCGGCGTACAAACAAAGACGCTCAAGGTCAGGCTGCCTCTCTCTGCTGTTTTTCTCTACTCGTTTTTCCTTTAAGCACTAAATTCACATATCGTGTTACATTAATACAACGTACCACATTAATACCTTTAATTGCCGAGCTTTTTGCTAATTATACTGTTCGTGTAATTCCTAAATCTTTTTTCATATTTCTTTTGTAACCACTTCCGCCGAAGCGATTCGAATAACCCTGGTTGTTAGAGCGATACGTTGTGAAGTGATCATTCATGTAAAGTCAAACGCCATGAGTTCGAATCCCCGCAACTGTGGTCAAATGTGTGCGTGCGTGTGTGCGTGCGTGCGTGTGTGTGTGTGTTAGAGGATGATGACGGCCCAAGTAAAATAATGGCACGCTTGGAAGCTGACAGGGTTACATTTGACTTACGTTGCATGAGTTTTGCTTCTCATTCTTAGAAGACGAATATAAAGCACTACAGGTTTATTGAAGACATTTAATATTCATACAATATAAGACAGCTACAAATACTTGAATTCTATTTATTTAGATTATAATAAGATTGCGTAGTGTTTCCCGGCGTTTTTATTTATTTATTTATTTTGTAATTTAGAGTTCTATATAATATCCACGTATGTCTGAAAGTTCTACAAATCGTCAAACCACGGGCAGTGCCGAGTATTGTAGCTGGTATTACATAAACCTTAATCATCTTGTCCTGGTCTGCTCTATAGGTTTCTAAGATTTTTGTTGCAGAAGTAGCGGTGGAACATAACATGCAAGATATGGGAGGATTTCACTGTTCATCAGGTCTGAATATGATTGCACTTTTGAGAGTTGGAACTGCGGTTCATGTCAAAGCTAAGGCGGTTTATTATCCTCCATCTCCCGAGGCAGGCTGGATGAAGGGTTGTTTTCGCAGTGTGGTTGAACGCAACCGTGTTATGCATGTGCTGTTGCATCGTTTTCATTATCGTTAAAGTTTGTGTTCCGTTGGAATTGCTTTTCTCTCTATAGCCTCCAATCCGGTCCTCGTCCTCCCTCAGTGTTATTTTGTCTCTCCTTTCCTTCGTGGCTCTATGACCAGATCTACAGCGTTCTCAAATTGTGCTTTGGGGTGGAGGTTCTCCTTATTCATCTTTATCCCAGGCTGTTTAACCTTTAGAGAGCATTTTATCACACCCTGTTCAGTTTGGATAATTGTAGCCTCAGTGTAGACTAATAAACGCTAATTTTAACTTAGAATGCACTGCTGAGGACACATATATTACAAATGTGCTGGAGTTATTTCTAAGGAATAGGTGGAGAAGGACAGGGAACGTATCCTGTTGCTCCACCGACCTCTTATTCCTATCTCCAATTTTCTTCTTGTTTCACATTGATGTCCTCTCTGTGCGCCAGGAGCAAGAAAGACTTGTTCTCGAACGTCACTTAGGTCCCATATAGATACACCAGCAAATTGGCATTATCATATACACATAAACTGTCAGAAAAAGCATGCGGGGCAGTCGTGCTTAACTTATGCTATGCTTAACTCATAGTAAACACTATGCTCTCATTTATTCTGCACCTAGTGAGTCATTTCGTAGACAAATGAGTAATTGAATCTCTATAATATAATTATAAAACTAATATAATTTTGAAACAGAAATACATCAATTTTCTGAGGCAGTAATTATCATTAATGAAGACAAAGAATAATAAATATCGAGAAGACCTAGAGGTACTATGCGACTAGATGTGTAACTTGTTTCTTATAATCTCGTTGTATTCATAAGACCATAGAGATGTCAAGTTATTTCCGTGTAGTAAAATCGCGGAACAGTACCTGAATAGCTACAGTGCGCGCTGGCATTATCAGCAGGTCTTGTATATTTCAAATAGGAAACAGAGACCACACCATTAATTCGCATGACATCACTCGTGCTGATCCTATTCTCTACGTCTAAAAGATACCTCTGTACTGTCTGGCGAAGAGGCGAGCTCGGAAAAGGAAGGGCTGACAATGATGAAGGGAAAGGGCCGTAGCAACAAGTGACGCTAACTCTTGTCTTGGTTCGGAAAATAGTAGAGTACCATAGTATCTCTCTGTACTTAGGTTGAGGAAGGTCTGCGCTCTCAGTTTTTATAAATATCAGCTAGTTTAGTGATTAAATTGTAAAGATTTTTACGCAAATAGTGATGGAAGAAAAGATGTCCCCTATTGCACCACGGAAACGTGCAGCTGCTCCAGAAATATGGAAAAGACACTAAGCCAAATTAGCAAGGTTGCCAGCGGAAGTTGCTGTCTATCAACTTGCAAAGATAAAATAAGCTTTAACGTTCCTAAACAGTTGTTTAATTAATTTTAATTAATTAAAAGGCACGTTTTAAAACTCTCAAGATTCGAAGATCAGAGTTAAAACTCACATGATCCGTTATTTAAAGCCCAATAATTTTAATTCTTTCACCAATAAACACAGTTTGGAAAGTAATTCATAATATTTAGGTACATTTCTTCATAATAATAGCTTCCAAACCAATGGAAATTGAGTTTAACCAATATAAATTGGTTTTCGGTAGTTTATCAACATTTAGGTTTTGGATCATGTGATTTATGACTTTAAACTACTCATGCTTTACAAATCTGCGAAAACAACACGAGGAATCATCCACAGACATAGAACATATTCAAGGAATGTCATACTATACTGTCATATTGCGTTCGAATGATAAAATTATGCAGGATTCACAAAAAAAAAACTTGATATTGTACTTGACAATACATTAACAAAGTATGTTGTCACAAAAGGGCAGAGTGAAGAACAAAGTAACCTTATTTTCATTCTAGTTGACTTTGGATGTTAGTACTATCTAATCGATTATGTTAGAACTTAAAAAACATTAACATTTTGTTAGCTAATTGTATCTCACAACTATATTATCCTACCTATTACATTTACAAAACTCGATACGACACCTTCTATCTGGAAGCATAATTTACCGTGAATTTTGACACAATAATTATTATAACTCTCGAGCTCAGCAGCGCATCAGTAACAATCACCATTATTCAGTATATCCAACAAAGCATTTAAAACTCCAGGCTATGCAAAATGAAACAATACAAAGTGGACAAACTGCGATATATACCGATCACAAACAAGCCCATAATGCGATTTGAAACGGCTGCCATATTTGAAGCCTCATTTGTACCGGAACAAAATGCCATTTGACACGATTTGAGTTTATAGCATGCAAGTTCACATAACAATCTAAACAAAATGATGTCAAACCCAATTTCGTCCTCGGCGGAACATCAACATTGCTGGTGGTATATACAGGGTGGAAGGTACTGCTTCGGCCGGAATAACCTGGATAATAGATGCACGTGTAAGAATTATAAAATACTACGTTTCGTTTCGCTAGGTTTAATCGTTTTGTAAAAAATGTATATGTTTTCGCTTTGTAAATGCCAACGCTGAGCTGTCATCCCACACGCCAACGACCTATGTGCTTCCAGGCCAGTACTGCCTCAGATGTAAACAAAACACCTAACTGGCATGTCAACACTGACTCAGTTGTAGACAAAACACCCCACTAGTGCGTTTACCGTACCGCTTAAGTGGTCACTATCTCGGCAAATCGACACAAATCCAAATGTTATGCCTGAAAGATGTGAATGCAACTAAAATGCATTCGTTCAAGTAATAATGCAGATTATGTAGCTTTGCAGTTTTATGTAGTTACGAAAGCAGAAAAATGAATCAATTGAAACCACATAGTTTAGGGTTAAAACAATGCAGACATGAAGGGGTATAGATTTTCCTAATATTGAACATTCTACTTCTTATTAGTATTATTAGTATCCGTTAGAACTAAACAATTGTAATTGCCTTTAATACACAAATAAAATTCTTCCTCTTAATTTTCGTACAACAATTGCGGTCTTTTGTAGTTTAACGGGCTGAAATAAAAATAATGATCTTGTCATAAATGACAGCTAAATTTGCTACCCCACCTTGGACTGAATTTGTCGTCTGCCCTACCCTTCCTCCTCACTTTCAGTAAAGAGAGGCGATACCTCCCCTATCATCTCCTCCATCGGAACGTGCTCACCGTGAGAACAAGTAAGGCGCACGCGACGTAACACAACATAACATAAAATGGTGGCTAAATCATTTTATCAAGTTAAAAGGCATTGCAGCATTGGTCAGACAATATTTGTGTGACAATTAGTGAAATAATGAAACATCGTCAAGAAGCTAAATTGCTCCGGATGTTTGACACAAATTAATTTTTTTTTTCGGCGAAACGGCTCGGTTGAAAATAGTTGTATTGGAAATATTTGTTAACTCATTATGTAGAATCCCTGGTTAACGAAAGGCCGAATCAGTACCTTCCACCCAGTATAGATACGTACATTACAGAGACGGCGTGAATGGTAATTTTTTATTTAGTGGAAATGACTAACAAGTGAGACTGCACTTTTTTATACTTATGCAGATGAGCAATATCAATATATCGCCCGATCTGTTCTGTTGAATTTCATTGGTTTAGAAGAACAAGACAAAGTTATTTCCCTGCCACCAGAAGTTCTAGAAAATCGAATTAAAATTATCTCCAACATCGGTTTCTCCCCTCTTCCAGCGTGTTTCCGAGTGGTGAAATCTTCAACCTTGCATTTTTCCTGAATTAAAAGTCTGGAATACTCTGATGATTTTGAAATTGAGTTTCTTGTAAAGGCGCGGCTGTACAAAGTTTGTACGATTCTTGGGAATTTAATTAGTTAATGGATTTCTTTTTTAATGGACTGCTGCTTTCTGATTCATGCAATAGGCGCAGTGTGTGAAACGCTGCTTTTATGCATCCCAAGAACTGTTGGAATTAATAAATTCAGATAAAACATCGATTGCGAACATTAAAGCTAGATATCGGAAGAGAGAAATCCAATTTACTGGATGAAGTGAATTGATAAAATCGCGTCGTGTTATGTGTGATGGAAAGTGCGTTTTGTGAATCAGAATATTTGGCATCAAAACAGTGGGTGCCAATACCTGTATTGCGGGTTTCCAACTTTGCCTTTGAAGTACTATCCGCAAAATACGGCGACTGAGTCGTGGGCGTAAAGGCTTTGTGGCGTTTATTGTTCATGTCTAATTTCCCTTTTGAATATAATCAACGCTCGCACTGATTACAATTTGGAAAAATATCCATGGCTACATACAGTAAAACCTCGTTTATCAAGCCCTCGTTTATCCAGATCTCCGGATTATTTGAATCAGATTTGTAGAGCTTTTTTTTTAAATTTAATGTTCACTTTACATAATAAATTTAACTATAATAGCAAGAGTATCTCTAAGTAGGTATGCTAAATATGCGCTGAGATGAGTTAGTGTAAATAATAAACTTACCTTATTCCTTAGAGGTTGCAATGGAAGTGGTTCCGCTGCTAGTACTAACTGCTAAATTGCGGTTCACAACCAACACTGCACAAATTTTTAACTCTAAAACATCGTGTATTGTCTGGCAAAACTCTTTTGTAATGTGAAAAACTTCTCTCCACGGCACAAGATGTTATTGGGGCATATTTAAATGATGTTAACTGTTTCACAGAGAGAGTCAAGTCTCTTGGTGTGACAGATGGTTTTCTTTCGAGGATGTCTCAAATATCGCACATTTGTTTATAGGCAGAATTTTTTGAAATTGCATAATTCACTTTCTCTTTCACTTTTTGTCCTATGCTACCAGGAACCGAACTTAGATCACATATTGTTTTTCAAAGACCGTAAGTGATTCATGCAAAGGAGATCCTACAGCTTCCAATGCCGTTATGACTGTTGGTAAGAAAGAAAAATGGGCAGATATGAAACTAAGATCCTTCTTTAACCCAGTGCCTGACAGAATATTTTGCACAGTTTCTATTGATGAAGCATTGTTCGAGCCCAATGAATTAACAATCTCTTCGGCTATGCATCCACCCATGTTCCCCATCAAGTTAACACTGGTGCAGGTGGAAGTCGGATATTAGGTGCTGTTGATCTAAACAACTTAACTCTTTTAGGAGATTTAACAAAAAATTCTCTTTGTACAGGACACAAATCTTTCTACCAATGGAAAAGAATCACGTATTGTCTCAGAAATGCGATGAAGAGCGTGTGCCAAACAAGTTCTATGGATTAAGTTAGGAAAAATACCTTTCCGAGTTTGTTCTGATTTTTTCATACCTGCATCAGTAAGAAATAAAAGTAACCGGTCGTATTTGATTCCACATGGGCATTGTAATTTCAAAGAGTCCATCACAAACTGTATCACAGTTACATTGTCAGTGGCCGACAATTCGCACACATTAAAAAGATAAGCTGTAGTCTTTTGTTTATTATTTAAGGCACCCACGATTATATTAGCAATAGAACGGCGCTCAGAATGAGATGTTTCATCAACAGACAACCACACAAACTGATCCGCTAATTCACTTTGTATATTTGACAATACGTTATTGTAACAATGCCCTACATAAGTCTTACGCAGTGTACTTTCTTCAGGCACATTTGTCGAGTATATTTGGCAAGAAAGTTTTTAAATGTCGGATTATTAATTTCGAACAAGGGAATATCAGAAGCTAAAATACTTGGCACAAGTCATAGGAAAATTCAGTAACCCTACTTCCTAAACACTCTACTAATTGTTTTAGAACAGGTTATTTGTTTGCGAGTTTTCTGATCAAATTCTCCTAATGTTTTTCTGTGTTTATGTGCTGAACTATCTGAAATCTTTTGTCACTCCCTATATTTTTCTCACACGCTCCACAAAACAATACCCTATTATCTGTAGATATTAAATCACCGGTAAACTCCTTCTGCAAATAAATGAATCTAGCACTCGAAGTTGGTTTTATTTTCGGCATTTGAAGAGCTCTTTTTAACATTTTAGACGCCTAATTTATTTTGGTAGGAATCAGTTCACAACACTGTTACGTTTGAAGACCACGACACAACTACCGGTGGGCAGGCAAGGTTGCTATAATCATGCGGCTCAAAACGTTGACCTGCACTTTATCTTTGTTAATATAAACCTCTCAGATAACGCACTGATTATTCTCTACACACATACATATATTGAAAGGATAGGAAACAGGGGATTCACTGCATAACAACATGACTCAGCGTTGATTCTCGCCATCTCGCGAGTTACATCATGATATGCAATACTACCAATATGAAAAATATTATCCAGCTGGAAAAAATAATAAAAAACCATAAAGATCATTAAAATATGCAATGTAGGGGCTATAATACTGAAATAATATGCATTTATCAAAATCAAGAAAATATGCAGTTATATGCACCATAAAATCATGTCCAAATAACTGAAAATTCTATAATTCGTGCACATAATGTAAAAGGATACATTTTTAACCCCTATGAAAAAAACATGCAAATGCATGAACTTCCTAGCCCTACTCATTAAGTTTATCGTGTGTGTTTCAACAAAGTCTCTTGTGTCTAATCAAAGTGTTTGGGAGTGCAATTCAAACTTCGTTCAAACGCCGCCCGTGTTCAAAACATAAGACTGTAGATCAATTCTTTGTTAAGAAATGACGTAATTTTAGTGATTAAGATTTTTATATTTGATAATGTCTTGTAAGTAATACACACTATGTACTGTACACAATTTTGTTATATAGTTTTTTAAAGTCATAAGGGGCAAGTCTGCTTATTTAAGCATTTAAAAGTTTTATTTTGCTTATTACTTATATAGCCCAGATTTTCAATTTTCCGGATTACCCTTGGTCCCAGTTAGCCTGGATAAACGAAGTTTCACTGTACTTATAACGAATATGTGCCGTTAATTCATCGTGCTTATATATTATTGTTGATGTTGTTGTTAGCTAATGCTGGATTTCTGACAATGAAGTCATTAATCCTCTTGCTCTCCAATATTTTTCACTGATGGATGGGGCACTAGAAGTGGCCGGGCATATTTGAAGGTGGTCTCGATCCATTTCCTCTTGCAGATCACATAGAGTACAGAGTGGTGAAGAATATATCCCAATTCTGTTTAAATGTTTTGCCAGACAATCATGTCCCGTAATCAACCTGAAGGTTGCAACTGCTGTTTTTCGAGGATACTCAGGAATTATTGATATATATATATATATATATATATATATATATATATATATATATATATATATATATATATATATATATATATATAAAGTCTCTTCAATATATATATATTTTGCTCTCTCCCATTGCCTATCAGAATGAGCTCAAAGCTGTTGTACCCTGCGATTCAAGCTCAGCAATCCAGGCAGTAGCAAAGTGTAAATACCCTACATCAAAATACATAATTAAATCCTCCTTCAGAATTGAAAGAACTAAGTCCATCACCAGACTAAGCAGTACAGACGGCAGCACATGCTCTGCTCTTCAGTTGTTTTGAGACAAGTCAAATGGACATCTGTATTGGGATGCCAGGAGACTAAGGATAGTTGTTCAACTACCTAAGCATTAGATTAAATAAATTTAATAAATAGACGGAGATTGAAATGTTACTTTTACTAAACCAATATACTGTAGCTGTTCAAATTTCTCACCATGTTGAACGGTCCTATGCATGGCTGAATAGTCTGCGCCTCCCCCCCTCCTCCCCCCCATAGGTGAGCACTCCGTGTCAGGAAACCGCAGCACTAGGTTTCAACTCGCTGCATCTCGGCGCACGAGCCGTAACTGCATATACAAATAACCATTTCACACTCCAACGGTTTCTAAATTACATCATCGGCAGTAAAACGTGCATTAATCAGTAAATGTGGGAAGCAAAATTGGTTATAAAGCTGCTGCTGGTAAAGTGGGCAAAAATGTATTCCCATGTCGCTTTTGCGGTATATATCGGGGTGGCTATGCACTATCCTTGCTAGGAACTGCAGAGAGACAAGAAATGTACCGGCATAGGTCTAGAACTGTAAAACTTTACATCTAAATTGTGTTTTGTCCCGCGGAATCTGTTAATAAAGCCTATGCAGGGTAGTCAAATGAGATAAAACTTTATGTGCTGGTCAAGGCAAATGGAAGAGTTATATCTTTAGTCATTTTTTACAAAGGCTCCATTTAGTTACGTTCAAGCAAATGTTTTTGCTGTCGCTAAACTGTGCTGTCTTTCGTGTACCAAACTAAGAGTGTTGCAATTAATGAAAAGATATGAAGTAAACTCTGTTGATTGAGATGATATTTAGCTTTATTATGAATAAAATTAATTATGCCATACCTGTTTGAAGAGATAACAGGTTTAACCTTGCAAGGCTAAGGTAGTAATATAAAATACAACTTGATGTGTAAGGTTGTTGAGAACAAATGGCGGGAAACAATAAAGCAACACCCAGAGCGATCACAATAAACAGTTGACGTACGTAATAAAAACGCAGACACAACACAGACGCTGTACATATTGGATTATAAAGTCTTTACTCAAGCTAATTATGGCCATAAAGTCCGTGTTACCCTGAAGAAAGATAGTATTTATCAAATAAAGTATATATTTTGTTATACACTATAAAAATTGAGTGAGAGAGAGATAGATTAGCATCCGCAATGTTAGGTGTCTTAGCCAGTATTTTTCCGAATAAATAAGGTTAGCTGTTTACTTCTACCTTCCTTTGTTTTCTTGCTTATGGCTTACATTACTGAAAAGGTTTAATGTTTTCAGCAGATGTGTACTTGGGATAACAGAATCGGGCTCATATTAATTCATTGATCAGAGGAACTCGGGAAAATTTATGTGAGAATGGACAGTGACAAGGCAGCCCAAGATAGACGAGTGTTTGTTGATCAAGAAATGTAAAATAAGTATTCCCAGATATCTTCAAATAAACATATTGTCATAGTGTGGCTATTGTATTCATCACAACCGTTTTAGGTCCAACAGGATACATCAACCAATGCAGCACAGTTTTGATTCAGATGTGTGCTATGTTCCTTTGATGTACTGCAAAATTTCCGACAGCTTTGTCTCCATCACAGATTGTGTTTATTCTTCTTGTGTTACGACGCCATTGTATAACTGTAGCTCCCTTATAAATTACACAAGTCCCCGCTGCGCTGTTCAGCAGCGTATAAATTTGCATTTTGGTAGCAGGCGCCAACTGTGTCTATGTACTGCAGAACGTGGCAGCTTGCTTCATGGCTCTTCTTATACTTTTCCTTTGAAAAAGGCATGAAGTTCAGTAGGCTTCGATGTACAAAATTATCATTTAATGAAGTTATACGTTCAGGTTTATCAAAAGACACTTTTTGAATATCTTAAACTCACTCGAAAACTGTGATTCATTTATCAACATTAGTGTATAACTGCTACGGATATAACTGCTAAACAAGTAGAAAAAGTAGGGTTATTTAGTAATGATGGATCTGAAAAAGAAGTAAGGAATTTCTTTTTTAAATAGGTCTTACAAAATTGTAGCATTAATTCTTTTGGATATTAACTTCAGAGAGAATGAAGAAGACTTTATAACCCATGATACGAAATATATGGAATCAACAATCAAAAGATATCATAAGCCAGGTCTTATTTATTATAACTAACAATAAACCCAGGGTTTGCAGAATATGAACTGTCTTTAGCACTATCAAAAAGGTGCTTATTTCTAATGAAATATTGCTACATTTCAGATATAAAACAACCGCTTTTGCTTTGCACCAGAGAACTTAACTTTTCTTTTCCCTCGATGTTGACGCGCAGAATCTGAAAAATATTTAGAATCCAAATCCAGAAGATTTTGCAGTTATAATTTTGAAACGAAGGATGTGGTCTATACGTTCTCAAACGATAAGATTCACATTAATAGCAAAAACGTCTTATCTAAAACACTTCAGATGAATTTTTCTTCATATGTTGATTTTCTAAAAATAATGCTTTTTTATCGAAGTCTCGCATGTTTCAGATATTAGCGTTGCGAATTGATGAGCTTTCTTAGAAAGCCATATCTTTGGTCTTATTTCAGTTTAATGGATAACTGTAAAATCGTGAGAGACTCAAAGATAAATGGAAAATCAAGCTTATATGTGAATGAATTGTAGAAGAAAGAAGGAAATAAATGACAGTGAACAGAGAAAGTTGTGTGATTGTTACAGGTTAGGTTTTTGTTTGTAATAATGCGTCAAGTGCAACTTCATGCTCCATTGTTAGAGCGTAAAATAAAACTTTGAATCATATTGCATGAACTATGCAAATCAACAGGTGACTAAATTCTGATTTCATAATCATTTTATAATGCAGTACCTATTTAATGTCAATTATATGATAACAGAGCAGAAAAAGGTTCCTAATGGCTATCAATACAGATTTTTCTTAAATCTTCATGTATATTCGAAGGCTCGAATAATTATTTCAATAAGTGAGAACATATAGCAAAACTGATTAAGGTTACGTGAGTGTTCTTAGATCTGGATTCAGGTACAAATGCTTGGATATTCTTTTATCTACTGCATGCTAATTCAGATAGACTTTTGTAGAAATGATTTTATTACACGTTTCCTTATTTCCATTTCCTAAGGGCTAAGTGATAGTCAAAACTTTTAAAAGATTTACCTAGCCAAAAGTTAAATTTAAGAAAGTTACTCCCTATTTGAGAAAAGTGTTTGAAAATACAAACAAATAATTAGTAATATCTCCGAAATGATTAGCTCCAAGAAAATGTTTATTTCAGGTAAGCTGTGTGGTTTAAGGAGATATACATTTTTATGTAAAGGTATTTTGCCTATCCCTTATTGTTTAGAATAAAGTTGCCTAAAATGTCCTTTTAAGTTTCGTAATATATTATTACAATGCAGTTCTAAAATTATGATCCGAACCATACAGTAATCTAACCTAAAACTTCAAGAATAACACAGTGAAAATTTGATCCAAAGCCCCGATGTTTTGTGTCACTTAAAGAGAAATACAGAAATGGACAAAGAAAACGAAAAGTCTAGGTTATTTCCTTTTCACCAAACTGATGTGTGTCTTTCTATTCTCTGAATGTGCAAATCCGGTTCATAGGAGTTTGACAACCACATTTTGGAGCAACCTACTAAACACTTAGCACGTGCTATAATCCCGGTGCAGTAAGTGCAATGCAGTCATGTAAATTTGCCAGTACGTTAGTAACATATAATCCGCAGCGATTCAGTAAATTGCTCTCTCTCTCTCTCGCACATAGCCATCTTAATCACAGTCGTAACTGCATTGTTTTGCTTTAAGTTTATTTGTTATCGTAGATATGTGTTCCGCTATATTGCTCATGCTCGCTAGACCATTACATTTTCTCATTTTGCCATTGTTGTTTCCCAGCTCAGTACTAAAGTAATTTCTCCACAAAGGCACCCATTGTTTTAGATTTGATATAATGTTACGCTAGTTGTGTTTAATTACTTCTTGCAGTACTGAAATTAAATTGCCACGTTTTATGATTATTGCTTTACTTGCCTTAAAATGGCATTTGTAAGATTTCTTGAATTTAAAATTGTTTTGTTTGATTTTTGCTCTCTCTGCGAAGTATTGAATCCCACCAACAAATATAATACTAAATTTTCAACAGAGATGTATGTTGTCTTCGCGGTCTCTCTCTCTCTCTCTCTCACACACACACACACACACACACACACACACACACACACACACACACACACGCACGCACGCACACACACACACACACACACACACACACACACACACACACACACACACACACACACACACACACACACTACACTTTGTCTAAACATGCGTTTCCGTTGAAATGCTATACAGGCTGTTAGGAGAATAACGTATATTTTGATAAATGGTACGTTAATATGTACTCACTTAGGTGTGCTATTTTTTCCCTCTCTTCATCTTATAGTTTTTGCCCAAACTAAACAGAATTTATTGTTTCGTTAGTGTGATTTGCTTCAAGCGATCAGGATAGGGTTAGGTGCGATCAGGGTTGCCAACATTTAAAAATAAAATTATCGTACCAGTCACTCAAAATTATAGATTTGGATTCAAAATTATCGTACATCATAAAGCAAACGCTACAGCAATAAAAATATCATATAATACTTATGAAAATATAAGAGTAATGATGTTTATTATATCCACTTACAAGATTGATGACCTCAACAAATATTACAACTTTAGCACTTATGTTTCTCGCACTATTCATCTGAAAGTTCAGCTTCCTCAACCGTTGCAGCATTGCACACATTTGTTGTTGAGATAAACCTTACCATCTTCTCGGTGACTTGCAGATTTTAAGATCTACCACGTTCTTTCATAAGTTGAGACGACAAAATGAGTTGATTTACCTTATCTAGTGCCAATCTGTTTCTAACTTTGGTTTTTATTAAACCGAGCTTAGGAAAAAAAAAAAAAAAAAGAACACCAACAACAACTCTAAGAAGTGCTTCTGTAGGGCAAGGAAACCACTGATATTGCAAAGGCCGCTAGTTCTGTGAAATCAGTATTTCCATCAAGGTGACATGTGTTTAACAGCACTCCAGAAACTGTCAGGTTTATTTCACACGGAATATCACGTATTCCGAGTTTTCTACATTGATCGTCAATTTTCTGAACAGTGCCTTCTTCATTGAGATTATTAGACCTGGGCACACTGGCAATAAGAGGATAAAGGGTAGCAGGCTTAGTAGCTATGGGGTGGAGACAGACAATGAAGACAAAAGTGGTGTTATTTGTAATTAGTGTCACTTCGCTGGAGTGACAAACCAGTGAAAATGATATTTCGCCGATAACGAACTATCATACATTCAAATTATCGTACACCCCCATAATTATCGTACGGGTTGAGAACCATCGTACAAACATTAAAATTATCGCATGCCCCCATAATTATCGTACGAGTTGGCAACCCTGGGTGCGATAAGCAAATATTGCAAAAGTCAGCGAAAGAGATAACTGTTTGGTAGAGAAATTGTGACGGACGACTTCGTTGTTTCTAGCGACGGGAAACTAACTGAGGAACAGTTACGAATTCTTTGGAAACGATACCCATAATCCTCATATTTATTTCGTATAACACTTGCGTGGTTATGGAGAAATAAGCTACATATTTTGGAAAAGTTCGCCGTTTCCCCGAATTGACACAAAATAGTAACATACCTGCAGTCAATTGCGCCCAATGTGTGCTGAAATTTGGAAACTGAAGAATTAGCTTTCATTTTCTGAACACTTGTATATATATATATATATATATATATATATATATATATATATATATATATATATATATTTGTGTGAATTTTTCGTAACCTCAAAAGTGCTTTAACAATGCAATGTATCATACGACCCCTCCGAAGGAGTGTCGCCTTGTCGTGGCGGAGGGGCTCAGTACCTGAACCAGACGGCCTACTAAGTGTCATTTTGACTACTGGTAGGCAAGAGGTGAGGGGAAGCAAAGAACATTCCAAACGGGTAGATGGGGCTCGTTAGTCTTGGTTGACGACTCATCTAGGAGAAGAGGACTCCGAAATCAAACTCCCCCAGGGGCTCCTACTATGGTAGGTACGGGTTTGGCGTACCCGGGGCCCCGAGCCATACTCTCGACTGGGTTCCTCCAAGAGGTGAGAGGGCACATGCCAAACGCCCAATAAACTTTGGTCCACTTTTGTGTTTGACCTCCCACCCATTACCTCCCTGTACACAGTCTGACGGATAACCTACGCGCGGGTTGGAGGATGGGGTGACGCAAGGGGTGACTGGGTAATCGCGTAAGTCCCAGCCCCTGGTTATCATGTAGGATCTGTGTACGTATCCGCTGATAAAGGTCAGTCCCGGGGAGGGGCCATTGCATGAGCTGATGCACTCCTGAAGGCGATTGGGTCCCTCTGTCTATACATTGGGAGGTGAGACCCTAGGGTGAGCAAGGTCCAGGCCAGGACTCTCACCTAAGCCGGGGTGGCGCCCAGGATGTGAGCATGCCATCGGAGACATCTGCAATGGTGGAGGATGACATCGCCATGAGTTCACAAAAAACTCACAACAAAAAAAATTTTAAAGTTAGTGTAAAGGAAGTAGCTGAGTCGAGTGGTCCTCGCTACTTAGTTATATCTCGAACTGAGGGAGATAAGAAATTTTTATCGGTGAGCCCATTTACCATTCAAAAGGGTTTGGATAACATTGCTGGTCCAGTAAAGTCATGCACTAGATCTCGCAATGGCACGCTCCTGGTTGAAGCACATTCAGCTACCCAGGCAGCTAAGATACTGAAAGCGAATATGCTAGCAAGTTATCCTGTCAGCGTTCAGATGCACAGAACTTTGAACTCCTCGCGCGGCGTGATAAACACCCGTGCATTGGATGATTTAAGCAATGAGGAGATTCAAGAAAATCTTACGGAACAAGGCGTAACTAATGTTTACCGGGTTCAACGCAAAGAAGGTGGTGAACTGAAGCCAACACGTACCCTGTTCCTGACCTTTGATCGGGTAGATCTCCCGCAAAGGATTAAGGCAGGGTATGAGTCCATCGAAGTTAGGCCGTTCATCCCGAACCCGCTCAGATGTTTTAAATGCCAGCGCTTTGGGCATACAAATGAATTTTGCAAGGGACAAGCTACATGCCCTCAATGTGGAGATGAATTCCACGATGGTGCATGTACAGCAGCTCCGTCATGTGTGAACTGCAGAGGTGAACATCCATCCAGTTCCCGTGATTGCCCCCGCTTTGTAGAGGAAAGAGCGATCCAAGAGATACGGGTCAAAGAGAAGGTGCCCTTCTCAGAAGCCCGGAAGCTCTTGCGTATACGCCAACCCTCTGTTCCAAGGTCCGGGACCTACAGCTCAGTTGTAGCTAAACCGGTACCGAGCAGAGAGATCGCAACCCAGACCAGCGATTTCAATGGGGCAACAATATCTGAAAAGACACTTGTAGCCCGTAGCTCTACTCCAAAGCCTTCAACATTAGCGCGCACATCTGTGTCAACGTCAACGTCTACAAAATCCGCAAGCGCAAAAAACATTAGCGTTACATCACCATCAAGAGCATCAAGATCAGCGCAAAAAACTAGCAAGCCTGTAAGATATGAAGCCTCACCGATCAAATTTAAAAAGAGTTACTCAAAGACCGACTTCCTCAAGGAAAATAAAATGTCTAGTCCCAGTACATCGAAGGGATGTAAGAGTCCCCGAACATCTCCTCGAAGATCTCGAAAATCCTCTTCTGGAGAATCTTCAGGGGTGGACTCAGACCGGCGTCTTTCATCTTCGCCGGTCCCCATTAGCAACCGGTTCGAGACACTCGAACCCAAGTTTGCTATGGGAAGACGCACGTCCTCGGCAGAGGACATGGATTTGGACCAATCTGCCCACACTGGGAGACCCCCAGTTGAAAAGAGGCGCGAAAAAGCGTCCGAAAAGAACGTCAGCCCAAGAGAGAAAAGGGCTAAATTAGTTCGACAACCGCCTGCTCCAAAGTAATGAAGAGTTACCTTGGAATTACCTATCCCATACACAATGCAATATGACTATCCTACAGTGGAACGTACGTGGCATTCGAACTCAAAGGCCAGAACTTGAGCTCTTGCTCAAAGAAAACGAACCTCTGGTCGCATGTTTGCAAGAGACTAAGCTGCGTCCTCGAGACGCTTTCCATCTAAGGCGATACACCCCAGTACGGTGTGATGTTACACCAGAAGAGGGTGTACCGGCACATGGCGGCGCTATGATACTTGTCAGAGATGACGTATATATGCAAACTCTACCTTTGCACTCTGAAATACAATCAGTTGCTGTATGGATTAAACTGCCAAACATACATTTCACTATCTGTAATGTTTATTTGCCTCCGTCCCATGACTTCTCGCACATTGATTTAGAAGATCTAGTTTCCCAGTTGCCAACACCGTTTCTGTTGGTGGGAGACTTCAATGCGCACCACCCACTTTGGGGTTCAAGTCGCGCTTGTGCGAGAGGTACACTCATTTCCGATTTTTTGGACAGTCACAACCTAGCTCTCCTCAACACTGGAGAGCCTACATTCATTTCGGACTCTCATAACAGCTTCTCACACCTTGACCTTGCAGTTTGTTCACCTCAGTTGGCAGTCTCCTTACAATGGAATGTCATCTCTGATTTACACTCTAGCGACCACTTCCCATGTCTTATTAGTCTCTTGACGCAACATACGTATTCCACACGTATGCCCAGATGGCGTTTGGACCATGCCAACTGGAACCTCTACACCCAGTTGGCTGTCTTTACGTACAACGAGCACGACTCAGTGCATAATTTGGCGCAGCATCTCACGGAGACGATTCTCTCTGCTGCTGAACAGTCGATTCCGCAGTCGACTACACACCCCCGTCGATTTCCCGTCCCCTGGTGGACGGAAGAATGTCGGAATGCCATTCGTGCTCGAAGGCGTGCACTTAGGGTTTTCCAACGTCACCCTACTTTGGAAAACCTGATTGAATACAAGAAATTGCGCGCCAGGTCCAGACAAGTCATTAAGGATAGCAAAAAGTCATCATGGAGCAAATTTGTAGCTTCATTTAACCGACACACACCTTCCTCGGTTGTGTGGGATAGATTAAGGCGTGTTGCAGCTAAAACGACCCAAATACCAATAGCGGGACTAAAAACAGCCACAGGAGCTGTTGTTGATTCATTTGAAGTGGCCAATACCTTTGGCAGTGCTTTCGCACAAGTGTCTAGCTCGGAAAACTACTCCCCTGAGTTCCTTCCATTTAAAACTCAGGTGGAATCTCAAGGCTTCACGTTTCGTTCTAGAAACGTAGAAGATTACAATCGCCTTTTCACCATGGCGGAGCTGGAGCATTCCCTGAAATCTTCGCGATGTTCAGCACCAGGACCGGACGGTATTCATGTACAAATGTTACAACAGCTCTCTCCTGAAGGTAAGGCATTCCTGCTCGAGGTCTATAATCGTGTTTGGGTTGACAGTATACTCCCAGAAAATTGGCGGGAGGCCACCGTTATTCCCATCTTGAAGGCTGGGAAGGACCGTCATCTTCCCTCCAGCTATCGTCCTATTTCCCTCACCAGTTGCGTTTGCAAGGTGATGGAACGCATGATCAATGGACGATTGGTATGGTGGTTAGAAAGTCGTAACCTACTGACTAACATCCAGTGTGGTTTTCGACGACGCCGTTCAACTGTTGACCATCTTGTGTCAATATCGACACAGGTAATGGACGGCTTTATGAAGAACTGTCAAACCGTTGGCATATTTTTCGATCTTGAGAAGGCTTATGATACGTGCTGGCGAGCAGGGATTCTACGTTCCCTGTATGCCTGGAACATACGTGGACGCCTACCACTTTTCATTCAGGAGTTTATGAAGGACCGCTTTTTCCGAGTAAGGGTCGGCTCGGTTTTTTCTAATTCTTTTGTTCAGGAGGAGGGAGTACCTCAGGGTTCGGTGCTAAGTGTCACGCTCTTTGCTATAGCAATTAACTCCATCTCGAAATGTGTTCCACCTGGAGTTTCGTCATGCCTATTCGTAGACGACTTCGCTGTCTATTGCACTTCTCAGCGCACGGCGTTCTTACAACGGCGCCTGCAGCAATGTTTGGACAACCTTAGAGAATGGAGCATGAAAAACGGCTTCCGTTTCTCAACTGAGAAGTCAATCTGCGTTAATTTCTGGCGCCGTAGGAGACGATTACCACCTTCGCTCCGATTTGGTCCAGATGAACTTCCCTTCGCAGAAGAGACGCACTTCCTGGGTTTGATCTTGGACAGGAAGCTTAGTTGGTCGTCGCATATTGCACAGCTAAGAGCGAGATGTGACCGTTCCCTAAATATTATGCGAGTACTGAATGGCAAATCGTGGGGAGCGGATCGAACAATTTTGTTGCGAATATATCGCGCATTGGTCCGATCCAAGCTAGACTTTGGGTGTATTGTTTATTCGTCAGCACGACCATCTGTGCTGAGAAGATTAGACGTGGTCCATAATAGGGGCATCCGCATTGCAACAGGAGCTTTTCCAACAAGCCCAGTGGTGAGCCTTTACGCCGAGTCCGCAGAAGCTCCTCTGCAATATCGGCGTGAGATTCTCTTGGCAAATTATGGTTGTGCGCTTAGATGTATGCCTAAGCACCCAACGTTCGCTTCTTTTTTCACCACCACGCTAAGAGAACGATATAGAAATAGCACCCTTAATCCAAAGCCTGCGGGGTTCCGTTTCCAAGAGCTCCTAGTGAAGCTCGGAGTGGAACTGCCTGTGATGTTCGCCAAGGGCGAGAGACTTTACCCCCCTTGGCTATCTGGTACGCCCCATGTAGATCTTGGGATGACCATACACCAGAAGTCCACGATGCCTATTTCAAGTATCCGCACGTGTTTCTTAGAATTTTTGTCAGGCTATTCTGACCGTAAATATATTTACACCGATGGATCAAAGAACACCAACGGTGTTGGATGTGCTTATGTTTATGGAACCGAACCATATACATTCGGTTTTCCAAATAGCACTTCCATTTTTACTGCAGAGCTTTATGCAATCTATCGAGCCGTTTTGTATGTTCGCCGTCGTAAATTAGGTGACTGCCTGATTTTGAGCGATTCCCTTAGTGCACTGCAGAGCCTTTGTCAGTTGTACAACCCCCACCCTATTGTACAACGTATCCAGGATGCCCTCCATGTTTTACACGCTTCTGGCGTTGACGTGGTGTGTGCATGGATTCCTGGTCACGTAGGTTTGCCTGGGAATGAAAAGGCAGATTTAGCAGCAAAGACGGCAACTACAGAACCCAGAATTATCATCTCACGTGTTACTTCGGAGGACTTTAGGCTTGAAGTGCGGAGAGCGGTGCTGTCGTCCTGGCACGACGAGTGGTCAGCTCTCCGCGGTAATAAGCTTAGAGAAGTGAAAGAACTTCCGATAAACTGGGTAACTTCCTGTCGCACATCTCGTCGCGAGGAGGTTAGTTTGGCTCGATTAAGAATAGGGCACTGCAATTTTTCGCACGGTTACCTATTTAAAAGGGACCCTGCGCCTCTATGTCCGCTGTGTGACAACGTTTTGTCGGTTCGCCACGTGCTCCTAGAGTGTTACTCTCTAGCGCACCTTCGGGATTCTCTGCAGCTGCCTGCCAGACTGGCAGAGGTCCTAGCGGACGACAAAACAGCGGTTGATAGAGTTCTTAATTTTTTAGCGCAGTGCAATATAAATTTGAGGATTTAAATTTTTTAATTATCTTGTTCTGCTTTTGGACATATTTATCACCTTGTTTCATATCTGGCTATTGCCACTGATTTCTACCTTGTATATTTTGTTGTTTCTAGTATTTTTATTTTTTGAGTGAAATTTATATCTGGCTATTGCCATGAGTCTGTTAAGGGCGCTGATGACCTAGAAGTTGAGCGCCCTTAAACCAAATCCAAATCCAAACTGTATCATACGAGTAGCAGGTATTCAATGAACGTTTAGCCTATGGCTATGATTAACATGAACTAGAAGTTATATCAATATAATACATCAAATTTCGTATAGTTGAGTTTCTTTCTGATAAATAGTCCTTACATCATTTGATACTCTGCAAGTTCGACGCCTTTAATATTTATTCCACTCCTCTTCACACTGTAATTGCAAGTTTTCTGCACTGCCAGTCCCTAGCGATGCGGAATAACAAGCACAAGAAATTGGTGCTTTTCTTATAAGTAGGGAAGCAACCAGGATGCTATGTAACAATATTCTTTTTTGAAAACATAGAACTGCTCATTCCATTTTTAACTACTGCAAACCAACTAATAAAAAGCTGCTGAAGGAAAGAAATTTAGCTGAAAGGAATCGTTTACTTCACTTCCTTTTCTAATATCTTACAATGCAGTCTCTAAATACAAATGTAGGCGTATTAAGTGCAAGGCACGTTACCTTTTCTTCCGTGGAAGAACTCCATTGTTGTTTATTTTTACCACGCTCATAAGAGAAGAAAGGAGATGAATTCTATTAGCTTCCTGTTGTTATGGAACGAAAGCTTCCCTTTTGTTAACTCTGGGTCTGAAGACGAGGGTTCAACTGGGAAGGAAGGTTTTGTTTTAATACAAAGTATCACGCTGCCGCCAGAAACAAGTGAATTGTTCGAGGTCGATCTGTTTTACCTCCTCGCCGTAGCCACTTCTCTTTTTCCGTTCGACCTCTGATTTAATTTGCATGAATCATGTTTTCTAAACCTTCTGTTCCACTCTTGCTAACGAGGGAATGCTTCAGATTCAGGGAAGGCAAATTAGTTTGCATACTTTTCCAACATCGTGAACAATGCGGCCCTGCCACTTCGCACAGGGACAGTTGTCTGTGCTTTTCCCAAGAGGAATTATTATTGTTAATATGAAATACGGTAGTGGGTCGGAGAGAAGAAGCTCTAATTGAAAATTTAGCGAGGCAGATGCTGAAGGGTGGCACGTGTGCCAATAAATTTGCCATTTGTTCTGCGGATATCCGGATAGTTGAAGCTTCTGTGGTTGAATTTCCTCGCGCTTGCCTCACGCGATAACGTTAAATTATTATCATCGACTAACTAACGTTACTCATCAAATATGGCGACTGCTATCTCTCTAAAATTACAGAGTTCCACGCGTTTATTTACAAAGTTGAGATTTTAATATTTGTGAAATGTATAAATAGATACGAGCTCCCAAGAGAGATATATATTACTTAATCAGGTTGGGGTTAATATCGAAAGCGGCCTGGGTTCGATCCCAGGCAACCGCATGTGAGATTTGTGGTGGAAGAAGCGGTGCTGGGGGGGGGGGGGGTTTCCTCCGGGTTCTGCGGTCCCCCCCCCCCCCCCCCCCCTCATTCCATCAGTGCGCCATCTTCATTCCATGTATCATCAGTGTCATCGCCTGCGCTGCCATAGTAGCAAAAGCGGGCGTTAAACAATACAAGAAAAAACAGAACTGTTACCTAATTGAAGCCTGTTACAGTATACAATGAAGGTCATCCTGAGATTTTCGTGTGTAAAATTCCTGCGTCTATCAGTGGAAAATTATTTGTATAATGAAATAGCATTCTTGTACAACACGCTGCTGCTTTGAACTCGGGGAATCACCCTCCTTGCTCACGATATCATTGTGATAACTCAGGCAATAAGGGACTAATGAGTTGAGTCTACCCAATCGCAGCAAGTTTTTTCTCCTTGCAGTATTGTTTCACAACACCTGGCTATACCCTAGGACTTCCTTCATACGCGTATAGCCGAGAAAATATTGAATCATTGATAAATCACGTATAACTGTGAATATGCGCTTTAAATTTACAATTTTGGGTAAAATATGCGGTTTTAATTAAACATCGTAAAATAAGTAAGCAAACCCGTAAACATTATAGCAAACAAAATTGAAGTATTATTCACTAAAGGTAGAGATGACTTAGGTAAGTTACCACACTCTGTCCTTCGTACAGTCTGTGGGTATCTGCTGACAGACAGACACCAGACCGTGTTTACCTGCCTATCAGAAACCCTTGGCCGCTGCTGTTTACAATTTTTGTATTGACCGCTTGGCTTGATTGTAGAGTGAGTGAGTGAGTGGTGTTTAAGAGCCCATCGACAACTAGGTTATTAGGGCCCGTTGATTGTAAATATCTTGAAGCCGGCTACTTAAGCATTACCATGCTTGGGCATAATAGTTCTACTAACCAAGCCATTTGTCATCTTTTCTCTCTCTTTTTCTGGTACACTTTTTGGGTAATGCCGAAAAATCAAACGAATTTTGGCATTAAATTCAAAATGTATTCCCTGCGCCCTTCTCTTCCTCCCTCCAGTAAACTAAAACCTAGAAAGCACAAAATCTGAATAAAGCTCATTGGTCTATCTTTGAAATGAAGTTTGCTAGACTGGTAGATTCATTCGAGACTCGCCTCTGTCTCTTAAGTCAGAGAACAAATAATACATTTTGTGTGCCACCTGTTCACAAACTAACGAGAACAAATTAACGTCGATTGAAGTTTGGCAATACCATTAATATGTCAAAATGGCACTCTGGAGCTCAGTATATCAAAACTGATACTCGGAAGCAATAAATGTTGGTGAAAAATTTGGGGTTGCAATGTGGAGAAATGTATCTGCATGTCAGTAGATAACCTATTTCCCGTCCCACTTCATGAAACTTTTGGAGTTTAATTTCCGCTTGGAATGGCTTCATTTTGTAGCCAGTGATCATGCAACATTTTGAATGTTTCGTAGTTATGTCACAGCGTTAACTATTTAATTACCATTTTATAGAGAATTTGATAACATTGTGAACATAGTGATGTGGACCAATAGAATTGTTTGCTGCAGTAGCGCTAAAACTGAGGTCTTCTATCGCTCCTCATCGCTCTTATTTACGTATGCTGCATAGATAAGCGTTTAAGAGCCGTTACTGAAATTAAAATAACCGCTTAAATAATCCAGAAATTTACATTAAAAATGGAATCGTGGATTTGGTTAACAACTACTAGACATGCGAGCTCTTGAGGCGAAGGTAGCTCCTTTCCTTGGGTTTTTATCCTGAAAAATTCAGTACTTGCTTGTTCAGAAGCACATGCACCATGCAAGCAGCTTCTAATTTCTGCGGGGTTGTGAGAATAAATTCCTTGTACGTGTTTTATGTGTAATTTATATACAGCTTGCGTAATGTACAAAATATTTTCTATACGAAGTAAAAAATAGATAAATAGAGTGCATAGATTTTTATAATTTAAACATCTATTACTTCATTTGTGTTAAGTTTATTAATGTTGTAATCTGTAAAAATTATATTCAGCTCCATAGATTTTTGATCACTAGTCATTAGCGCACAGAATCTTGAACATTATCACATGAAATAGTTTTTAATAATAATTTAGACATTAAGGTGGTATTCTATAAAAAGGATCTTATCTCTCACTGGTTTGAAGTAAAATCATATCGTCACTTTATTATTTGTAGCAAATGACTTGCCCCCCCCCCCCTCTTCTGATTTGTGTCTAATCACAGAACGTATCTCCCCCTACACAAATCACTCACATAAACATTTAGTTTGTGCGGGGCTTTAAAACATATTCTTTTAAGTAAATGTCACCTGAAGTCAAGCATTCTATGGTTTTAAATTTAAAATACAATAAACAATTTCTGTTAGCATTATGTACAAAAAAAAAAAAAAAAAAAAAAAAAATCGGGAAATTAACCTCAGATAATGCGGACGACTCTGTAATATTCCGTAATTTATTAACAAATCTTCTCCGTGAACATTACGAATTCGTCTGCCAGCTGTATTCATAGTTACATTTTGTCAAGAAAGAAGAAAATTTACATTTATATTTGTTAGGATCTGTAAGACACTGGGTGTTTTTGGGTAACACAGCTCTATATGCACTGCCCAGTGCTCGGAAAAAAGGTTCAGCATTGTTCTTTAATACTTGATTGCACAAGCTTCTTCAGTTGACCTAGATGTCGACGGTCCCTTAAATCTCTCTAATCTGCCTCACTCACTCACTGACTCATTCAATAGTTAAAAAAACCTGGATTGTTTCGAAAATAGTTTGGGGTTCTCTTTCATTTTTCTGAAGAGGAGGAAATGCTTATAAAAGCATATCGGCCAATGAAATATGAATATGACTGGTGAGTCAATTTCTGTGTACAGAATGCGCATCAGTGGTCACCTCTTATTACGCTCTCATACATCACGGAGCACTACATAATGCATAACGTAAGCATTGACAATGATACAATATTACAAGACCGCCAACCTATGCTAGCAATATCTTGAATTTTCCATCAGTAAGCTTCGGGTGTTGAATATAACATATGGGCTCATTTAAGTGTGCTTTGACATGCTGTATGACGTCATTTGTCTTGCCAATGAACGTAGAATTCAGTTCGCCCAGTACTTCCGCAGACGTGCACGACATGCGTGTTGGAGAATTTGCCTGGTCGCCTAGGCGTTCATGTCTAAACAAGTGAATCTTCCACTTCTCCGGTGTTCTCAATGGCACGTGTTCTTCCGAAGTCTTTCTCTAAGATTCTGTTCTGTTGGGTCGATGTTGAAGGTCTGTGAAATATGTAAGCGAAATGTTTATATCGCTAGGAACATGTCTATAGTGATCACCTGCGAATATAAATAAAAATAATGTTTGTGTGGCATGTAAGGGCATTGATATGATTATGCAATAAAGATTAACACTTTACTTTATGTTACACTTGTGTGATATTGCGAGGCAGTTTGGCCACGGTTTATAATTAATGTAATACTGTACTCGTAGAAGTTTCAAATTACACGCCGTGATGGTTAGGCAACTTTTCCACCACACTGGTTTTGCGCTAGGTTCTTCCCCTTAGAACTTCAAAAAATTATTCGAAACAATGACATCACGACTGTTTGAAATGAACACGGCGTACAAGGACTTAAAGGCTGGGGGAGTATGCGTATTCTTTGTTTATATTACAGTTTATTTATACGTACTGTAATGCAGATAACCTTTTTTAGGCATAAAAGCTCAACCCCGAATTTTGGGGGTCCTTTACTGTGTTCTTCACAGTGGGAGAATTCTGTAATCCTTCTCTTACGCTTCTCATCCTTACAAAGGCGTGTTTTGTTTTTTTGTACTCGTATTCATGCAGACTAATGTTATACTTTCTGTTGATTTAGAAGAGCACATGTGCTTGTGGCTATGGCTGGCATAAATTTGTGGTTTACTCGCCATCCTTTTAATTCAACTTTTTCGTCGTAGCATCCGCGGGGCTTTGGTTGTTTCAGGGAAACAGCGTTTTGTTGGGATGTGTGGTTCAGTGCACTAACTTGCAAAACAACAAAAAGCCTTTGGGTGGGAAAGGTTCATGCGTTGGTAATTGACGTGCAGTTTTTCATTACGGGGTTGCCTGGGAACAATATTATGTTTAACCCACGGATAAGTGTTCCTGGCTATGTAATTACATCTTGCCCGAACTTTATATGGTTATGAATCATTAAAGACCACGAAGTAATGTTTTCTTCCGGAGGCCTGGAGGAATTTCACAAGTTACATTGTGGACGATACTAGCAACAACCTTATGTTCGCTGCTGACAGTGGATTACAATACTCTAAAAAAATCTGATGTGTTGCACTCACATGACTTTCTCTACTCTCGTACTAACCATTCTAACAAACTCTTATTCCTATATCTCCATGTTAGTTAAGATAAACATTCGTACAAATTATCTTACTGCTTATGTCCTTGTAGATGCAAGGGGAATATTAGAATACAGAAGGCTTTGTGCGACAGTCAAATCTTTTTGACCTTTGAGATTCCGTTCTCTTTGCACGATTAACCTATAAAAAAATGAACAACGTTGTTGCATTTCGTTAAAGTTCTAAGTTTTCCGAAACTCACACACATAACAAGGAATATCTCCGAAATGGTTCACCCTACAAGAAAATTTATTTCGACATAAAATGTGTATTTTAGCAAGATCTACATTTTTGTATAGTATAATTTGGTCTATCTCTAACGGTTTACCAGTTATGCAAAAGTCGTCCAGAGTAAATACGACTACAGGGGCTATAGCCAGAAAATTCAAGATACACATTTCATTTGTCATCAAAATATCTCAAACATATGACATTTTAATCAAAGTCGTTAGAGCCATTTTCAAGAAAATAAAAATTTTCGAAAAATCTTCCATGTAAAGGGTAGTGTAGGGTGGGGCTATTTTCTTCAAAATCTTCGTGTCGCATCCTTGAAAGACATTAAACTTAAATACTTACTTTGGTCTTTAACCTACTTTTCATTTTTGAGTTATGCTGTCCACAGACTGACAGACACGCAGACACAGGCAGACACACACACGGACCTTTTTCTAAAAATGCTTTTTTGGATTCAGGGGGCCTCAAAACATATTTCCGGTGAAATCTCGACATCGAATTTTTGGGTGGAATACAATACTTCCCCTACTTACCAGTAGAGAAAGTAAAAATAGCGTTGAATATACTGCTGTTACAGAGTGTAGATTGTTGGTTACCGAACGAGGTTCGCATTTGCGAGTTCGATTCCCTCCGAGCTCCACTCTGACCTAGGGTTTCCCTGATCGGCTGGAGTGGTTTCTCAGTTTTTCTTATTTTCTTTGTAGTCTATTTCCTCTCATATTTCAAACGTTCTTCTAGGTTTTGTGGTGTGTGGCATTAAATTCCCCAGCTGAGTCATACTTTCCCGATAGACCACAAGGGCATCTCACATCAGAGATAAATACCCCAAGGCGACTTACAATTGTAAGTACTTTATGTCCCGGGTTTAAGTAATCTTTAGATAGTAATTTAATGTCATGCTGGAAGTTGGCCATGGTAGCTTAGTGGTTAAAACAGCCGCTCGATAAGCGGTAGATCCGTGGCTCAAATCCCGGATATGGCATTGAATTTAAAAACACCAGCAGTAAGTTTGTTGGCATAAAGAACCGTATTTCCTTATAGGTGCAAGGGAAATGTGGGACTGCAGTAAGCTTTAATTAAAGCTGCTCGCCATAATATGAAGACTGAAACTGCGTTCTATTTGCACGGCTAAGATATAAATCTTCGTGTCGCTCATCTGAAAGATATGAAACTTAAATACCAACTTTGGTTTCCCAGGCTTCCGCATGTGTGATGTGTCGTAGACACACCGGCGCACATTCCGAATTCTCCGGTTTCCCCCGTCATCCTTCCACCAATTACTCAATCATCACCTCTCCTAACATCTTTCGGCATCATTTCATATCATCCACTTCCTTGCTCTCACACCAGGCTTTGGGCTGATTAGCTATCCTCCGCTTACGAAGACCACATATACTGGCCGGGAAAGTTCGAGGCGCTGACCACGTTCCAGTCTCTACCACTGGACCCCACCCTTGACACCTTTAGTGGGCAGACGTGGGGGATGCAGCGGCCGGGCAGTAGGCAAAGGCTACATTCAAAGGGCTGTAGTGCCACAGGACAGGACCAACTTTGGTTTGAAATCGACTTTTCGTCTTTGAGTTATGCTGTTTACACACACACACACACACACACACACACACACACACACACACACACACACACGAACTTTTTGTAAAAATGCTTTATTGGTTTCAGGGGACCTCAAAACATAAATTTTCGGTGAAATCTCGACACCGAATTTTTGAGTAGAATACGTAGTAGCAAAAGTATGAATGTTATAGCTGACTGTTTTTGTAAATGAACTCATTCTATTGGGAGGATATGATACTGTTGGTATTAAGGTAACAATGAAGCTGTGCTATGATAACATGAGCAGTGTGTGCGGAAGGTGGGAAGCACATTTTTAAAAATCAATACTCGGCAGTTGTCAGGGATACTTCCTGAAATAGCCCTATATCCTGGCGGGAACGTTCCGACACAGCAATATTCGACACGTGCTCATAACCGGCGAACGTGTCTCATATTGGTAGAGCCACCTTCCTAATACGTGGCCATCTTTTCGAAACTCTCTTCAAACTTCAAATCGGTGCAAGTTTTATATAACAGAGGTTATTAGATCCAGGTAATCAAGGTTATTGCTCCATCTGCTGCTTGTTAATCATATAAAGTTTCATTACAGACTTCCACTGTTCTTTATACCATTCAGTAGGTAAAGCAATAATCATATTGTTTAAAGGGCGTGTCGCTATTGATGGCTCTAAAATTCCATACTTTTTGCACGACCATGAAACAGGAAAGAGAAAGAAGGAATAGGAGCGTACCAATTGAGAAAAGTAGGAGTAATTGAATAAGATAAGAAATATTTCGGAAATGGTTACCTTAGCATAAAATTAAGTTTCAATGGGATTTACATTTTTTGTGTAGCACGACTTTATCTCTATAGTTTCACAGTCATTACAAACATGAGGGCTTCATAGGGTATTTCCATAAAATTCAAAACGTATTTTTTATTCGATGTAAATATCTTAAACATACCGCATTTTAATCAAAGTCTTTAGGACCTTTTAGAGAAAATTAAAAAAGTTTCCGAACATTTTCTTGTAAATGAGCCCTTGGGTGGAGAAATTTGTTGAAAATGTTCGTGAAGTATCTTTACAAAAACACTTAACTTAAATACTTATTTTTTTCTTGTTTACCCTCGCATGTAGCATTTTCATCCCTCAGGACCTACAAGTAGACCCTTTCCCGTTTTCCTTCACACCTCAAGCGTGACCTACTGTCCTGTGTACTGCGAGACTGTTGGGTTCGCAAGAAGTCTTACAACTCGGTTCCGGTACAACATTCGTCATCATGAGACCGCCCCATTCTGTGTCACGCCTCTGTACCATGCCTACTTAGACGTACTAACTAACCTGGAAACATACTACTCTTAATAAGTAAGATGGTAAGTTCGCAAATGATGCAAATATTGATGTATTATTGTTCATTATGTTATTCCCAATTACCAGTAAAAACATCTACAGTAATACACCTAACAGTCTGTACAACTCTGAGTAGTAATTAATAACAATTTTGTTCTGAGTCTAATTTTTTTCAGACCTCCCTAGACGGGGAAAAAGATCATATAGGCTAATAATAAAACGGTGCTTTTCCAAAAAACACCAAATATATCTGCCATAATCCTTTGGTGATACAACTTTTGTGAATATCATTTCTCTGATTGAACCCAATTTAGGGAGATCGAGTTTGCGTTTCTCACTTTACAGTTGTAAAGTCACTAAAGTTCTCGATCCATTTGCCAATCCGGAACAACATTGTTACAATGTATGGTAGAGAATTGTTTTCCAGTATTGCAGATTGTAACTCGTTTTAGTTGCAATCTTGAGGAATTGTCTCTTCAGAAAGATTGCTGTTTCTCTAAATCTGTATAACGTTGAATGTTGTGGTTGAATGATTTAAAGATGGATATAATACAGACTACGCTATCTTTTCAGGAATTATCTGTTGTAATGCGGATTTTTGGTAGCTAAACATATTAACTCTGTTTTACCCCATGTGTTTTCTACTTGACGTTTGGCGGTTTTTAATATCACCATGAGCGTCTGGTAGATGCATTCGCTGCGGCCGGGGCATCTATCAATGTCACACCGTTCGCTTTCCATTAACACCTGGAATCCTATTAAACGAACAAATTGGAAACGAATGTTGATGGAACGTAGATTCTAAGTATAACCGTTCTCCAGTTTTACCTGTAAATAGTAAATGGGGACTAAATGGTTAAAAAAAAAAGTACATTCTTATTTATTTTTAATAAGATATATATTTTACAACTGTAGCTACAATGTTTATTTTCATAAGCCATTACGGTTTAGCGTTATACACTTTCTACCCAGCTAACGGCCCGCCCCAGCTACATGATATGAAGGTCAACTCGCATGTGTTTCTTTTCTCCATTACAGTTTCGCATTCGCTTAAATTAAGTGCCCACGAGGGTGTTGTTTGCAAGAGGCTGACAATTGTGCAGCGCTGAAATGTAAGCGCCATTTCATTGGTTAGTTGTTCCCGTTTATAAGCAGGCTGCGGTCCGGGACGTTACGTCGATAGCTACCTTATTCGTTTGCTCTTCATGTTTACTGACAATAGAGGAGGTTGTAAAGGAAGAGTGACACACAGCTTCAGTAACCTGTTTAAGGCCAGGCGACTGTACCCCCCCCTACCTAACGTGTACTACGTTAACAAGCATAACTGGAATGCAGACTACATATAACTGGGTCCGAAGCCTATTAATAAGTTAATAGGTGTCCAATAGAATCTGGAGTGTTGATGCGCAAATCCATAGACATCTGGTACAATAAATGGTAATTTTTTATACAAATTAAATTTGCTGACAGATTTTAGATTGGGTTGAATCTGTTTAAAGCAAAAGATAGGCTTTCATGCAAAGTTTCGTAATTATTCATAACTTTAAATCATATTTTCCAAAAAGTGCCATTCGACCGCTTTATTCCCACCATTTAGAAGAACACGACTGAAATGAACTTTGCTGTACATTAATGATCCTATTTTGGGGAGTACAGGTGCCCTTTGCGCCTGGTACAGCATTGGATGAGCTCGAAAGTAATTGTGGTTTATTTACTGCATGCTGAATTTTGTATTTGCATTCCAGGGGAATCTCTTTCTATGTTGCTACAGTATTGCGAGCGCATTCTTTTCCTGTATGTGCAGCTTTTGCTATAAATTTTGTATATGCTTACCTACCCTGACCCACTTTTTAATTTCCTCTAATGGGATTTTTATTGCCAATTTGACCTCGCGACTGAATGTCGATTGGGCAACATCACCCTACAGAACATGTGATAAAGCAACTATAGATTTTGTACCCTTTAGCAAGGATCCCTTTGACGCTTTCATTGCTTTTGGGGGGACGATGTGGGGTTCAACCAAAAAGAGTTGAACTGGAAGCCATTAAGGCCTCCCCTTGCCCGTGATCAGAATGTACTTGGTTCGAATTAAGAGGAATTGCTGACGAGCTGATGGGCGTTGGTTTCCAAAATGAGCAAAAAAGGAAGGAAGAAATGGGACGCCAGAGAGTTAGCAGAAGAATGGAGAACCAAAGGTAGAGTGGAGACTGCCTTGGGTTCTCCCTCTTCAGTCTTTGATAATCTTTTCCTTCTTCCATCTAACGACGCTGTTATTGAGGACTAAGGTGGGGATTACGACCGCTGTTAGAGCCAAAGTCCGGCGAGGCCCATCGCTTTTTTTTCGATTGTCGATCTGATATAATTTTTTTCCTCTCTCTTCCGCCGTCCTTTCTCGAAGACTGCACAATATCATAGTTTGTTTTCCCAAGGCTCTATTGTCGCCTGTAATGGTTTCCTCTTGTATTTCCAACTTCAGTTTCTTTCAGTCTCGCCATTCTTCCCGCATATTGTGAACCAAGTTTTGAAGACGAATGGGGTAAAAAAGAAAACAACCTAAGAGTGAGGAAGATATAAGACACTGTAGCATCAGGAAGGTGGAAAAGGCGAATAAAGTCTTGTGTTATATTTTTAAAACATTAATAACGGAGGGAATTGATTATGCATGAAGCTTATCACAACTGATCATGATTAATGGCCTCCGAGATTTATTAATTACCCAGGCTTTGCGGCTGGTGCAGTTTAACGGACCTCGAACATGAAACAGTTACATCTTCTTTGAGGACTTCCTTTTCTTCCGAAGAAAAATTATTGCAAACGTCAAAAACATATTCATTTATTGACATCAAATTCTTAGAACTGTAGTAAAGGTCGACATCAAATGGTGACTTTTCGGAAATATACGAAATGCCTATAAATGGCTTGCACTTTAGTATTTTCATTTTCCATGGCTTGTAAATCACTATTTAATGTTGTTTTGAAAATATTGCACATGAGAAATGCCCAAATTAAACCAAAAGTATAAATATTAAATCCGTTGTAATGCATGGAGTCTTTGTGAAAAGAAAATGTAAAAGGCAAAATGAAAATATGCGTATGTGCAACAGAAGGCTCAGCAGTCGCTGGAAGATAATACGAACATTTTTTCTCTCCCAAGTGTTGATAAACTTTTTAATTCTGTCACCGCTGGCCGAGTATTGCCAATTGTATTTTTCTGCTCTGTGTTCTCTTACTTTTCGTGGTTTGTGTAAGAGTTGTAGCCCTTCAGTTGCTGATCTCTTTGTCTTATCTCGTATCCTGTCTGTCTCATTTAAAATAAATTGTTTTATTTAGTGAAGGAAGTGGCACCTAACCCTTCATACTACATCTAGATATCCTTAAATTAGGCAGCTCCAATTGTAAGACATCTAAAAAGTATTTTCTCCAAATTATAGCCAACAACCCTTTTCTAATCTTTATAATTTAATTGGCTTCAGTACGTACATCCTTTTAAATAAATCCCCACTTTTTCAGTTTTATTTAAACCTATTTGAAGCCACGATATTGTATTGGTAGCTCTCCTAATACACGAGTGCACATAGAAAGTATATGCGCTAACAATTAACTTTGTAAACAATTTTCATTTTCTTTTTAGGGCGAGATCTGAAATGTTAAAAATATTTTCCGGATTTCCTGATTACGAGATTTTTTTTCACCATCTTTCTTAATTCCTTTGTTTAAAAACCTCACTGGTTAATGACAAATGAACTATTCTTAGAAGTCTACTGGTATGAAAGGGTCGTGAACTTAGGAACAAGTAGATGTCCATTTTATTCGTCTTGCATTTCTACTTCCGCACTAAAGAGAAAGGAAATATTTTTACCGTGGTCATGTGTTACTGCTAAATTACTGGCAATCTTAAGTGTTCAAGGAGTGTTTAAGCTATAAAAGTCTTATCTGGCTTCATTCTTTACTGCTACAGTATCACTAGTTTTAGAGCCCATCTTACTGCAATGAGACGAGGAGCATTACTGTATTTCATTGGAGTCAGTAAGATTGTCTAAATTATGTCCGTAAAGAAGTAACAGTGGCTCACCAAATCCTCACCAGTAAAACATTTAATTACACATATATTCTCTAGTTCGGCAATGCCACTTGCTTCGCTGGAGATCTGCGTACACGTGTGTATGTATTTGTGTCTAAATGCTTTTGTAAGGTTTTTACATTGACCGCACGGGACGTTAATGAAGAAGCAGCCTTGTAGGGTTGGGCAGAAAATAACATAACGCTTACTGAAGTAATGAACTAGTTACTCAACGGTTACAAAAGTAACGACTTCAAAGTAACTAAGTAGTTGCCTATAATGATTATTATGGATAATACCACAGTGACTGCTAATTTATCTAGAGAATTGCATTTATTAAACCCATCTCACAAATTAAAGAATGATATAGCCTATGGAATGTTATTTGAATGCTACACTGAAATTACTAACCTCTTAAAAGATGATATCGATGCTAGAATCTTTTGAGCTGTTGACTATATCACTAGTTGGAGTATCCGTTGTTAATTTATAATTTCGTTCGATATAAAATTTGTCAAACATGATTCCAAACACACTTGCTGTTGCATTCTGTTCTGAGGTTCCCCTCTTCGAATTATTTTATCTATTTCAGAACTATAATCGCTCCACCGTTAGATCCGCACTTGATGTAAACACAAGCCATCAACAACGAACTCGCAATACGGCGAAACCAAAGCACACCATAAAATATAGTACCTTAAATATCGGCGATTATCTGTGAGTATTCAAGATGCACGATAACCCTGGTAAATAATACTTAAATGTAACGTGATATTTCTGAAATTCCTGAGTAAATATTGTTCTGTTGCAACATAGATACGAGGTATGAGTCCACGTGGTGTTTGTTTTGTGTTAGTCGCAGGTCATAACATCAGGTTATCGCGGAGGGATACAAGGGGCGGATCTAAGGCTGGATGGGTATAGATGCTTCACCGGAGCGAGTGTCAATTTTTTTTTTTCTTTTTTTTTTTTTTTTTTTTTTATTTTTTTTTTTTTGCCCATTTAAACCTAGCGGTACATCTTTGCGAATGAAGATATTGGTTGAAATTTGAAATTGTTATGCTCATGATTAGTTGATTTCAGCTAAGTCACGCATAAGTGGAATGGTCAAAGTAACTAATTATCCTGTTAATTGTTGCTGAGTCTGTGATATTATTCACTGCACGATCATAGATATCACAATTACTAGTTATCTGAACTCATTTTCCAGTATTATACTCCTCCGCAAGAGACCGTGAGTGGCATTTCTGATCTAATATGCCATCTGGCGACTTAAATACATACTAATTATCCGCCTTGTTACCTCTATATGTAAGTAATTATTTGGGCATTAGCGGTGTGGATCAGTGTGTGTTTGGGCGTTAATGTTCCTTTTCTCAATCAACGTCGCCTTTCAGAATATCACTACCATGTTTTACCTAACGTTCTACGAGTATATTGAAGCCGTGATATGCTTAACCTCAGTGATATTTATGTTGACAGTAGCGATGTATTTTCTTTTGATATATCTGCATTACGGAATGTTAATATTTGGGTTCCCCTATAGCTCAGTTTACTTGTTTTACTAGAGACATTGTCTTGTTTACATTGAAGTATCCTGTACTCGCTATACACGACAGAGATAGTTACTATGTTGGCCGCAGGTAAACAATGTTAATAGTTATATACTTCCCAGGTGTATTTTATGTCCAGCGATGTAGAAGCAATAGCGAATGTATTTTTGCTATTATAAACTATCGCAGTAATAAAAATGTTGACGCAGCTAACGATACTTATATTTACATTGGATAAAATAACAAAGTAACTCTGTGTTGACTTCGTTCATAGTCAAACGTAGTTACAGCTAATCGTTGCAGTAATGCCATGTAATTGTGAACATGATAACCGTGAAAACAAATAAATTAATCGTTCTTGGTAACCGTCACATGTAACCGTAAACGCACTGTAACTGCGGCAATCATAACCATTCATTGTCACATCCCTAATACCTTGGTTTACCGAGAGTAAGCCATGAATGGGCTTTTTCCTTTTAGCAAGTTGTCTAATTCATGATGTACCTACCTCGAACTTTATGCTGAGCTGCAAGAATAGTTTACTGCCGTATTATTCTAAGATTGTCTCATAAGTTCGTTCGTTTTGCTCTCAAGTTCCATCTACAGTGCCTGAAAACCCTGAACCCTCTGTATACGCAAGTTATCATAGTTGCCTAGCCGCTCCTGTGTGTGTTTGTGACTGACGTTGGATGGAACAACTTAAACTTGTGTTTAGAAATTATGGAAAACGGAAAGGAACATTTTCATCTTTTGCTGTTTTATTACCGCAAGGGCAAAACTGCCTCATAATGCTGGCAGAAAATTTGTGCTGTCTACGGGAAGATGCAGTAACAAATCCAGCATATCAAAAGCGTTTAGTCGGCTTCGAGCCGGGAATTTCTCCCTAAGACAGAGAGTTTGGCAACTACTACTATCTGTGCTACGGGTGAGGTGTGCTCCTAGGCGTTCATTTTTACTTTCTCTGTCACCTATAATAGGTAAGAGGAGGCTCTGCTTTCTGTTCTGGCTCCCACCTAGGTGGTCAGGGTTGTATCCTAGCGGACCGCATTTGGGATTTGTGGTGGACAACTCGTGCATTTCCTCCGGGTTCTCAATTTTTCCATCCATTGACTCCAACTACCTTTCTTTTCATCAGTTTGACTTTCATTTGCTATCACTTTCATACCAGGCTACGCCCTTACCTGGTTCCTGGATTTTCTGTTGCGCAGACCACTTTCACCTGCTGGATGGGACTTGGGGCCCTATCACCTTCCACTATTGCACCCCGCTCATGACGACCCGTTATGGACATAGCCACCTTCGTCTCTCTGTAAACAACATAACTCGGTAAAGTACCAAACTGGGTAGCATCCATTCAAAACCAATCTTCGGTGACCTAGCTTGAGAGGTCCATATCACATCAATCCTTTCGTTGAACTGTATGATATATCCTTGTTAATATTTTGTACATTTATTAAAAAGCAGAAGAGAAAAGGAAAATGTAACTGAAAATTGGTACCTGGAACAACCTCTTACCCTGAGGGCTTATGCTTTATAATTAATTAGGTTTTTCTTCTCCCTTCACATGAAATGTTGCGATGGCGTTTATTAAAATTTACATTATCTCATTTACCTAATAACTGATATACCATGTGAGTCAGTTGCCCCTTATCTTCCGGTTTTATGCAATCCGCAGCTAACATGAAAACATTGGCCCCTAAGCTAGGTCTTACCCAAGTATTTAACATGGATGTCTTTGGTTACGCACTCGATGGAATTAGTGGGTACTAATAGACATGTTACAGCGTCGTCTTTTTAATATACTCATGATTAGACACTGTTTGCACATCTGCAAATGTATATTGATACCAGCGAACACTACTTGTTAAACGAAATGCTCACCTTTCACCTTACCAGGTAGCTCAGTAGGAACGAGTGCACCATTCGTAAGTAATCCGTCTGGTCTGGTTCTACTCCCCTGCCTGTGCTGTTTTTTTAACGGTGTAATATTCTCAAATAACATTGACTGAACAATTATTATCTGAAAGGATATTATTTTAATTTGTTTTATTTCTATGGAACACAACCAAAACCGTGCACAGTGTTGTATGCTATCATCAGCTTCTTCGCAATGTTTTATGACGCACACTGAATTGAAACGTATGTTTTTCGACCGTCATTTTGGCTAGGAAGGGAATATTCGTTTGGAGCCGTTTTGGCTATTCAGTGAAATGCAACTTCCCGGCCTTTTGGCCACGGTGCAGTTGGTGAGAATTCACCTAACCTTTCTCTAGCGGTACCAGTCAGGAGTAATACTTCCTCTGAAGATGCCCGATTTAACGACGGACGAAAGGTTAAACATCAACCCTACAATAGCCAGCAATTTCGAAACCTATATCATTATGGATTGACGTCGGCTGTGAAAGCATAGACAAAGCTATAACTTTTGACATCACTAATTTGAAATTTTATAATGTTTAAGTCCCAAAACGTAACTGATCTGGAGTGTATATATTGCAATTATTAATTAGTGAACAGCTTGATTAAATTGCTCCACCAGTTTCGTAATTAAAATTTCTTTATATGCACTATTACAGTACTAATTATATTCGTTTCGGAAAAACCCTTATTGAAATATTACTTCCTTGAAAATTAATGAATGTTTAAAATAACTGTGATGAAGACAAATAATATTATATTAACTACATATTATTGGTTATCTTGTACTACAAGGCGATAAAACGACTAATTATATGAAATGTTGTAATGTATGTGTAATAACTCCTAAAAAGGTTATGGGTACAAAATTAGTTTTTAATGATAGCGAGTAAAATTAGGTCCTAAGTGATTGTAAGTCGCGAGTTGGGTACGTTGTCTCAAAATAAATTATATAACGTCCTGTGGTTTACCAGAAAAAATATATTATTTAGGAACTTGTCGGCATGTTGCCATGGTAGCTCAGATGATTAGAGCAAAGGTAAGGAAAGTCAAAGATCCAGAGTTCATATTGTCTATGGTACAGAATTTTTCAGTTTGATTCTACGTTTTCAGACTAAGCATATATGCGTATAAAAGAACAATTAGTTAATACAATTGAACACTGTTATTGTCATGCCCCCCAGAAGGTCACATGTGTTTCTATAATTTGCTGAGAACTATTTTCGTCGCTTCTTTCCCACCTGTTCAGTTAGCACGGAGACCTTTTGCCCTGTTGTCGTTTCAGCGGAACACAAGGGATGGGGAGCAACATAATCGATAAAGAAAACGTCTAGCACTCGATTAATGAAATGTCGGACCGTTTTTTCCAAGGTTTAAAGCAAACACTCGCCCGTAGCTTGTATATTTACCTCAGGGTGGGACATCAGTTTTTTCCATTCCCTGCTCTACACAGCTATTGTTGAAGAAGAGTCTCCAAATAAGGGTTTAAAATTTAAATTCCTCGTTTCGCCAGAGTTACTCGCACGGACAAACATGTAGGAGTACACAAATTAAAAACAGTTCATGTTTATTTTGGCCGTGTTTAAAATGTGGCAAATTACAAAGTGTTTTTTTCTCTACAACACCCAAACATGACCTCACGTCATTTAAAAGGGTTTTGTAATGTACGGGCGTGTCAGCGGCTGTGAACATTTAATTATTGTTATTAAATTAATATAACACTACATATTTGCATTATCCTTTCCACGATTAATCTTCTTCTTCCTTAACATGGATTAGACCTTTAGTCCTGTTCCAAGGCTAATCAAACTACTGTTTCCCCCTCATTAGGGGTCGTGCGATCTCTCTTCGTCCTAATGGGTTGTAAAATAGTACTTGTTGTGACAATGTAGAACAGCGATGTCCAACCTTGTCTCTTTGGAGACGCTTACGTAATTAGCTGCTAATCCCCACCCCACTGCTTCATTCGAAGGGTGAATCAGCTCTTGCCTGGGATGTGTAGAAACACAACCAGACGGTCAGTATCCAGTGACAGACATAGAAAGGCGATTCCATGGCAGTTTCTAAATCATACATTGAAATTTCTGGGAATATTCTCAGAAAACCTATTCATTCTGGATTTTTTGTGCATAAATGGTAAACAGTAAGAGACTAACAAAATCTTACAAAATACAAAATGTGGATCTTGTTAAAACGTGCAACTTATGTCTTTTTTTTTTTTTTTTTTTTTTTTTTTTTTTTTTTTTTTTTCCCTTTTGAGTGAACCATTTCCGACATAGGCATTCTTCATTATTTGTTTGAATTTGCCTATACTTATACTTTCCTCAAAGAAAAATATGTTAATTTTTTTTTTATCTCTCGGCCTTGCAATGAGAATGGAATTTCAAGGGCATCCTATAGCAGCCAGGTCTTAAAGCATTTCACTATCGCTTAAAGCCTACTGTAGTTCCATATTACCCTTTCACCTACAACAAAATTAGGTATAAGATAATTTCTGCAAATGTTTATGTCGATTCAACTGTAGTAGATAGACAAATGAGCATTTGCAAGCATAGTGTGTATAAAATTGCGTACAGCTTATATATTTGCGAACAGAATTTCTCCAAATTGAACTATGTATATTAAAAGTCTATCGTAGTAAGTTACACGACGACCACATGGTGTATGTTCTAAGGCTATGTATTTCGACTTTCTCGCCTAATATTGATAGACTTCTTAATCGTAAGCACGTACCAAAGAAGTCACTAATATGTTTATCACATAAGATTTCAAAGTGTTTTCATAAATCATATACAATATATATAACTAAACCGCTAGTGCAACGCAATGCATGTCGGAGTATAGTGGAGGAGGTATAACCAACCTCCCCTCTTTCGCAAAGGTTGGACATTGCTGATGTAGAAGTTTTCATCCTGTTAAGGTGATTGTTCCACTTGCTCTGATATATTTTAATTTCTTTCACAATGTTTTCTTTCTCTAGTTCTTCCCATATATCTAAATTGCAGAGTTCGTCTTTTGTGGTTAAACCCAATAAAGACTTTAAAAATCTCATTTAAGATGCCTCTAGTCTTGATTTTATTTTCCAATGTCTCACATGCATATTTTAACGAGGACTTCGATACTGTTCTATATGATCCTAATTTAAAATCCTTCCCCATATTGATACTGAAATGTCTTTTTATACACCCATTGATTTTATTATATACTTTGATATTTTCTTCCATTTATGTATTTCTATCAATTATTGATATCAAGTGTTATAAGATAGACATCTGCTCAATTATTTGTCACCCAATTGCGATTTTTACCAGAAATTATTCTTTTCCTATTATGGCCATCGCTTTTGCTTTTTCTCCCACAATTTCCATATTATACCCTTTTATTATCTCGTTCGAATTAAACACTGATTTCTGCATATCTTCCTTACTCTGTGGCAATAACAACTGGTCATTTGCAAATACAACGTATCAAGATTAGTAGATTTGGTTTATATTTGGTCCTCCATTCTTCTGTTTTATTCAGATATGAAACAATTAAAATGGGTGTCAGATCAATGTCACATTAAGTTCAAGTTCTTGTCTTCCATTACCCATTATTATCTTGGTTTTGCAATATGACTTGATTCCTGCACGATTAAAAAATTCATAGATACATATACCCACTGTTTATTCATTTTCTGAGTTTTCAGCTTTGATATGGTGGTGAATGACTAAAATTAGCCTAAATTCATCTCTCGAGGATAACGGAAACCCCTCAAAAAATCCTTACCAAAATACCATACCTGAACGAAATTCCTATATGCTACCTTCAAAATGTGAAGCTATACGTTATCCCTATATAATACCACAATTACTTATATTCTTCCAGTTCTACGCTGCTTCTGAACAAATAATATTTGTTAATGGTATTGAATCATCTACTTGCTTCTGTTAACCCTTTTCATTCAGATGTATTTCAGCTGAAACTGTTTTTGAAAGTGGGCGGCATATCACGTATTTTTGGTATTGTAACAAATGGTCAATTCTACGAATCCCACTGCTGACACCAATGTCACATTGATAAATCTAGTCCAATTACATTTTTATCGTTTTATTTTTCTTCTATACTTTTGCACAAATAGAGTTGTCTACTGACGGTAACACAGTCCTGTATTTCGTGATGTTAAAACTCCCAACTATTTTCTTCTCGTAGCCTTGATTCAGTCATTTCGCTGTCTTTCTTCACTTTCTCTGTCTCTCATGCATAATTCCGACGATACAATCAGTCCACACTCGTGAAGACTGTTTAACTTCGACCGGCGTATCATTCACGACACACACACACACACACAAACACACACACACACACACACACACACACACACACACACAGCTGCCTCGCTGTCACACTGACCGACTCATGTCTGTAACTCTCCTCTGCGGTTTCCTCTCCTCCGTACATAGCGAGGATGACGTAGCACGCACCTTTCGCGAACTTCTTCAAACAAGCCGGTCGCCGGACACTTCTTGAATCACCTGGAGAAAACCCTTTTGGTTCTGGCGCTCTGTTTGTTGCCATGTGTTTGCTCGCATGAGTGTGTGGAAGCTTGACCGTGGGCGCCTTTGACATGCACCGTGCCCATTGTTGTTAGTCAGGTGTACACAAACAATCGCGCGAGACAGCCCTTGTGTTGTTGGACAACCTGTTACGTCGTGCGAAGTATCTTAGCCCCGACCGTCTTTTGTTGTGCGCCGCGCCCGGCGTCACGTTGCACACACATACGCTTATACGCACAGCAGAAATTTATTCTAAAATTTTAAGTATCTTATTTATTTTTCTATAAAGGAATCTGCAAACGTGTGTTTCCGGTGAATAGCTTTTGGGTGCAAGAATGTCTTCTATGTACTGCATACATGATATAGAAATAAAAAGCTAATTAATAATGGAAATTTGAAAATTTCTTATTTAAAATAGGTGAATTATTACTCATGAATACATTAAGAACAATCATATGAAAAACTAGGTTAAATAAAGTTAAGAATGAAGATGCAAGACAACTATGTGATATAAAAGACGTAGTGGATATGTTAGTGGTGTTGTGGATAGCGAAGATAATAGCACATTAATTAAAATTGAGATCAAAAGCCTGAAGGGAGAAGAGATATAGGGCGTCCAAAAACAAGACGGAAAGTTAGTCTTGTGTCTCCGTCGGAATCTGCGTGAAGAAGAATAGGCACAAGCCTATATACGAGTAGAAGAAGAAGAAGAAGAAGAAGAAGAAGAAGAAGAAGAAGAAGAAGAAGAAGAAGAAGAATTACTCTCCACTAAGGGAGAGTCAAATATGAAACGGTTGCGAAACATAACCCTTATTATTTATGCTAATCTTGATAATTGCTTCTGTGAGCTGGGATTCTATAGAGATCCTTTATAAGCCGAATTAAATTATGAAGGTGTCATTATTCTGAGTATTATTTATAAGGGGTATATTACGAGGTTAATACTGTAGTACATGTTTACATGGATTGCCTGCCGGCCAGGCGCTGTAAATTGGAGAGCTAACATGTTTCTGCATATGTAAAACTGAGGTTGGGAAATGGCTAAACAGTGTACGTTGTCTAGTAAATATCGCTCCACCTTTAGAGTGCTTATTTTATACACAAAAAATTAATACTCGTGTTAAATTAAGAATCGCATGCAAATATTTCATATGTAACCCTTCGGGAAACTCTTCATGTAAAGTGTGGATTTGATTTATTCAAGATACAGCTCGTATGATAGCATGTTTAAAGTCCAATCATAGTATCTGATGAGAATCTTCAACCTTGAACATCTAGGGTCATATGAATGCCTCTTTGAAACAATTGCTTATCATTCGTTCACAGTTGCGTCGCATTACTTTGGACAATTAAATTAAACTTACACATATATTCACACTCTCAATGGTATTTACAAAGTCCAGGAGGGACGGGGGATAATTCTGGTTGAAGAAGAATTTCAAATCTCTAGCCGGGAATCGAACGGGGGACCCCTCAATTAAAAGGCTGGCATGCTAACCGCTAGACCACAGAGGCATTTAAGAAGGTAAAACATATTGTGACTTCGGGCCGTTCAACAGTGCACGCACGAGAGAGGGGGCTGGTCTACCTGAGCGATTGTGTGTACACGTGACCGTAACAGCGCGATAACACCAGTAGGGTCCAGAAGCTTCTCGGTAGTTCCCCTGAGTCATCATTGTACGTGTGTATGGAGGGTTCTCGAAAGTCACGTGACGCCGGCTCCAGTATAGATAGAGGAACCGGGAGTCACTTTAGAGTCAGTAGGAATTTGAGAGTTGTTGTTTAGTTGTGTAAGTCGTGTACAGTTTTACGAGAGTGAATCGGCCGAGTACGTGTCGTCGAGTGATTGTATCGTAATAGTCCAAAAATAAGAGACACTGAAAGCGGAGAAAGACATTGAAAGACTCAGAAAAGTTATCAGAAAAACAAGTGTGAATTTTAACAGCAGAGAAGACTATAAACTGTGTTAACAACGAGAAGAAAATTATACATTTGTAGTAAAATTTAGAGGACAATAAAGTGTTAGAAAACTAAACGGATTTTGGATTTTGCCGGTTTGTTACAATATTTATTGGAGCGTTGCATAAGAATCTCCGTTAACAAATTCACTGGAAGAAATAGTAAACGAGAAATGTATGAATTTTCAATTGAAGTATTACCCTTCGTTGGAAAACTATGATTGATTGTGATCTTAATCATTGTGGGGTGGAACTTGAAACCTTCTTTTATATTTACAGTATGGAAGGGAAGTACAAGGGAATTCTTGTTCCAGTTCCTGTAGGCAATGTTGTCTTTTTTTCCTTCAAGATTCCCAGATTGTAATCTGATTATTGACCAGCAAACAAAAGCAGTTGGTTTAGCACACTAATGAATCTTCCAGGTCCGTATTGATGTTCTGTTTAAAGAAGCAGAAAGGACTAAAGTTATTTTTCCGGGAAACCAAACAGATACCAGTTCAACGGAAAAGAGAAGAAAATTACTTATCCGGTTAAGAGGAAAGAAAAACAAAACCAAGAAATGCAGCCTTTGTTAGATGAAAAGAGAAGTCTGAGGGAAACCAAGAAATTAAAAAGGTCTAGTTGTAATTCAGTTCCATCTCATAAGCAATTTAACTTTAAGATGCGTAAACATTCAATAGCTATCGTTAAATTGTCTTTAATTGTTTCAAATTTATCTATATATAAAAATCCACATTATATTTAAAAAATATTGATCGAGGTGCCGCCGTGGTGCCGCCGTGGTGCATGTGCGACTTACATTCGGGAGGTTGGGGATTCGATTCCCGGGCGCTCATTTCGTGTCCCCATCATGTCCTTGGTTGTCATCTGTGTCAGAATTTTTGGACCAGGCAAGGGTTGCGGTATTTTGTGGAGATTTATTCATTGGCATCTTTCAAGGAATGTGGGTCTGGCCCCGCCAATAAGGGGCTCTGCAAGGGAGGTACTGTCGGAGTGAGAGAACCTTATGCGTTCGGACTGGTAACGTTAAAAGCCCCTTGAAACCAACAAGATGAAACTGCAACAACCGGTGTCAAATTAGTCATTTGGGGCTAGCTGCGAATTAAGTTGTATTCACTGAACATAAGACAAATTTGGCAACAGCAATGTTTACATGATGTACTTCATTTAACTTCCTGTTATTGAAATGTAATGTGTTGATAAAATTATAGCATTGGCTTTTATGCCCACCGTTGTAGCGTAGTAGTAGCGCGCCTGCTCTAGCACAGAGGACCCGGGTTTGATCCCTGGTATCAGCGTGGGGAATTTTTCCCCCGCTGGGAGGTCTGCACGGGGTGCACTCAGCCTCATTAGGTCCCGGATGGGCCAATTAACTTTAGCGTAACTATAATAGTCTAGTCTTCGACGTGTGCGGAGTGTCTATCGATCGCCCCGTGCTATAGTCTGCAACTCTACTTTTTACGTATCAAGTGTCTTCCTTTCTAATGGGGAAAGACAAAGTGGACGATATTGAGCCTTGTAAGCGGTGTTCTAAGAATGCTCAGGGTGGTTTGAAATGTGTAAATTGTGGAACTATTTCCCACAGCAGTTACGTAGCTTTGTCAAAATCTATACATATTATAAATGAAAACGAGAGACTTATAAATTGCTGTGACAATACAGGAAATTTGGATCTTAGTGCTATTGACGACCCATCTGTGGATAATAAGGGCTATAAAACTGAATTGGTTTATTTAAAGTATATTATTAAACAAAAAGACTTGATAATAAATCAACAGAAGGATCACATAGATACCCTAAAACTTCAAATCCAGTTATTACATACGTTGGACTGCGACAATCAGCGTACGTACATGTCAACTAAACAGAGAGACTCAATCTATCTGGAACATTTGACGGCTGAACTACAAGAACCTCGGGAAGTGACGGTGTGTGGTGTAACTTACAGTTTTGTTGTTGCCGTCGGCACAGACAGTTCAGAAGACAAGAGGGACGATAGTGCTCACTGTAAGACGAATTCTAAATCAGGTGATGAATATGCAGGACAATTTGAACTTATAGAATTTAGTGATAGTGTTAAACAAGGTAATCAGCCTGAAGAAGATTGGAACCATGTATCCTATAAAAGTAAGTTGAAATCTAGAATTCAATTTAAAGCCAATACGAAGCACATACAAAAGAAAGAATTTCTTACAGGTAATGCTACGAAAGGCAAACTTGCCGTAGCTGAAAAGTTGCATTTCCTGTTTGTTTCGTGACTCGACCCAGAGATTGAAAGTTCTCATGTCCTTGAATACCTTAATGAACGTAAACAGGGCAACTATGTAGTAGAAAAATTGAAATCTAAGTATCCAAGTTACAGTTCTTTCAAAATTGGCGTGCCCTCGGCATCATTTGGGGTAGTTTATACGCCTGAATTCTGGCCTAGTGGTTCTTTTATTAGTAAATTTTACTTTCCAAGGAATTCTTTAAACTACAAGGCTGTCAAAGAAAAAGAGTCAACGTAAATTTTGGTGAAACAAAAGAACCCGAAGTATAAAAATAAATTAAATTTTAAAATATTCTATTGGAATCTACAGAGCATATTGAACAAAATAGACGGTCTAATTGACATTGTTAATACTTACGATGTAAATATTATTTGTATCGCTGAACATTTGCTTTGTGACCAAGAACTGTTTTTGTTAAAAATTCCTGGTTACTACTTGGTAAGTTACTTCTGCAGACCAAGTGGTAAACATGGCGGCACTGCAATATTTGTAAAACATGAGCATGAATCCAGCCAATTTATGGACATAACTAACGGAGTTGTTCAAGACAATTTTGAATCATGTTGCGTCTTTATTAAAAGTTTTAGTCTTCTGTGTGTTACCTTTTGTAGAACACCAAGTAAGTTGAGAACCTGTTCTAACGACTTTTATAATTTATTACAGTTTTCAGCCGTAAAATGAGTATTAATATTGTTATCAGTGGTGATTTCAACGTCAGTTTTAACATCAAAAGTAATGATTTAACTGATTTAATTAAGGGGTTTGAATGTTTTGGATTACGTTACCTGATCACAAAAATTTTAAGTCATAGTGTAAGTAAGGATGTGCTGGTGAAAGTGTATTATACTCATATTTATTCGCATGCTAAGTATGGTTTGCTTTTCAGGGGGAATCACTCCTTGGCTGCAACAATCTTTGTGCTGAAGAAAAAAAAAAAAAAATTGTAAACCACTTTTTATTGATTTAGGCATTTTAACCTTGCCATCAATTTGTGTGCTGACCTGCCTCGTGTATGTTAAGGAAAATTCTAGCACTTTTACAGTTTGCTCGAAGATTCACAATTACACGACACGAAATTGTCTGAATTTATACATAAACAAATTTACACTTACGAAAATTCAGAACAGCTTTATAGTTGTTTCTAATAAACTATATAATATTTTACCCCAAAGGATAAGGGGCCTCGCTAATTCAAATTTTAAAAGGACTTTACGCCAAACAATGATGACTAATCGACTGTATTCTGTGCATGATTTTTATAATCTAGCATGGTAATTTTAAATTATTACGTTGCTATACTGTAATAGTTTTTGGCAATAAGCACTGTCTGTCTGTCTGTCCGTCCGTCCGTCCGTCCGTCCGTCTGTATCTATATCTATCTAAATAAACATATTATCTTAGTGTGATAGGTAGATTACATTATACAAACTGAACATGTAAAGTATTTGTGTTATGTTTAGGAAGTTGTGTTTTATTTATTTTAATGAGCTTTTGCTTACCAAATGCTATAAGCTACATAACGAATGTTTTATGTTTCAGGTAATTCACGTTTCAGTGTCCTGTAGTTTTCAAGTATCAGTAAATGGTAAAGTACACAAATCAAATTATTTTGAATGTTTGTCTCATATGTATGTATTTTCCTTAGGTTGTACATTTTTATAAAGTCCTTCTGGTAGGTCAAGAAGCAGGCCAATGAGATATATAACAAGCAGGTTAATGCCAGCATGTAGAAACTAGTTTCATATCATGATTATAAAAAAATATTACACGAGTTGTTACCTGTCTTAGAATGTACTTAGATTTAAAAAATTAAAGAGTTGTATCCTACTTTTCAGGGTCGTAGCATCCTACACAGCTTTTATTTTGTTTCCTTGAAATATTTTAGCTTTTTTCTGTTGAGATTAGATGGGCTGAATTCAAATAATAATGGTAAAAATAGAGAAATAATTTAGTACTGATGATTCATTATTGATGTGTACGGAAGTCGGTAATTTGAACTTCCGTAGATCAATTCCCTTATTGTATAATTAATGACAGATAATCTCTCCCGGCAGAAGTTTGCAAAGTTAAGGATTTTTCAGAATTCATTTTACACATAAATATATAGGTTAGGAATTGTTTACAATAACAGGTATAGTATAAAAATTATTAAAAAAGCAGTCAACCAACTTAAGTCAAAATGGACAAGAGTCTCCCCTCCCATAAAAAAATTCAATTTCGCTTGTCAGATCTAAGCTAATGTACGAGTACCATTTTGTGCCTCACAGCAGTTGCCCAGAATGACGGCCTCCAACATATATCGGTGCACCAATTTCTGTTGCGCTGTTTCAAATATATGTAATCCCTGGCAAGATTCGAATCATATAGCAGGGGATCCAGATCCCGAAAACTAATCCCAATCCCAATCCACGTCCACCAGGGTCACACACATACACAAAGATATTTAGATACCTATACCCTTATTAAATTGTAGACTGAATTCAGATTGGGATACTTCGCAACACATGGAATAGGGACGCCTCTTCCACTCCAGCGATAAGGAAATGGAGGTTGTGGATTTTCGTGCTGTGGTTACTTCGGCGATTTTCTCCAAAAAGTTGAATGAAATTCGTTGCATGAACGAATTTTATTACTAGTGGAGTAGATAGCGGCTATAGACAGTTGAACCTTCAAGATAGATTTACCTCTCACAGTCCATGTCTCTCTAGATCGGTGAAAATTGGGCAGAAGTTGTAAAAAATAAGGTAACCTTTTTAAGGCATTTCTCTAGAAACTTTTCTTTGTATAAATATTTATAATATGAGGGTGAAAATGAGGAATTGAAATGATAATAAAATCTAAATAACCCTGTGCGGAGGGGGTTGTCTCACATATGAGGCCCTTTATTGTTTTTCCTTTTTTCCGTTTTTCAAATGTCTAAATAGTTTTGCAAACGGCGCTTATGTTCAAAAGTTAAATTATCGATTTAAGGAAGAAGGTATTCTATTTTATGAAAAATCAACAAGCAGAGTATTAGGTTAATTTTATATATTTTTCGAGATTTGAAATACACTTATCATGCAATTTTTAAATTATTAGAGTGAAAGTTCTGGTTTCTCAAATATAATGCTAACACTTGGTGTGAAACAAATGATTTTCCACAATTTCAGTAATGGCTATATTTTTTCTGAATACTGGATCTCACAATTATTGAACAAAAGCTGTTTAAAAAAAACTCTTAGCTTTGTTTTTAGCTTAATATGAAATATTTCTGTAAAATGTTTTAAAATCGTAAACATTCTAGGTAGCCGTTTTTTATTTATTTATTTATTTTTTTTATTTATTTTATTTATTTATTTATTTATTTATTATTTTTTGTATGAAATGGCGCGAAAGTGTATCAAAATGCACAATGCAAGAATAGCTTAATATACCGGCTGGAAGGAAAGTCATTACACTAATTTAAGCCAGTGGTAGATCTCGGTATTTGGAACAGATTTTACACAAGCTATGTCAATTCCCCGACCAACCTCAACGCAACGTTGTCAACCTACTCGTAGTATTCCTTCATGTCTTTTAAGTGATTAATTATTTCGAAACCCTGTGTCATGTCCCATAACTACTACCGAAGCTATGTCAGAAATATTACTCTAAGCATCTTACACGTAACAAACTGTTATCTTCGTACATTCTTGTAGAATTACACATCTAATTTGGCACAAAAGCCATTTATTTTTCCTTCCACCCTGTTCCAGACTTAGCAGCCAGACTTTATTGTATCTACATAAGACGTGGTAAATCGTTCAAAAATATCTGAATAAAATGCTTTGTGTTTTACAAAGCCTCTTAACCTGGCTCCGTAAACTTGTTGATCTCAAAGATATCAGTAGTGCATCCGCTGTTTCTTGTTCAATTTTTGCACTGATTTGCTAAAACACCTTTATAAAGATTATTAATTTGTCAAAATAAAGTCTGCAGTAGTGGAACAGAAGAGCATTTCGAATGTTTCATCTACAGACTCACGTAGTAAACTTGTGTTCTTAAATGGGTCCTTTAGTTTGTAGGAAACAAGCACTTCATGTGTTCATTATGCGTAAGGATATCTTGGAAGGAAGTTTTCTCCACAGGCATTCAATATTACTGACACTTCAAATAATTCATGGGAATATCTTCAGCCTCAAACATGTTGGTTTTTGCTTGCGTGCACTAACCATGTCGTGGGTCAAGGAACCTGTTTGAAGAAAGAAATATCTCAGTCGGATACTAAACAATAAAGTTCCCGGGAAGGTAACTAGGGACAGTGTCCTCTTAAGTTGGGATAAAATAGCCCATAAGGAAAACGTATCTGATCTGTGCTCCCTTTACCGCCGGCCTGGACCTCGTTTAGAGAGTCCCATTACATGCCCCTGGATTTATAAGGATGTATAGCCCGCAGGAGAATTTCGGTGGGTTCTCTTTGGGCACAAGAGGAGCGCCTGGACTTTGTCGGCTAATTACGCCCGTGAGTAATTTTAACGCAATCTTGTTTATTGTTCATACGTCTTCTTTAATGACGAACTTCAACATTCTTAAAGAGAGTAAGAAGATCAATATCAAATGCTCCATATTTGTCGGCCTCTTGTGATTTGGGGTAACATGCTAGCTCCTGCTCTCCGAGGTTGCGGGTTCAAACCCGTGGATAGCGATGCAGTCCTTAACATGTTTTCTTCTTTTACGTGCCATAAACCACTACACGTGGATTTATGGCACTAAAAAGAATATTAAGCGTGATTGAGGCCTCTGAGCAAAATTGCGTCGAGTATAGAATGGGAAGTTGAAAACCATTGCAGTTAAAGAACGGCCGCGCCGCAGCCGAGTGGTAAGACCATTCGCTTCTCACTACAGCAGCCCGGGTTCGATCCAAGGCAACCCCATGTGGGATTTTTGGTGGACAAAGCGGCGCTAAGGTGGGTTTTCTTCGGGTTCTCTGGTTTCCTCCGCCATCTCTTCCATCGGTGCTTCATCTTCATTCCACGTATCATCAATGTCACCGCCTGCGGTGCAGTATGTAGTAAAAGTGGGCGTTAAACACTACAAAGAAAAGCGTCCATAAATAGTAGTCAGTTTCAATATTTTTACCAGTTATGCAAAAGGTAACCCGAGTGAAGACGACTTCTGAGGACATTGCCATTAAAATGTTTTAAATATGTGTTAGTTTAATCAAAATCGTTTTTGAGAAAAATCAATATTTTTGGAAAAGTGTTCCATGTAAAGCGTGGTCCCCCGGTGTGGGAGGGTTTTCTTGAAAATCTTCGTGTTGCATTCTTGGAGTGTGCTGAACTTAAATGCGAAGTTTGGTATTTAACCGACTTTTCGTTTTTTAACTATGCTGTTCACAGACACACGCAGACAAGCACACACAGACTGTTTATTTCCTTCAAAAACTTCATTTTGATTCCTTAAAGGTAGTCTACTAGCTAATTTTTCGTTTTTAGTTATGCTATTCACAGATTCACACAGACTTTTCAAATTTTCAAAAGGATTTTTTTAATTCAGGGAGTCTCAAAACATGTATTTCCGGTTAAATCTCGCTATGAAACTTTTGGGTGATTCAATACTTTTCCAGTTTACTACAGGTAAATAGTAGAGAAAATAAGACTATTGGTTTTAGTTAAGAATAATAAAAAACATTCTAAAAGATGCATTTTAAACGCATGGAAAACCTAAAACGAAGCCTAATAAAATCAAAAATCCAGATTCTATTTTGTGACGCAGCTTGTAAAATCTTTTGAAATTGAATGGCAGAGAATATTACAGAAAAAAACTGCTTTCCCATTTTGAGACAGTTTTCCTTTGTAAGCATCCATAAGAAAATGTAAAGTATGCACTCATTGGGAAGATGATAGTCTTATGTTACAAATAACAACGCTTGGAAAAAGTAAGAAAACAATGTAACGTAACAGAAATTTGCATGTGAAAAGTAAATTTTGATATAAGCAGTGTATCTGTGCTTCAAGAGCGCAATAAATCATTGGAAATGAGAATAAAGAATAAAGTGGCAATGATATATAAAGATTAAGTCTGTTCGTTGTATAGAAGGTATCAGTAGCTTTTCCATCCTGAACGTTTGCAGATAAGAATTGCAAATATCGACTGAATTAGAGCCGGGAACAATAGGCAGCAAATAGGTAAGAAATTGGGATTCTGCCCTAGAATTAAAGGTAAAAAAAGAACCTTTTGACCACATACAAACGTATTGAACAATTACGCCACGAAAGGACATCCACCGAGCATACAAAAGAAACCAAAGAGTCATGCATAGTTTCAATGTTAAATATTTATGATCATTGTGTTGATTTCACCCTGTATAATGAATATATGTGAACGCATCACATGATATTTTATAACTTTACGGGTTATGCTTACATGCTAAGAGCAATGAGATGATATTCGAGAAGAACGAAGCTTTATTCTTCCAGACCACCCGGAGGTTCTTTTGTGTTGAGCAACGAATATTTCAACTCATCATCAGACTTGCGTTAGCAGTATTGGAATCTGCGCTTTCCTGATATCAGCTCGTTGCCGTACTAACCCAGCTTTTGCTTAATATGCCGTTCCATTTTCCCTATACTATTTAATATCCTCTGTATTTGATAAGCAGGGGAAGGTCTCTAATCCTTGAATCGCATATCTCGTGCTTTTTGTGGAATATTTTTAAATCGTGTTCTTAGTTTTACTTTTGCTAGAAAGTATTGTATTGAATCCAAAACTTCATATTGAGATTTCACCAAAAATATATATTTTAAGAGTCTCTAAATGCAAAAAAGATGTATTTTACATTAAGGTAACCAGGCATTAGGTAAAATTGTTTTTGTGTTCCATGAATACGTAATGACTGGGCGAACAATAGGTGGAGGCACATCCGCCCTTGCCTGTTTCGCATAAGCTTGATTTAGAGAAACAGGTTCTATGTGAACCAATGGCTATTCAGCTCATTGTGTCAAAATTCGATGGTTCAAACCTGGTGCTATGAGAAGGTATTTTATTATTTAATTCTAATGGTTTATTCATCGCCTTTACAAAAGGGCTTATTCAAATATTAGTTTATCTCAAGTAATTACTAATACATTAGTACTAATTGACTTACCTGAAATTGCACGGGTATCTTTTTAAACCTCGAATGACAATTTAATCAATTCAGTCTAACTCCCCCGAATTCTTTATTAAATTATTGTACAAGGATTTGGAACATTTTTTGTGCCGAATCTTACATTCTACCCCTTATAGCGGTAATTTCGTAAACTCCCGTGATAATCTAATAACCAAGGGGAAAAATCACGGAAATGGATACGAAATACGGTGACTGTTGTATTTCTGATTTCCGTATCCTCCCCTTGACTGTCTTCTAAATTCTGTAACTGTTGTATAGCTTATATCTTATAGTAGCGTAGAAGATTACAGTGTACAGAAGAAATACAACAAAAGTGGCTTAGGTAAGCTGTGTCAGCAGATTTTGACATTTAGAAAATCCAGTGGGCAGAATTTGCAGCATTAGGAATAAATTTACTTAGATGTTCAATTGGAAAACCATTTACACATATGCAGTTTTTAAGTAAGATGTATTGCATATCTACCATACCCTTATAAGCAAGACCTGATTCTATTTTGTTCTGCAGTATTTTCTCAGCTCAGTGAAGAATTGCTTGCAATGAAATATGTATAATGCATATGCCTTTTATTACGTGCGTATTTTCTGTGGAGAAATAACATCAATAACCTACAATTATTTTCCGCAATTTCCCGACATATCACCAAAATGTCCTCTCTTTGTAATTTTAGTATACACTAAACTGTATTCGATAATTTAGAATCATTGTGAAGTAATAACTACTCAAGTGTGCAAAGGACACCAAACACATTAGTTTTAACTCGCTTCCAATCAGCCTTAGTTATGTATTAGTTTCGTAGAATAATACTTAACGCATAAGTATCAAAGATTAAAATGATAGAAACTAAGTGAAGAGAGGAAATAGCGTTGTTTCACATCAAAGATGGAAGTAATCTAACGATGAAACAAACGAGGGTGGACCCGGAAATAAAGTCACGACAAAACTCACTAGAAGGTAGAAGTCCTTCCCTCTTAAAACACAAAAATCAAGTGCAACACATTTCATATATGATGTGTACTAGTACCGGATTTGTGTAAGTTTGCATTTCTGCAATTGTAGTGGAAGGGACTAGGTCACGGCTGAGGAACTGGTGCTCACTGAGGGCAGCTTTCTCACGGCATTGCATAACTATATATTTAGCAGGTAAAAAAGAATGAAGATAGCTTAGATATCCTGGGAGTCGCCCAGACTTGAACTGGGTTTTTCAGTTGCGTGCTCTTGAGTATTTTTAATGCATCTAAATGTGCAGATTACAAGTCTAAGATATCCATGCTGCCTAGCAGTTACAAAAATTAAAAATGCGTCTTGTATTTTATATTTATAGTTATTGATTTAGTTTACGAGTGGTCTTTGGAAAGTTTAAGGGAGGCTTTCACGAGGAATTGGGTGCTTATACATTTCAGCGTTGTTGGAATGTTAAATATTCAGTATTTTTATAATTTTCCCTCTCTGCTGTGATATACACCGAGTATAATTTCATCCGGAACCGTTTCTGTTTTGCTTTCCTTTGTCTCTAGGGCAGTACGTACAATTTCCGGACTCTACCTTTCCCTTCCTGGTTAGGGGATCAGCCTTTCATATTTAGCATTACTGAGAGAGAGCGCTTGTTTTTAAACGAACTAGTTACAGGACTTCTTAAGAGTTGTGTGCCGTTAAATGACTTTGCAGTAGGGAGGAGCGGGCGCGTGTATATCAACCCCCCCCCCCCCCCCAACAACAGGTTTACGTGAGCGGGCTGCTGATATGTATCGAGATCCTTGCCTCGCACCATATCGATTATGGCATGCCGTGACCCTTTCGTACCTCACATTCATGCGCAACATACACCTAATGTTATTGTGAACTTGGCGGAGCTCCACAACCAATTAAATTATTACCACGAGTTGTTCACTTTCCCAAACCCTCTAACTTTGTTAAAAATTAATAAAAAATCCTGTTGTGCTTACAAAACGACACGAATACAGTCACATAAAATAACAATGGGGCAGCCGTTTAACAATACTGATAAATTATTCACCTTCAATTCTCACTAAATTGATACTCTTTTACTACCTAATTTCAAACAAGCTAAATGTATCAGCTCTAATCTTTAAATCTCATAAGTAAGTTTCCTATGGCTGATATAAAATTTAATGGCGGTGGCTAGAGGAGCTGAGCAACACTACATCCAATCAGAGGCTTCCCACTCCTTATGGTGCTGTATAGTTAAACACGCTATGGAATCACTGTGTACATCCGGTCATGTAAATATAATTTGTGCCCATATATTTATTTACACAATAGGAAAGATAATAGTGGTGGTCGCCTATCAGCCGCCATTAAATTTTGTGTAGTTGGCATTACTAGAAGCGGACTTTGGCTTTAAGTACGTACCACGAAAAATTAAATTCCGTTTATTATTCTTAGAAGATCTTTAACTGGTATAGTTCTCAGCGTTCCCTTTTATACTCGGCATGAAAGACCGCTTAATTTTGCTATTCCTCTTTATAGGCTTGAGGTTGGTTTAGGTACTGTATGTCTACAACGCGGGACCACCAGTTTACTTCCCTTCCAAAGGGACCTATCCTATGGATTTTGACGCCCAAAACAAATCCATTGGCTCCGCCGGGTTTGAGCACACGACTTCGGTAACAGATGCTAGCATATTAGCTTTAAACGGCGGAGCCCATCATGTCGACGGGCCCTTAAACTCCACTCAGTCCAATGTAAGTATAGAAGCAGGTATAGGTGTACACGAAGGGGAACACCTCGCACACTGTAATCTAGTGGGATCTACCAGACCTCAGGAAGAAGGAATGAAGTAAAGGAACACCGGTGGCTACAGGCCTCAGGAAGACAGGGCTTGGAAGTCTCTATCAGCTCATAGTTGAAGATTTGTCTCACTGCTGGAAATTCCCAGAGAGGGCGATTAACGACCCCTTCAATCAAGCAGCCCTATGGGGTCCATAGCATCCGCGCAATCCGTCCGGCACAGCCTCATGCCACGATACATAAAAACAAAGCTAAAAATGAGAAGGAAAAGAAATGAAAGAGAAACATTGGTAGATGAGAAACTACACTAGAATTCGCCTATCGGTTGGCAAAAACCACCAAGGCCATCATCAGAATGGGCGATCGACAGGAATCGACCCCGGCACTTACCGAATTTGAGCCTCACACGTTACTTCGGGGCTATGCACCCGGTCTCATTTTAATTAAACTGCATCTATACGGCTTTTCTCAGCCTTGTATTAACATTAACTCTGAAATAACTTGAAATAGTTAATCAAGACATTGGCGCAAAGACAACGTTGAAGTTCGCCACTGTTCTGACGATCTTCAAAGAAGCCTAAAAGGTGTTACCATGAAATATAAGCGCAGATTGTAAAGACCTATTATTCAATAAAATAAACACTGATGCTGTCGGAATATCCTGCTATGCAGCATTCACCACAGAGCTGCTCGACAGTATGCAAAATGTACACATGAATTCACTACAAATTGAACGGGAACGATATAAACAGAACTGTCAAAATTGTGTGCGAAAATTTTATTTTGATAATCACTTTATTGTCGAACCGGGTTTCAAAGTGGTCGTAAATGCATAAAAACAAAGCAAATAATACGATGGTTCTGCTTTAATAGAGGAGAATTATAAATGCAGTTACTTTACATCTATAACGACAGAATAAAAAGCACTATCGGTTACAAACAATAAAACTTTATTTGTAGTTTAAATGTTTCAAATATGCGGTCATTCTCTCCATCAGTGATATCTAAATGCACACCCGCGCAATTTGTTCTAGAGATTTCGTAAATACCGACTAACAATGACCGTATTGATGGTAAATATACAGCCATGTAACCTCTTTAAATCAGTTAGAGTTAGGGTGCTTTGGCAACTTCTTTTTTGTTTTTCATAAACGTGTGTTTTGTTGCCAAGCGCGCAACAACCACAATAATTGGCCATCAATTCCATACACTAACCGAAAGCAGACCACTCTTTCATGGAGATTTGATACTGTATTACGGAAACCACTGCACACACAAGTAAATTTGTATTTAGTAGATCACAACACTTCCAACTTAACAGGAGTGCCCATCAAAAATCCAGCGATTTTTATCTGCAAATTACAAATCCACGTATGGCCGTTAATTACCTCTATTATACTATACTTAGTACTAAAAGAAAAACTGATGTGTTGCACTCGCATGACTTTCTCTACTCTTGTGCAGTTCTTATTCTTGTATTTAATCCATGGTAGTATAATAAAATTTCCAGAATTTTCTAAAAACTTAAACGTCCTTTAAACTGGTAGCGTATATCGGACGATAAATAATTAATGTGTGAAATCACGGTATGTTGAGTAATATCACCAGCTAGATGCACAGTAAACTTCCGTGCTTATGACGTCAGCTGGTGCAGAACTCAGTAGCCGACCAGGCGCTTGCTCTGATTGAAATGACAGTGTTTAAGAGGACTAGTGATAGCATAGCTCGCGGAATTGTTTTACAACACTGAAATATTTAAATGAAACCTTTTATGTGAGTCACCTACGTTCATTAGCAGAACATCTGCCGGAATTGGAATGTAATCAAGAAGTAATTGAGTTCTTTTTCTGAAATCAGGGGTCTAGTAAGATTTCATGAAATGAAATACTATCTTCTTGGATACAATTTGTTCAGAGGTATCAAGTCTAAGAATTATTCACGGATATTAGCGTTACACAGATCTTCAGCTTATCAAGCGTCTGCTTTAACCACTAAGCTACCATGGCCAACTTGCCAGTATGACATATTCCCCAACCGATTCCTACTTTCCCGATGGACCACAAGGAAATCTAACATCAGATAAATACTCCAAGGGCGGCTTACAAATTGTAAGTACTTTATTTCCCGAGTTTAAGTAACCTTTTGATGGTAATTATTATTTATTTATGCCAACAAACTAACTGCTAGTGTTTTTAAACACACAAGCCGTGTGTGGGCAATGTTTAAGAGGTGGAATCCAGTTGGTTAGTAAACCCTTTAAAAGGAGTTTTAAAAATGCATCGGTGCTTCTAGGATAGCGGCAGACGGCGAGTGCCGAGAATCCAGACAGGCAAAACACTGCGCTGCCTGCTTTCTGTTACGAAATATTTTAGGCAAGTACACTAAATAATGCACATGTGCTTTTGATTGTAAGTGCATGTTTTGTTTGTACACCGATGTGGTCAGAAAATTTTTCCTAAACTTATGTTTCACTGGGTTTTGAAATGTTGAAACATTATTCAACAGAAATGAGATTTCTCATTTTTTTCGGTGCTTGTATATCACTTTGCTCATGTCTCTGTTCTTTATATACGAAGCGTATATTTCATACGTTACCGAATATTAAGTTTCTGTAGAAACAAAAAAGCCCCGCTGGGATTATTGGCCGCTTATCATTTATCACTTTCGCACAGAGTTGTGGGTAGGTTGTTTTTACGCCGTGGTGGGCGTACATTTAAAGGAGTGGAGATAAAATGTAGCCGCCGAATATTTTTGGAAAACAAATCGTAGCTTTGATTCGCTGAAAGCTGGTAAATCACGTTCCACCTGTGGGAATAAGGGAGCGAGGTAAATGATACATAGACCGCGCCGCGTTTTTGTTTTATTGTTCCCTTTTGGCCCTCAAGGAAAGTATCACATTGCCATGAGTCGCTAAATTACAACATCCTCTCCATTTATTGTCATGTTCGCTCTACACAGAAATGAAGGAATTGCTATTACAGAGCGTATGTACATCTCTCTTTTAAATTCTGCTGAAAATGGCTAGCAATTTTTCACTGGAGGGAATGCGGTAAATACGAGTAATCTTCTCTATAGCTTTACATTTTCATACGGTTTTATTATAAGCTGCGTATTCTTTATACCAACGTTTATAATTTACTTTTGTTCTATTTTAGGTGACATAAAATATCCAAATATACAATTTTTAACTATCTACGCTGTGACACATGGACATTGTTTTGCCATGGTTATAAAGGTAATAGTTAAATATTCCTTTTTTACTTTTCTACATGAATTACAGTATATATTATGGCAATCCTTATTACAGAACCGCTGGTAGCAAAATGTCTGAGCAATTTTTAAAACAAATGTGTTTTAACATTGGTATTATATTTTGTCATATTTATAAAGATAATATTTAGCAATGTGTGTAACTATTCCTTTTTTACACGAATCACATTATAGCGACGGGGCAGAATTTTATGACCACCTTGGCATTTCATTGTTTATCAAAAATGCCAACAATGAAAATTTTGTAACAATTATGCAGTTCAGTGGCACAAAAAGTGATTGATGATAACTATTAACTGAATGCCTTTAATCAAAAAATTAAAGGCAGAATTTAAAAAGTTACAGAAGTGGGAATAAAGTAACCCCCCCCCCCCCCCCCCGGTAATGCTAGTGTTAAAATTTAAGAAATAGAGCCTTGGAATATATTTAAATCTGACGTGTTACACTGAAATGACCTATATTCATTCTATAACTATATATATAAAATAAAAGTTTATTGTCCAATTCTATATTGTGTTCTGTGTTGTCTACCTCACATTTACGAGGTTCCGAGTTCGAATCTCGACTTTTGTAAGTTACCTGAGCAAAGATTTCCCGGCGTTTTCCCTTATTCCCAAATATGAATTCCTTTAACTCTAAGCTCTGTAGACCCCGGGCTCATATGAGCATCACTTCACTCGTTTCATTCATCTTCAATTTGATTAAACTACTTAATGGATGTTAAGCATAAAAAGAGGCTCGTTTTCAAACGCACTCATAATTACCAAGAATATCTGCTTAGAAATAAGATGTCTTATACCCATTTTCCTTTAACTTACTTACCTTGACCCTCCAGAAAACAAAAGGGTAATATCTGAGAAATACCAAACGTGGTATTTAAGTCCAGCATCTTCCAAGAATGTGACATAAAGATATTAAAATATCTCCTCCAGTCCCAAACTCCCTTTAGATTGAAAGTATTTCGTTGTCTTTTCTATTTTCTCAAAAATATTTTACATTTTGATTAAACTACGGCCATATGTTTAATGTATTTTAGTGGCAAAATAACTATATCTTGAATTTACTGTAAACAGCCTGTGAATTTCCCCTGCATTGTGAATACATTTTGTATAATGGGTAAACCATAAGAAGTAGCCAATATCTTACTATACAAACATTTAAATTGCATTAATACATGCAATTTATGGCAAATAACATATATTTTTGTGTCGTTAATCATTTTCTGAGATATTATTTGTTATTGCTCTTTTCAAGAGGAAAGTCGCTATTTTTTTTCTCGTGATCAACCAAATAAAATGGAATTTCAAATCCGTCATCTGCTGATTGTTCCTCTTATTCTTTTGCGGTTACAATGAAATGTGTAATATAGCCATTTCTGCAAATTTTTATCTCGATTAACATGAAATAGATATAACAATTTTATGACTAGTTTGTTATGGATTTGGCGTAGAAAGTCATGTGAATGTAACACATAAGAAATTGTTTTCCCCCAAAGAAAGTTATATTTGATTTTAGAAAAGAGAGTGATGTCGTGTGAGAAACAGATTTCTGTGTATTTCAAAGCAAACTACGTTTAAACACTGGTAAAATTAAAAACATGTAATAAGAAATATTTCACAAAACGTAATACACTTTTTGCCTTCAACATGCATCTTTTAGAGCTTTCAGTTATACTACATTTGAGAAAGATGAATACACTTAAGAGCATTAGACAATTGAAGGTGTGGAGTTTATATGATAGTATATTATTCCCAGTTGTGCTTGTCACTATTCTGTCCAGCGTGAAACGCTGCAAGAAAGAGTTTATGTTCTGTATTTCAAATCCAGCCATGGATTTAATACGGCCTGGGGCTTAAAGTACAATCAGTATTGTTACATACATAACAACAGAACACAAAAGCTGATCAGTCGCACAAATTCTCGCAATACAAACAAAAGGAACTTCCAATGGTGCTGTGTTTTCCATCAAATTTGGATAGGATCCGATTTTGCTTCTCCAAAGCCATACATTTCGTTTCCCTTTTCGTAATGGGAGTAGCATGGGACAATTTCCTGAAAATACTTGCCTTGCGTCTTCGGAAGACATTTAAAAGTAATACGCTTTTATGCAGTGTTCTAAAGAACTCTCTGAGTAAATATAATTCAGCAAGGATGCGAACTCACATTTCTTCTAGATTCTCGATATCGAATTTTAGAAATTCCCCACAGAGAAAACTTGTCGAATAACAAGTTAAAACTTTTTGTATTAAGACCAGCGCCTCTAGGTTGTGTTCAAACAACTGAGGAAACAAGGAGTTGCTTTTCAATCCATGCATTTTTGTAGCTCGAAAGCATGTTTGTGTTAACGTACTCTGGTGTTGGCACCCTGAGGTTTAGGATCCGTACAAAGGAGAGCAATGCATGTTGGCTTAGTATATTGGAGCTGTCGCCGTCCCAGTGGAGTAATCCCCGTCTCTGGTTGGTCAGCATAAGCCCCAGGCTAAGGCAGGGCAGGGCGCACTAGGTCTCTGCTGTAACGACCACTGACCTCGGGCTTCTCGATGATGCTTCTTTGTAGTCGACAAACAGGGTCAAAGGTGTGGGAACTGCAGTGTTGAGTTTTGCTTTTATGCACAAACAATGCTCGGTATGTTGTAATGTGTTGCTCTGGAAGCATGACCGTATTTTGTTTGCTTCATTTTATTCCCTTCTTTATAAGCACCGCTACTGTTGAAAAGTTGATACGATGCTGAAATATTTGCACCGTGTCAGTGAAATTTAGTAAAAAATGTGAAAAAAAAATTAACTTTGCTCATATTAAAATAATATGAATTCTAAGCTTGAAGAAAACGCATCCTTTTTTAATATTTGGCGCCTTTAAACTACAAATTAACCGAAGTTATAAATGTTTAGCTGCATGGGTATTAATAGGTACCCTCAAGTTCTGTTTTGCAGCATTTTGGCAGACTTATTCTTAAAGATATGTAATGTTTCACAAATGTCAAACATCGTACAAAAGTGTTCATATTATTTTTTTAAATAATACTGTAATTTTGGGAAAGAAATTATTAACTCCTAAAAAACAAAAAAATGGAGACTACAAAAGTAATAACGTTCTGCAATAATTAGGGTTCATATAAGAAACGTTTTTCTAAACTCATTTACTGAAAAATGCGAAGTTTTGGTGTGAATAGTTCTTAAACTACATCATATGAAGTATTTGTATTACAACACAATAAAAAATTGCGTTCTTCCTTGACTCCTGTCATAAGCTAATTTCAGTAATTTTATTAAAGTTTAAGGCAAATATTTTCTTGCCTCAGAAGAGTAGTATTACCATAAAGATTTGTACGCAAGCGTTTTAAAATTTGATTACATTAAAATAACCATTCTTGTAGTAAATGACATTAGAACATCATCGTTTCTCATAAAACTTTTGGGGTATGATAATGGCAATAAGTGCAACTAAAGCTATATTACATGCTTAAAAACCAATTTTCATTTCAAAATTTTCGTATTCGAAATCCATCATAGAAACCTTAAACTGCAATTAACGTGCCTTTCCATATGTGGTCCAGCATCTTGTAAATCTTGTGGCCGAAAATCTTAACACATTTATTCAATTTTCAACACTTTAAACCATTACAACGTTCGTCAATATTTCAGTCGCTTCTGAAGTGGATTGACACGTGTGCTGAATCTTCATAAAAGCCTTGTAATAGATCCAAGATGGCATAAATTGGAAGTATTGTGTTCCACACAAAAATTCGATGTTTTGGGACCCCCGAATCTTTAAAAAAAAAAAAAAAAGTGTTGTTAGAAAAAGGGACGCTGTGTCTGTGTGCGCGCGCGTGCGCCTTTGTGTCTGTGTCAGTCTGTACACAGTATAACTCAAAGTCTGTTAGAAACCATAGTTCTTATCCAAGTTTAATGTACTTCTAAACTAACCTTTACATGGAAAATTGTTTGAAAATTTTGATTTTCTTGAAAATGGCTCCTTAATATGCCATGTGTTTGAGATATTTTTGTGACAAATGAAACGTATATCCTGAATTTTCTGGCTATAGCCCATGTCGTCTTATTTACTCTGGATGACTTTTGCATAACTGATAAACCGTAAGACATACACCAAATCGTATTACACAAAAATGTATATCTCGCTAAAACACATAATTTATTTCTAATTTTTTTCTGTAGAGTGAACCATTTCGGAGATATTTCTTGTTATTTGTGTGAGTTTTAGAGAACTTATACTTCTGTCAAATAGAACATCGTTAATCATTTTTTGTATGCTACCGTGCAAAGAGAAGGGAATTTAAAAGATGACTGTCGCCCAAAGCCTACTGTATTCCCATATTCCCCTTGTACCTAGAAGATAAGATAATTTCTGCTAATGTTTATCTCAAGTAACACGAAGAAGATATAGGAGTAAGAGTTTGTAAGAATGGTTAGTACAAGAATAGAGAAAGTCATGTGAGCGCTTGGAAAATCTCATAATGTCGAAATGACGACTTCGGCTCATAGAATCTACATCGGTCTTCTGAACTGACTTCAGAACATCGTCACAAATAAGTGGCAAATTAAAAAGAAAAAAAGAAACAAATGTACTTCGTAGGAAGAAGTTACCCCATCTTACGGTACTTCAAATTTAATCTGTACAAGATGAATTGTGCACGCCTCTGGGGAGAACTAAGCAAATACATTGTTGCGTTAGAAGCAGTTCTTACTACGGGAAATCATTAACAGGTCGAAGGTAGCTTCTCTGCCAACGCAATTTCATTTCTATCCTTCACTCTCTCTCACTTTTTGTCTTTCATTTAGCTTGTGGTATCGTTTCTTATCTGTGTGGAAAACGCGAAATAGTCCTCACCGGGGTTCCGTAATCCACGTGCTTCTATAAAACAATTATATGTTTATAATTAAATGCGCTACATCGAGGATTTAATGTGTTACAAGGGAATAAATTAAAATCACCAATATAATGAACTGAAGCTCTTTTTTTTATTGTTCCGTTTATATCCCGCCTTTAACTACAGAGGTCATATCGGCGGCCTTGCTTATTAATGGTGTAACACGTTTAACGGTGGGTTTTTCGATCTTTGTTTTTTTATACTTTGAATTCACACACGCACATTCACACTTCCAGGCTCAGGAAAGGATGAGGAATAACCCTGGCTGGAGAAAAATTCCTACCCCCTGTCGGGAATCGAACCCGGGACCTCTAGCACAGAAGGCAGGTGCTCTACCAACTGAGCGAGCCACTGAAGCTCTTTGTTAGACTTGTTTGCTATTATAATTTTTAATACCTTAAATGCAGCATATAAAGCGTTAATATCGTTTTATAAGACTTATCTTGCATCCTAATGTATAATGTACCTGATTATTTCTGCTTTTATGTTCATTTTGTTCCTACAAATGAAGCGTTTCAGCCTCAGAGTTCATTTTTACTTTCTTTCCTGCTTACCCTTAGTAAGTATAGAAAGCATTGCATTCCGTCCAAAAATTTGACGCCGAGATTTTGGTGGAAATGCACGTTTTGATGTCCCTTGTATCCAAAAAGATATTGTGAGAAAATGACAAAATCTGTCCGATTACTTTTCTAACGCTTTGTTTTTTAAAATGTTATAACAAGAACACAGTTTTCTTCCCCTCGTTAACACATACACCAATTATAACTTTTTTCTGGGGTGAACCATTTCGGAGATATTCCTTGTTATCTATGTGGGTTTTGCAATACTCATACTTTTCACAAATGGAAGATCGTTATTCAAAGAGGACGGAATCTCAAAGCTTTAAAAATGTGAATGTTGCTCAAAGCACGGGACCACCGACTTTACTTTCCTTCCAAAAGAAACCATACCAACAGATTTTTACGCCCTCATTGCTCTCGCCGGGTTTGAACCCGCGATGTCGGTAACCGCAGGCTAGCACTATGTAATCACTAGACCACGAGGGACGACATATCATGAGAAACAACTGAATAGCTACAGTATTTTTAAAATTGCGAATTGAAAAATTAAAACCAATAATAACAGACTTCTCGGAAAGGACGCATGGACAAAAAGGTACTTGGAAATAAATTCTCTGTCTTAAGGAGATCGTAAGAGATAGACGAAAACATAGTACACAGAAGGTTTACCCATCATATAAAATTCATTTCAAATGAAGAGAACTCCAGAGGCTACTCTCAGAACATTTTAAGATTACCTACACATTTTATTTCTGTTATGCTTGTGTCTTACACTTAATAAAAATCGTTACGACTACTTTTCAGAAAATCAAAATTTTCAGAAAGTTTTTGCATGTCATTTCTTAAAATACCTTCGTCACATATTTGGAAGATTCTGAACTTAAATATAAGGTTTTGCTTTTATAGATCATTTAGAGGTTTATTGTTCAGATACAACACTCTCTCTCTCTCTCTCTCTCTCTCTCACACACACACACACACATATTCATGCCCGTGACCTCGAACTCTTGACCCTCTGCGGAAATCGCATGGTTAATATTCCGTTTTACTTTGATCTGATTGGTATTACTGTTAGTAAGATCTACCCTGAAACCATGCTGACAGAGCAGTCAGTTTGATTCTAAATATGAATGTGCTAAATTGTTCTGTCAGAGGCGAACCAAACTCTACCGGTCACAGGCAGCTGTTTCTGCGGAAACGCCAGAGGAAGTTCAACTATAGCCTTGTCATGTCGTGGTGTACCACAAGATAGCTAAATCTTAATGACAGTTGGACAGTGGGAATCTGTCAGATTCAATTTGAAATACATGGGTTTGTGATTAGGACAGTGACTTTGCAAACTGATTCTAGCAGCAAAATTGCTTTACCATCATATAACCATGTACTTAGATTCCTCTCAAGAGTGATACACTATTTCATAAGGTCGTCCTTATGCGCTTAGCGTGCACCAAAACGAGCATCTGTATGGGAAAAGGTTTCAGCAAGATAAGTCTTATATCAAGGAGGCTGCTAAAATAGATAAATATGCATACAGTGGGCTATAAGTATGATTAAACAAGCTCAGGGGAAATAATGTACTGGAATCTTACATTTCAAAGTGCACTTTTAATTTCAAGTTAAGAAGATATTTAATTTTATCGAAAACAAGCTGGCAACACTGCAGATTGTGTGGATGTCACTGTCCCTAGCTCAGTACAGAAACAGTGTCTTGAGAACATAAACACATACCCTGCCATGTCATTGCGTGTTTACTGTGTGAGTGTAGGCCAATCACAAGCCAATCCCAAAGCATTGCTCGAAAGCGAAAGTGCCCATCCAGAAACCAGGTAAATTCCCTGATCAACCTCAACGCAACGTTGTCGACTTATTTCACGTCTGAAAGAGCTGCTTGGAGTATTCCTTCACGTCTTTTAAGTAATTATTTCAAAATCCTGTGTGATGTCCCATAATTACTAACGGAGCTATGTCAGAAATAAGTTACTCTACGCATCTTACAAGTAACAAATTGTTATCTTCCTGCATTCTTGTGGAATTACGCGTCCAATTCGAAACAAAAAACCATTTATTTTTTCGAAATCGACTGATCAAAGAACAAAATGCCATTATACTTTTTTTTTTTTTTTTTTTTTTTTTGGTAATGCTTCACATATTAGAAGGAATGTAATGACTTCCCTTCCATCCTGTATAATTACTAACCTGCATACATACCAAGATCCCATTATGTTGTCAACTTGTTCCCTCCTATTGATCTACTCGCTATTTCTTCATTACTCCAACTGCCTATTTACCTTGGAAGCCACTTCGCCTAAGCCCCGCGCATGCGCAGTGTACCACCATGCATACGAAAAGAAGTATCGAAAAGCACCTGAGAGTTTCCCATTTGAGCGTTCTGAAAGTGCTTGCGGACTTAATACTAACCCATAAGCGTAGCATTTACATCCCCCAATTTATCCCACTCGTGCCACAATATTTAAATGAATTCCATGTTTAACCTGCGCGACCATTTCGGAAAAACTGGGATTTCCAATAAAGATAATTATATGTATTCAGAGTTTTACATCTTTTTCAGTTTTTGTAGCACACATATTTGTGTGTCTAGCCTAGGGCAGAATTGCGGAAAACGGGCATCAGGATTTATTTGGAATCATAGATAATTTTTCTCTACCTTTCTGTCCATTTATTTTTCACGAGATTCTGAGTAGTGTAGTGGCATTTTCACCTTTCCTGGTAGGATAGATAGATCTTTAAATGCATTTCAATTTCCAGTGTAACTGATATTTTAAAGTTTCCATTTTATTTAAGTTATAAACACCAAAGCTACTTGGGAAAATAAATAAGTTTAAAATCCGTGACAAAATGAGTGTAATATTTGCCGCATAAACAAACAGCAATATAATCCAGAATGTATCACGGAGGCGGTTCCTCGCGCATTGCTTCCAGCCCCCAAGAGATTATATGCTGTAGGCAGACATGCCACAGAGATGCGCGGAGGTCCCTAACGGCTCCTGGCTCGAAGACCTACCCTACTCCTGCAGCTGCCTAATATGCGGCCCTCAAGTGTCCATGACGACTATACTCTCCTTAGAACCAGCATCCGCTCCAACTGTCAAGTAAACAAGACCATTGTTGTTTGTTTTAAGTATCTACTTTCGTTCAATTATGTTATGAAGATAAATAGAGAAGTGCATTTGGCTAAAGGAAGAATCAGTGTTTTACAGTTTCTGTTGCTGTCACAGTTCTATTTAAATAGCGAATTTAATTCAATAAAACTCTTACCTGCAACTTGCTCCACTCTGTGCAATAACGGAACGGTTAAGAAAGTAAAAACCATCCACTGAATTTAAAGGAATTAAAATAAACACACCTCCAAATATACAAAAGTTTGAGGTAAAAACTTGAATAAGGATACAAAATCATAAAAGCTAAAACTTGGTTTGGAGGAAGTGAATTTGTTTTGCAAGTTACATATTAATGCAGCATAGGTATACCGGGAAATTAACGCATGCAAAATAGAAGCTGTAGAAAACGACTTCTACTCAGGGAATTCGATACACTAATTGTTACACGTTCAATTTCGTCTCTAAAAGGGTGAATTTATACGCACACTATTTTGGTTTTGAGTCCACATGACATAGGTAGTGCTGAAATGGACCATTAGGAGATTCTGCAAACTTTATTTCTATGGAAATTAGTAATAAATGTATGAATAACCATTAATTTCACGCATATGCATAATACGTTTATTGTATGCTAGTGAAGTTGTGGTTCAGTACAATGCGATATATTTGTTAAAACGTGTACATGCATACATTACAAGAAATTGTGAGGATTTATAACTTCTTTTTAAATCTTCTGGTGCCATCTACAGTTAAAAAGGATGTACTCCTACCATAGAGGAACAATCATTTTATATGTATGTGTATAATGTTTGTCTTTTTAATGTATTTATTTATTATTTTTTATTTCCTTGATGACTTGATGCATGTTAGGCTCTTTTCACGGCCGGTGTGTATGTTATTAAATTATCTTCAAGACTGTTCGGTATCAACAGTGGAATGTGACAGTTTTAATAGATGTAGAAAAAGAAAGAAAGAAAACGGAGAAAAAGCTAATAATCTTAGTGTCATATTAGTTAAGGGTACATCAGACTTCGGTCACAAGCTGAATATATTTCTGGATAATGGTAGAATTATAACCTGTTAAAGAAACACACTCAGCATTCTGAATTTATGGTGCAGAAATTTGGGAATTAAGAGCAGAAAAATACATCTTAATAATATTGTATTCCTTTGAAATGAAATTTCGAAAATATGTCAAAGGATGTGCTTATAAAGTTCATATGAGAAATGATATGTAAGATAGCTATTAATGCAGTTGGAGATACAGTAGAACATTGCACAAATAGGCTATTGGATACGTGTTTTCGAAACGTACACAGTGCGATGCAGGTTCAGCATTTAAGGTTAAGGCTACTGAATTGCAGTTACTTTCTTAAAAAGTTGAACGCGGCAGTGTATATAAAGTGTGATGCTTCCGCGTTTCTGTTATTCCTTCTTTTTTTGGAAACATGAATAAAGGTGTAACTCACAAAAGTTATATGGGTAATTGGGAGGGACCAGGGGAAGGAACACTATCTTGTGGTGACATTTATTGGATATGGAGTAGAAGCACAAAGTCCCGCACCCTCCTAAGTTCATGTTTTTTATTGCGAACTCTGTAGTGTGGGTGTAATAGGTCTATCCCGTAATCTGAAGCTTTAAGCTCGAACTTGATTAAAGTACATATAAGACCTCTCCCCCCCCGCGCTCTCTCACCTGCCTCTCTCTTTCCCTTTCGAGTTTGCCTTGTAGTGACAAGAGAAACTTCGAATACCTCTCAATATATGGAGTGTGCGATCGTTTGCAAATTATTTCCTGTATAATTGATATGTAGACTTGAGGTGCTAAAAGCCTATTAATTTTGCTGTATTTTCTTTTGTCGATAATTTTTCCCACAAACTCGTAATTTTGCAATTCTGTAGAAAATAGCGGTTTCAGGTTTTACTGAATTATCCGATCTGTTCTTTCACATTTCATTACGCTAAAAGTGTTTTGGTGCAAATACTTTGAAGCATTCTGTGAAAGTAATCCTGAACAAGGACGTGTGTCGTCTGGAATTTCCCGTTTTTTCATGATGGATTCACCGGCGCCGGTAAGAGATGTCTATCCAGAGAGTGTATGTATGTTGACAGTAGCGTCCCCTTTTTGTTAGTAATGGAATGAATGGCAGGGTTACTTGCTGGGCCTGGAGATATCTCTATGCATTCTATTAGCAACAGGAAACAGTAGTGGATGCCTTTATTCGTGCACAGACACACAACTGAATGAGCTATCAATACATGTACCCATTTTGGGCCCATTGTTTGTTTTGGGTGTGCGTGACTAGTGGAAGGGAATCGGACAGAACATCATGAATGTGTGTGAGGCGCCGCGACGCTCCGCGCCTGGTCTGTGTGTAGCCTCACCGGGGCCGAGCGAGCGGGCGACTAGGTGCCGTGCGCATTTAGTTTCTCGTCTGTGTCCGTCGGAGCAGGACGCGTCCCGGTGCACGTGGTGCCGTACGTCGTGATGGCTCATCAGCAACATCCTCCTCCACAATACATTCCTCGGAGTGAATATCTCCAGCATCAGTCCCCTCAACCGTCGCCGTCCAGAAGGAGGTCTGGTCCTCAGCAGCCAGGGCCGACGTCTTCCCCGCAACATTACCTTCACCATCAACACCACTCTTCGCCGCCGACCCCTCGACACCATCATCCTTCGCCGCCCCCACATCACCACCACCACCTTCAGCAACAGCAACATCAACATCTTCAGTATGCTCAGGCATCTCCGCAGCATCAGCCTATGCGATATCCTCAACCACCGCCTCCTCAACAGCCGCCGCCGCCCCACATGTATCATCAGCCGCCTCCGTTACACCCACCCGGTAAGGTACGCCCCGGCGTGGTGATGTGTTATTTGTGGGTGTGGTGAATTTGTAATAATATCCCTTTTATTCATCCAATTTATCTGTGTTAAGTGAATTCGTATATAATTATTGAAGCTAGGAAATTATTATATATAAAGAAAAATCGTGCTCTATAAAGTGAGCTGTCAAGAAGAGGGATGGCAGTGTGGTTATTGTGTGCAATGAAAACTTTTTCCCCAGATAAAGTGTAATCTTGGAATTTAATTTCAATGTGAAGCACTTAATATTCATTACTTCAACAAAACCGGAAAAGGCATTGCATTTATGGTTAAGTTACTTAGTAACAGCTACAGAACCAACGCAGGTTGTAGTGGGGCGGTGCCCAATAGTAATGTATTCATGAATTTTGTAGATTTTTTGCTTGACCTCCCACTACAGGTAAAAGAAAATACTCCTATTGAAATTTTGTAACTTAGAAATTAAAAGTTTGCTGTCAATTAAGGTTCAAAGGGACTAATTGAAAGTTAGTAAACTCGCATGCCGGTTCCCGCCAACCACAGGCTACGCATATCTCGGCGTACGGTACTCCTGGTATTGCGCGCCAAATAGTAACGCTAGAGGGCGTGTTAACACTACGAGCGTTTTTCTTGTTCATCCACGAGAGAGGAATATGTTATCTGTGATTGATGTTGTATTGACGTTCAGTTTAGAGCTTAGGCGACACAGAAATATTTATCTTATAGCCGAAAATGTTAAACTTAAACTATTTTCATGAGAAAATATACATTAATTTGCTTATAATTGTTATGTGGAAGTGTAAACACCGGCTATACGAATATTATTATTGCTTAGCTTCCGGAAGCCCTCATTAGTTTAGGAAATACTATTTCCACTGGAATTTTGTATAAATTATTTCACATTACTGTATCATTTAATGCTCTTAAAAAGCACATTGTTATTATGAATACATTGACGTCAAATAGGCATTTGTGAACCACCTACACTTACTCATACTCATTTATTGATAGAATTAATTATTGCTCATTGTACTCTTAATTGCTCTCCACTCATAATCCAGAATTTATAATATTCTTGTTAAACAGAATGTTTTTAAATTCAGTTTCAATGCTGTAGTGTTTTATGTTGAGTTACGCTTACCTGACAGATTTAACCAAAACGTCGAAACGCACTTTTTTGTTGTCTTTTTAAGGAAACTGTCAATGTGAATATAAATTTCAAATATCTATGTCAAATGCAATGAGTGTTTCTGGGACCTTTGGAACCCCCTAATCCATATTCTTTCTAAACTACTAAAATTGAAATTCATGTGTGTTTAAGTAAAATACCGTAAGAGTGCCTATTTTTCGTGTAGGAGTCGTGTTTTGAGAATTGAAGCATGAGTCATGGTCATTAGTAATATGGGCAATGTTTTCACACGTATTTCGTTTTGGGATCTTCAGAAAAAAAAAGATGTTTGTGCCTTTGAATTTAAATGTGGAAGTATAAATCTCGTACGTAGCTAAAATCTCTTGGCCTAAGTTTATAATACAAGGCTACAGAATCTCTAGCAACTGTTCTGTTTGATTACCATGTTAACACCTCGGTCACTGTAGTTTATCTGTTTAGAGGCCGTCAAAACAAAGCGTTAGTTATTTATAAACTCAGCCGAGAAGATTATTCTTTCTTCTTCAATTTATTTCTCACCTCAAAACAGTTCACAGCTTTCGTCGGATACATCCGTCGGAGCGCTGTCTTCTTTCGTGTTTGTAATCTCCGGTTCACTTTGGTTTTCTCGCCGAGTAACGATGTTTGTACGATGTGTGACGTTTGCCTCTTGTTTTGACCTTTATTTTATATACGGTTGTAATGTTACACCGATACATGCAGTATAAGCATGTAGCCTCCAAGCGCGCGAAAAACATTTGGCGAAAACTCAACGCGGACCAGTGTGGATCGCGTGCTTGCTGGTTGTCATCAGCACTGACGTTTCTTGCTTTTTCCCCCTTCTTTTTTCGCATACACTAGAAGTAGAGTTAACAAAGTCTGCAGAAAACTAAACACACATTTGTCAAAAGTAATATAACTTATTATGCACTATCTCGTTACTTACATGATCTTTTGTTCCATTTATTTGCAGTTAAACATATCCCGGCTTTGCCTTTTAAACAATTACACATTCACCATGATGTTTACTCGTTTGCTATCAAATTTAATTATTTTCAGACTGGAATGTGAGGCGATCTTTTGACACGATTATAAATAACATTTCTATCTTGCATATATGATTATTAACATAGTCTCCTGTTTGGCTTTCCTCACTTGAATTCACCATGCATTAGTCTTGCAAGAAGCTTATATAAGGCAACTTCGTATTTGAGAGTTTGCAGGATTTCTAGAAAAAGCGTGAACCTAGGTCTCTATTTTGAGTTAGCGCGGTAACACTGTGCTTGTTTGAATTTTCTACTTATATGCCACCTTTGACATCGAAGGTCATATTGGCGGCTGTGGCCTCTTGGAACAATTGCTCAAGAACAATGGTGTTCATTCGCTTAAATATGGTGTTGATTTTTGGGTTTTTATTACTTTGGATCGCCTTGTTACATTAAATTCATACTCCCATTCATACTTCCAGACTTAAGGGAGGATGGGGAATAATTCTAATTATAGAAAAGTTCCCACTCCCCAGCTGGGAATGGAACTCCGGACCCTTGCACAGCAGACAGGTGCTGTACTTGTGCAATGTTGTTTATAGTAATTTTAGGTACATGAAATTGCTGAAACTTTTATAAAACAATTTCTTTTAGGAATAAGCGTTGTGTTTGATTCGTAAAATATATTGAATATATTATTAAACAAACAAATTTGTACAAATGTAGGAACTTTTTCTCGCTGTGCAGTGGTGATGATTGCTAAAATATATTATTTTTCCCACTTACAACAATCTGGCGTGTGAAAGAACTCCTGTGGGACGAAATTCTGGCACACCGGCGACGCTGATGTGATCCTGGCAACTGACAGCGTCGTTAAACAACAAAATAATTTTTTTTTAAACTAAGAACAATGAACATTGCTAGTTTTCTTCGTGTACTCAGTGCTTATTCTCTATTTTCTGACACGTTTGCAGTTTTATCTTACGTTTTGCCCTTGGGTTTATCATTAACAACTGGTTTTAATTTTGATATTTCTGGATTATAGCTTTGATCTCACTTGTGAATCTTTTTCAGGAATCATTAGGGTGTAAAGTGCATGTGCATCTTCATTATATCAATGTGTTGTGCGGCATATGTTATGAAAATCAGCATATTGTTTGTTCAAGTGATTTTATAGTGTACAATGCCTCTGAGGTTTTGCATTAAGTGCTCTATTAAAGAACTGAGTAATGGAGGACGTCGTATCGGAAGCTTTGGATCTGGTGACTTGACTTCTCCCTTGTGCTTATGCTGCTAATTTTTATAATTCGTATAATGGGGTGGAGGGACTTACATTGCGAGACTGCACGAAAAGTAATCATCCGCATGCAAGTTCTTCATCAGTCAAAACGAACAGTTTCTTTGCCATAGAGTGCCGAATAAAATATTGGGTGGCCCAAATGCTTTGCAAGAGCTTTCATTTATTTTGGTAGTGACTGTCAGTCACGTGCCGAGCGAGCGTTGGCGCACTTCGTAATCATATCGAGCCGTAACTGTCGCTTCCGGAGTGAAATCGATAAAAAAGAAAGGAAATAGTTCCCTTCTGCATTGGAGATGAATAAAAAGCATTGCCGGCATTTCATGAAAGTGTGAAAAACCTGAAGATGCACTTCTCAAAGAATAAAAACAAAAGAAAAAGTGTATGTGTAGTCTGAAATTCCACGAGACTTGGGTCTTGCCGAAAATAAGATCCATGTTAAATTCATGGGATGCTCAATTTTACACTTTATCTTTAAGTATGTTAATGCTGTTATATTTTCATTTTTACTTTCTCTACTACGTTTAGTAAAGTAGAGGAAGTATTGCATTCCACCCAAACATTCGATGTCGAGATTTCACCGGAAACATGTTTTGAGGCCCCCCCCCCTGCATCAAAAAAAAAAAAAAAAAAAAAAAAAAAGGGTTCGTGTCCGTGTGTGTGTTTGTCTGTGTGTCTGCCTGTCTGTGGACATAACTCAAAAACTAAAAAAGGGTTAAGAACCCAAGTTGGTATTTAAGTTTAATATCTTTGAGGGATGCGACACTAAGATTTTGAAGAAAATTGCTTCCTTCCCCCCAAACTTTTTGATTTTCTTACAAGTGGCTCTAACGATTTTCATTAAAATGCCATATATATTATGTTTAAGATATTTTTAACAAATGAAATGTATATGTTGAATTTTCTGGCTATAGTCCATGAAGTCCTATTTACTCTGGATGACTTTTGCATAACTGGTAAACCGTAAGAAATAGACCAAATCTTACTATATAAAAATGTAGATCTTGCTGAAACATAGAATTTATGTTCAAATTAATTTTTTTGTACAGTGAAGCATCTCAGAGCTATTCCTTGTTATTAGTGTAAGCTTTGGAGAGCATACTTCTGTCAAATGGAACATCGCTATTCAGTTTTTTATGTGTTATGCAAAGAGGGAACCTCAAAGCTTTAAATGATTTGACTAACGCTCCAGGCCTACTGTATTCCCATATTTACGCATATATTTTTTTACGTGTAAAAAAGTGGCTCATGTTGGAACGGGGCGACCTAGGTTGGTAATAGAAAAAATATAATTTTGCCCTCTCAAAACGTCGTTCTTATCTCTCCCTTCTTTCGTAATTCCAACCACTTGATTGACAATAGTAAACTCACCTCAGAAGAGGGACGGAGGGTAATATTGCCGGTGAGTCCCTTGCTAATTGATCTCACTTAATTTAACAAAGCGCTGTGATATTAATAAACGCTGAGGATAAGTCAATTAATGTAACGACGCTGTCTGAGCACCAAGATTGTGTAGTTCTTATTGGACTATAGTAATAAATCACACTTATTATTAATTGCATATACCTTATGTGTTCCATTATTATTGTATGTGAAAGCTTATGGAAAAAAAAAATTCAGTGAAATAGGCAAATACAAAATTTAATCAATGTGGGGAACAATTATCAGAACCGTGCTAAATAAAACAAGAAGAGATACAAGAATTAAATTCTACAAAACACTAGCGGTGCCAGGTTTATTGTATGCATGTGAAATATAGATAATCGCGAAAAGATCCAGAGTAAAATAGGATGTGAAAGTATTTTTTTTTCTGGTGTGAACAGAGGCTGAAATGTTAGGACCGTCAGCACAAGCCTACAGAATCCTGTGAGGGACATAATGGCATTGAGGCACTATATTTGAAGTTATTTCTCATCTTTATTTCAGATTACATCTGACACAGACTTTTCTAGAAAACTCACAAACATGACATGGTGAGTCTTTTCACCTTAGACTTTCTATTTGGATTTAGGGGTGGAAACGGGCGGATAAAATATTCAGCGGAAAGTTTTGAAGCTCTGGCAGTTGGGCATTTAACAGTACTTTTACTCCACTAGGTTTAGTATTTAATGCATTAACACCAGTCACGGTAGAAGCCATTCAGAGAGATATTTCTGAACCGGGTTTCGCTCCGCGCCGAATAGCATCACTAATTAATTCAGCTTTGTTCCTTCACATTTGTTTCAAACCACTAATATAAATGAAAAATTCCATGGCGTTAACTGTGAGATAAAGGTGGAAACTGTACGTAATAAATACTTATTTTTACTTTCTGTCCTACGTTTGTTAAAGTAGAGGAAGTATTGTATTCCACCCAAAAATTCGATGTCGAGATTTCACTGGAAATATATGTTTTAAGGCCCCCTGAATCCATAAAAAGCATTTTAGAAAAAGGTCCACGTGTGTCTGTTAGTCTGTAGACAGCATAAACCAAAAACGAAAAGTCGGTTAAAAACCGAAGTTGGTATTAAGCATGGGACGTGAAGATTTTGAAGAAGATTGCTCCCTAAACTACCCTTTGTATGTAAAATTTTTAAAAAAACTTTGATTTTCTTGAGAATGGCTCTAACGAATTTGATTAAAATGTCATATGTTTGAGATATTTTAATGAGAAATGAAATGTATGTGTTACATTTTCTGGCTATAGCACATGAAGTCCTATTTACTCTGGATGACTTTTTCATAACTGGTAAACCGGAAGAGGTAGACCAAATCTTACTTTTTTTTGTAGAGTAAACCATATTCCTTGTTATTTGTGTGAGTTTTGGAGGACTTACACTTTTGTCAAATGAAACATCGTTATTCATTTTTTATATGTCCACCGTGCTAAAGAACAGAATCTTAACACTTTAAAAGATTTGACTATCGCCCCAAGCGTAGTGTATTCCCATATTCCCTTTGCACTTACAAGGAAACTAACACGAAGATATAGGAATAAGAGTTTGTAAGAATGGTTAGTACAAGAGTAGAGAAACTCATGTAAGTGCAGCACATCAGATTTTTTCTGTAGAAAATGTGTATGTGCATAAGTATAGCCGCTGAAGTTACATTATCGAAAGCATACAAAATAGACGAATCACCTAATCTGTGATTCCCTGAGCTCAGTTACCCTAATAACAGTGAACAACAAACCTTTGCATAAAGAATAGGGTACCTTTGCGACTGTTGGTTAACACGCTACTTTAGCCTCACTTCCACATTCAAGTAGAGAGAGCCATGTTTTTCCAGTCTTGTTGTTACGGTTTGTTAGCAAAGTCTCTGAGAACAATAAATGTCCTAGCTTGTTTCGGTCTTTATTTCTGTTAAGCTTTAATTATCTGAAACAAGCACGAACCGCTTGAATAAACGTTGTGGAAGCCTTAGGAGTTCCCTTTACGCTCCAGCCCCAAAACAAATGAGGTCAATCAAATCCATTTAATCTGCAGGTAGAAGCGTTCTTTCAAACTTCTAAGAACAGAACACAACACGCTTTAATTGTCGCTATCTCGCCTAAGTCTAAGCTACTCTGTTCACTAGGCCGCGGCACGATCCACGGTACGATAAAACCAGATACCGCGCGGTAAATGTTTGCATTGCAATAGATACATCTGTGGCTTCACTTAGACGCGATTACACAGTACTTTTGCAAATGTTTATATTCGCAACTCAAAATAACTAGATACATCCTAACTTCATAGATGAAAGATTTGAAGCTTTCGCGGCGAGCGTTATTAATCAAGGCTTCACAGGTGATCAGCCGTGTCAGATTTAAGAACATCGAGCTTTCGGCCATTGGAGACTCCATGGCCTTGTGCAAGCCCCTCCTACCAAACGATATATATCGGAGTGCCGTCTTCCTCTGTCTTTTCATCTTTTCAGCTAGATTTATAAAATGAAGTGCTCAAACTGGCTACCGTTGTTGTCCATACATGTTGACAACTCTATAGGAAACTATCCTAACTAGGATCACCTGGTTTATGAGGTGTCACAGATATTTACGTGGTATTAGCGTTATCAGCTCTTCGCACAGTGCCACAAGAAATGCCTGACTGTGGTGAAAGACGCATAATTGATAATCTCCAAAGGATAAAGGATGTCATCTGTTCCTTCGATAGGAAGCCCACGCTGTCTGTTAGGTTTATTACACTGATCACCTCTGGTGACCGGAAATTGATTAATATATTGTTGTATGTTCTGGAACTTTTACATTAAGAAACCTTCCTGCAAATCTTATTTTACTTGACGAACTGACTGAATTAGCACATCCAGCCGCAGCCAAGTCCACGGAGAAGTGAAGGTTGGGGAGGCGGGAGTCAACACACCGACTCCCCCGACCGTAAGGCGACTACTTGACCTTTTAGGGACTTTATCAGACCTCCCAGAGGAAGAAAAATCCCATGCCGGTACTGGGGATAGAACCCGGGTCCTCTGCGAATACGAATGGTAAATAAATGCACGCTGTGGAGTTGAAAACATCTACTGAACCATAACATACTTTGTGACTAAATGTAGGTCAAGCTAATAAATAAATCCTAATAACTTAATTACACCAATCACTGCAAACTGGATGTCAGAGAGCCTGAGCAGAGTTCAGTAACTTTACCTTGATTAAAGCAGAAAACGCGAAAGTATGTATCCACATGCACAGTGAAAAACACCTTAATATTAATATGGAACCTTAATATTAGAACGAAATAAGATATCGTTCGTATTTATGAGCATTAGAAACTGCAAAAATGGCTTCATGCCTTACTTATGTAGTAAGTAAAGTAATACATTTATTTATAAACATTTATTTATCTTTGGTAGTGTTGAACTACCAAATCTGCCGATGAAAGTTTGGAAAGTAAATCACAATTGCCCTAAGCTTAGAAATAGATCAAAACTCACTGATATTGCGGATTTTCAATCCATTTTTGTTTAAAAATACATAATAGAGTGATGTGGCAATAGTTTGTGACTCAATTCAGCTGAGAAAATGTTGGATGTGCGCAGTTAATAGGTCAGCTGTATTCAAACGGCCCCATTTCGACACGTAATGAGACTAAATTCAATATTAGGATTGGGAAGGGCATTTAGAAAGGGTATAGATATTTATTCACATTTTATTGCTGACGTTATATACTATGATGTGGATAAATGCTGAGATAGTGCACAGAATTGAATCCTAAGGGTTTTTGAAATTCTTCTGTATTACTGGCTCCATTAAAGAAGTAATATATATCCCATTAAACGTAAATAAAATCGTGAAAGACTGCTTAAAGGCACAATCTGGGATTAAATTGTTTTCCGTAAAACTATAAGGTTATTTGATAGTTCTCCGGTTTCTTTCTTAAATTTCCTCTCGAAGAAAGATTGTCTTTTCTTCTTTGAGCTCGATCCATTTTGTCTTATTCTGATTTTAACGGCCGGTGCTCCCTCTCGAGCCATTTCGTTTTATATTTCCTATTCTCTTTGTAAGGTTTCTTCACTCCATAGCCTTTGCTACATTCCTATGCCAGTTGCGTTGTAAGGGTAATTTATTATTCTTTTCCCCTTCTGCGTCGTTCATCTTTCCTTATCTATACCTCCCTTGCTTTCAGGTCCCAGCAATGATATGGTTTGATAACAGTTCTGTGGTGTCCGCAAATACAATTTTAGTGAGAGTAGCCGTACAGCTACTCTGTTTCGGGTATGAATATAAAAGGTTCGGGAACCTGGTTACAAATAGCGATTAATTTGTATTGAAGAGGCGATCATATATTCTCTCAGCATTTCTAGAGAACCTGGTACTACAGTCAGCGCTGTAGAATCTCTACTTTCAGAAATGGAGCGATACGTTCACGATTTAATGTTTCGAAGTAAATCCTGTTTCAAGCTGTAGTTTAATTTTATTTTAATGCGACTTTTTCCTCGTATGTTATTTTACGTAATTAACTAACGCGCGCATCCGTGGGTTGGTATCTAATGCCTGTACTACATGGCAAAGCCGAGAGGCGTATCGGAAATAACGTGAAACTGCCGAGCTGTTTACATGAGCTTATCGCCCAGACTAGCAAGATAGTTTATGTACAGCTTTTTTTTAGAAAAAGGTCCCCCCCTCTCTCTCTTTGTGTGTGTGTGTGTGTGTTTGTGTGTTTGTGTTTGTGTGTGTGTGTTTGTGTGTGTGTTTGTGTGTGTGTTTGTGTGTACAGCATAGCTCAAAAACGGAAAGTCCTCTAAAAACCAAACTTGGTTTTCAAGTTTAACATCTTTTAAAAGGATGTAACACAAAGATTTTGAAGAAAATTCCTCCACCCTAAACTACCCCTTACATGGAAAATTGTTCGAGAATTTTGATTTTCTTGAAAATGTAATGATTTTTATTAAAATGCGATATGTTCGAGATATTTTTATGACAAATGAAATGACTATCTTAATTCCCTGGCTATAGCCCATGTAGCCCTATCTACTCTGAATGACTTTTGCATAGTTGGTAAACCGTAAGAGATAGACCAAATTGTACTATACAGAAAATGTAGATCTTGGTAAAATACACTTTTTTGTAGAGTGAACCATTTCGGAGATATTTCTTGTTATCTGTGTGAGTTTTGGGAAACTTATACCTCCGTCAAATGGAACATCGTTATTCATTTTTATATGTTAACTTGCAAAGAGAACGAAACTTGAAAGCTTTAAGAGATTTGACTACCGCACAAAGCCTACTATATTCCCATATTCCCCTTGCACTTACAAGGAAATAAGCAGTAAGATAATTTCTGCAAATGTTTATCGCAACTAACACGAAGAAGATGTAGGAATAAGAGTTTGTAAGAATGTTTAGTACAAGAGCAAAGAAAGTCATGTGAGTGTAACACGTCAGATTTTTTCTATTGTTTTGGACTTAAAATGGAACTTTGGGTGTAAATATCGGATCCGGTATTTAGCCTGACTGAGCGAAAGCTTATGAGATTTGAATGCAGGAGCTTCGGAATTTTGGCCTGGTTTAAAGCGATTTGTTTTCGTCTGAAACCAGCATATTGAATCGTAGGTGAATACTTCAGGTTTGAATTTCTTACAGCACTAGGAATAACTCAACGAATGCTCGCTACGGTTCTACAAAATGTTTATTCAAGGACGTCTTGCGTCCTCGCAAAATAAGTGTTCCTTGTATTTAGAAAGCATAACTGGCAATCAAATCATAAATAAAAATAAATTATGAAATTTATACCGAATAACTCGCTGTAATTATTAATACACGAATTCAAAATCTCAATCTTACATTAAGAATATACTTTTAGGTAATTTTCTGAATATAACAGTAATTCAAATTTCAAGTCAGGGTGCAGTAATAAAGAAACACTCAATCATTGTTACCTGCTAACTGTATACAATCACTAGCACCTGAACTTTTTTGTCGAATGCTGAAAGTATATACTTTGTAAGTCCACTGTCACAGACAATTTCACTAGTGTTTTATAATGCATTCAAAGCACATTCCACGGGAAAATGCATATTTTAAATTTTGTTGGAAAAGTGCGTGTTTTACTCTTGACTGCGATATTAAATTATAATTTTCCCCTTTAGCTAAATATTAATTGCCAGAAGTTAATTAAGTCTCTGCAATCAATATATAATATAAAAATGGATGCACGTATGTATGTTGCAGCATAATCTGCACGTATGAAGCAATTTCAGCCAAACTGTATTTCTATATAGGTATGTCTAACAATATATAGAATAGTACTGTGGGGATGGGAATAGTAAGAAATGACCAGGATTAATGTCGATGCTGAGATGAATAGTGACACGATTCCATGTGCACTAGGGGATGAGAAGCGGTGAAAAAGGCGTCGATAGTGATCAATATTAGAATGGAATCCAAAATGTGCAGTTCACACATACCCTGACCCAGACCTGGGTTACTGTCTGTACATCAGCTCGTGACCTAGGGGACTGAAACAGACTGGGTTTATGAAAAACGTAGAAAAGGTAGATGATCGGAGATAGCTGAAAACATCGTTTACGTTTTATAGGCTAAATACAGTGCATGAAGTGAAAATAACATTTAAGTTTCGATATTTTGTGTGACTCGGTCTAGTGTATACACATTCCAGGATTGGCACTACTATCGCAAACGCGACCAGAAGCGACCATTATCTGGTGAACAAACTGTACACGCAGTTAGAGCCAATGCTTCTTTGGGCTACACGCAGATATTTTATTTTAACTTAAGAAACAAATCCATGCAAGTTTCTCTACTGGCTTAATAATCACTCGAGGGCGTTCCCAAATGCTGCAGCAGTGTGTTTATTAAGAACTGTGAGCAAAGAAGGGGTGAGGTCAACAACTGAGCATCGTTTAACTAGATTGCTTTCTTTTTCTCTTTCCCGCCTGCCGCTACTCCAACCCCCTCTATGGTTCCTTTTATTTATGATTGCCATATTTCCCAGATATGGAAGAAAATTAGTTTACGCAGTTTTTTCCCCAGATTGTTTGTTTGTTTCTCAATATATAAATGTCTTTGTACGTGTGCAGTGTTCGTTTTATATAAACCTTTAAATTAGGATACAACTAAGTGTCCAGAACGATATTGTATAGTTAAATTAAATCGTGAGAGGTAAAATTAGGAATTTATAGAACTGAAAATACAGTTCTTTATGTTTTGTGTTGAATTAAAGCAAGTAAATACGAGTAATTGCAGTTTACTGTCCTTATACAACCTATGTGTTGGTTGTGGAGCACAAAAATCACGTTTGAAAGCAACCAAAGGGCATTCAGTGTAGTTTTCTTCTCAGTTCGAAAAGCAATGGCTAATTTCACGAGGTTTAAATCCAAATAAGATCAAGAAAAATGATATTGTATCTAAGCAAAGGATCTGGTGAGAAAGAAAAGTTTTGTCAAAAGATTAGATTTTGGTTTTTCTATTCAAAATATGTTTCTTGAGTGTAAGGAGCAGTGCACTGGAGTCATTAGCTTACGTAATTGAAATACTTGTCTTAGTTACCATGTCTATTGATTTAGCGTAATGGTAAGTGCAACATGTGCAATTAGAGACTTTGTAATAACTAAGGGCCGGAGGGAAGTGCGCTTGCCTGCGATACAGGTTAGCTGGACGTAGAGTATGAATGACATCAGAAGTTCAGCACGGTCCTCAACTGCCACTGGAAGCCAGAGCCGAAAACAACGTAACGTAATACTAGTGTTGAAGCATTGCCTTGCAAGTATATGCAGATGCAAGGTCAAGGTGTAGTATAACGCGACTGTCCTCTTCTCGCAGTGAGCTGCAGACGTGGAGTGATAGTTTTCTTTCATGCTCAGGCTGTACCTACCTGCAGTTGTTTACATGCGCGAGCGACAACAGTAAAGTCCATGTGCAATATACCTATCGAAACACGCACATGCCTCCGGTCTTTAGTAATAACTAACTTTCCGGTGTCTTGTAGTTTTTAATGTGGAAAAAGTGCACGCATCCGTGCATGTCTCTTTTGGGTGCAGGCGTTGGAGAATTTAAGTACTGTTTTTGATATTTCAATGACTTTTCGTTATTTGGCTATACTGTTCACAAACAGACGCACAAGACAGACAGTTGACAGTTTTTGCTAAAAATGCAGGTTTTTTTTTTTTTTTTTTCCTCGCTAAAATCTAGGTATTAAAGTATTGAGTGAAATACAATATTTCGCCCTGTAGAACAAGTAGAAGTGTGTACCTTTTGGCATGCTTCTAAGTGTTCATGAGTAGGAATAACAAAGAAACTATGAAGGAATGTCCAAATAAACATCACTCACTACAAAACGTTGTGTATCTTGGAACAAAAGGTCAAGTAAAATGCGTTGGCATCGCAGAGAAATAGCAGCAGTGATGTGTTTACCATGCTGTGTGTTGTAAACGAAATCCACTATCACACATGAGAGTTAAAACTACCTTAGTATCCCACCAGTTAACAGGACACGGGGCTCGTATTTGGGAGGTTCCGAGTTTGTTTCCTGCGACCGCCCATTCTGACAATAGGTTTTTCGTTGTTTTCCGGTTCGACAGGGGAATGCTGGGATGGTATCTCGTTTACTACGGTTTCTACTTAATAAAAGGAATAGTTAAATATTGCCTTTATAAACATGGCAAAATATAATATCCAATTTAAAAAAAAAATGTTCTAAAAGTTGCTCAGAGGTTTTGCTAGGTTAAGAGTTTAAGGACCAGGCAACGTTGTTCGGCGGATTGGGGCTGTGGGTGCGTTCTACGAAAGTTTCTCCCTAGCTAGGGTCGTTGGAACTGTTCAGCAATCCCTTCAGCAGGATACCCTTAAGGGGAACCCCAGGGGACCTGGCTTATGGTTGCGCTTGAGTGGTGTCGAATGCGTTTAATGTCAAATCATTAGGGACACCGCCCACCCTCCCGAATCTGTTCCCAGTTAGGACCTTCCCCTCGTCCCTCCCTCCCAGGGGTCACATACCTGCGGGACTCTGCCGTGAGGGTTTTACTTTGCGCTCAATAATAGACAGCGATCCAGCAGCGGTAGAGAAGGCCCTGTGGTTCGCCGCTAATATTAGCTTTGCTAAACAAGTTCAACTTTTATTTTATTTTATTTTTTTTTTTCGAACTTTTTAATCTTATAGAAGGTGATTGTCCTATTTTAACATTGCGCGAGGTAACTTTCATTTAAATGTTATTCTTTCGGCGCTTTGTGGACTTTTAGGACGTTAAGTCCTATTTTAACGCAACTGTTTTACATTTGGGCGTTTTAAGTATTTACTGTTTTACTTTTTAACCTTTTAACTGTTTTAACTTCTCACATTTTAATTTATAACCCTTTTAGTCCGTGTTTTTCTGGTTTTTAGAGCTCTTGCCCAAATGACCTATTGTTGACGAGCCCTTAATAACACCTGATAGAGGCAGCGTAGCAATTTCCGTGCTGAACCTGAATAAAATGGGTATAAATATTACAGTTTCTGGTAAACTGTAATGAAAATCTTGCCACTTATAAAACAACTTCTTCTGATTGAGAAAAAATAGACAAATCATAACTTAGATTCATAATTGCTAACTAGTTAGTATTTCAATAAAAAAGAAAATTGTTCACATAGTTACTTCTTTTGGAAATTTTTCTCCTGGACAATAATTAAAGTGGGACACTTAAGAGTTTTAGTCAGTTTACAAACATGTTATTTAACATAGATGATAAAAGATTAAATCAGTTTAACCAAAAATAGTAATTTAAAAAAATATATAATTACTTACACTATTTTTGAATTTTTTAGGTACTTAACATTTTTGAAATTTCATATAAAGATAACAAAAACATTTACCGGCTGTTTAGAGCAGTGCATTTTTCATATGCACAAAAAATTACAGTTCTATTATAGATTTTTAGAAAAGTGCACCTAAAGTTTAAAAAAAAAGCAACTTGCGGTAAATGGGATGCTGGCAGCCATAATCAAAAATCGGCTTAAATCCCCATTTAAATACCCTTAAATGCTGCAATCTTAAACTTTATAAGGACATACTCTACAAACTAAGTAGATTCATGACTTGTTTCTTGGCTTCCGGATGGGACGCATCCTGTTGGTTTTTTAATGATGCCGACGTTTCGCCGTAAACTATGTTCGGCTTCTTCATTGGGCGATTGCAAACCTCGTCTAAGGGGAGGTGGCAGGGGACAGCGACGCAGGCGGAGTAGGCAGTGGCCAGTTGGAAGATCGTGGAGTCTACGTAATTATTTACGTAGATTCATATTATGCATACAACCAAAAATCGATCTTAGAGTTGTACCAAGTGTCCTTAAACCGCGTCACTCACTCACTCACTCACTCACTCACTCACTCACTCACTCACTCACTCACTCACTCACTCACTCACTCACTCACTCACTCACTCACTCACTCCTGATTCGCCCACTCAGTGACTCTGCCTTGATATTTAGTCTTTTACCTTTACCGTACTATACCAGATGCAGTAATAGGCAATAAAGTCAAGTACAGAAATTGAATTTCTTCCATCTTTTCATTTCCTATTTACAGAAATAACCTTTCTCGGCTCTTTAAAACAGCAGTAAATTGGGATTTTTTCTTCTGCTACTTTCCCATCTGAAACTACTGGACAGAGAAAAGTCGCATTAAATTGCAACCCCGCCCCGCCCCTCTCCTCTCCTCTCAAGAGCTGAACCATTAAAGTTTTACTGCTCACGCTGACTATCACGGATTGGTAGCAGAATTGTAGCATTTCTCTTGGTGCTATCGCGTGCAAAATAAATGAAGTGCCCTTATCTGGCCGACACAGGTATCTGGGATACGTACGTACTTGATGTGATCGTACTGCAGACTGGTACCATATAAAAGGATTCAATTGCAGTATAGCATGAATTGGTTCTGATGGAAGCTCATTTCCACAAGATCATGGAAATTGTTATGCTTTGGGCAAATGTGGCTTAGCTGCACAGGAATAAACTATACGAATATGGAACACCCAGAGAATCACTGTAGTTTTGCAACGCGTATGACGAGTTGCTATATAATTTCTGAATTTGCGAAGTATTTTGAAGTACTCAAAAGCGCCCACGTTAGAACATTCATAACACAAACAATTTTGAATAGTATTTAGTCTGTAATCTGCTGTTTCTTCCTTTTTATTTTCTGAAACTCTCAGAGAAAAAAACTACTCGTAAATATGTAGGATTTCTCTCCCATTTTCGTTTATTTGAAGTCCCTTTCTTCAGTTTATAGAAAAACTTTTTACTTTCTCTACTACGTTTAGTGAAGTAGTATTGTAATCCACCCAAAAATTCGATGTCGAGATTTCACCGGAAATATTTTTTGAGACCCACTGAGTCCAAAAAACAGTATTTTTATAAAAAGGTCTGTGTGTG